>JANXJC010000078.1:23124487-23143036 GCA_027564655.1 Leptodon cayanensis
AGAAGTACAATTTGAAATTTTTGGAAACACATGGAATTTTTCAACTTCTGCTTCAAAAGTGTGCTCTGCTTCTCCAGTAATTAAAACATTTCAAGGGGGAAAATAAACAGAGTTAAGAATAGAGTGAAAATCTCAGTGGGAAAAAAGGATCATTTTATCGCTCTTTCTTCAACAGTGCTCTGTAGTCCTTTCATCAAGTTCTTTGTAATACCAGCCAACATTCTGACTTTATTTTTAGACTGGACTAGAAAAGCTACACAGTCTAAGGCAAAAATAAATACGTAGCGAATGAGATTCAGCCTCCCATTCCTTCGCCATTGCTGTGAGTGGGTATGTATGCACTTGGTTTCACATTTTTCTCTTCTGTGAATCCTTTCTCACAGCCACATTTCTGGTGACAGCAAGCAGTGCAGTGCTAGGGGTAAGATGTGAATTAGATAATCTCTTGAGGTGCCTCCTAGTCCTATTTTTTCCGGATTTGTATGATTTTTATGGTTCTCCAGCACTTTGCCTTCTAGGGTGGTGGCCCAGACTAAATAAGCTTGTTCCTTGTCCTGTTTCAAGCAGGTAGTAAGGTGACAAAGAGAGTCCCCTGTCCTAGCCTACGTTGCAGATGAATCAGAGCACCACCCCAGACTGCTTGTGCTAAGTCCCCTGTGAGTCTTCTTCTGGCAAAACTGAAGGCTTGTTTGGCTAAATCACAGGATACAGATGATGGCTTGTCGGATGGAGTCCTCTTGGCAAATTGTTCCATCCAAGTGGGTCAGCAATTCAAACTGCTGCAGTGTGTCCAAAAGAAAAACAAGCCTCAGCTGTCTTCTGCTACGGGGCCAGGCAGTCAGGGAGCCCCATTCTGTCCATTAGCTCCTACCACTTTGCTTATCTCAAGGATATGCTTTAAAATTCAAGCTACTTCTTGTCAAGCAGCATTGCCTGTTTTTATTTAATCCCTTGTATTTTTCCTTTCTCAGTATAAATGTCATGCATTAAGGCTTAATTACTATATTTTCCTGGGAGAGGTTTAGGCCACTTCTGCCATCAGAAACATGTCCATTTACTTTCCATGTATTCCTCTACTATGAACTTTCACAGTTGTATCTTCTTCATCCAGCTCTGTCATATTCTCTTCTCTTGAATTTCAGTCTTATTAGAGGGTGCTAACAACCAAATGGTATAATTAAGCTGCAGAATACTAGAGGAGAAATAGAATTCAAACATGCATTTTTACTATTTTGTCTGCCATACTGAGCCAGAAAAAACAAAGCTTAGAATAACAAACCAATTAACTGATTATCACAAGGCAGCTACTTTACCTTATTTCAAGCTTAGGCTCATTTGCTCATGTTAGACATATCTCTGGGTGAGGATTTGTTGTCCAAATAGCACACAAAGCCCAAGATGGTTCAGTAACACCAAGAGCGAAGGATCATTGCAGACTGTCTTTTGTCCCACCCAGTCTGTGGCTAAGGGTTGAAGCTATCTTCCCTTGTAAAGGTGAAATCAGCTTCACCCACACCAGGCCTGTGTTGGGGCTGTGGCTGAGCAGAATGTGGAATGACTGATGAGGTGACATTTCCAGTCCTCTGTGTTAAAGCACAGGGTCGCTGGGTAACTCCTTTGTGGCTGGTATTTTGGTCTATAGGAGGGATGAGATTCGGTAGCCCTCTGCAGGTGTTGCCCATGATATTTGAAACACCACAACTGGACAGAGGTAGTTCAGTGGCTACTCTCTTGGCTAACTCCTCCTGTGTTCCTGTGTGGATTTTGTTGGGAGGAAGTGTTCACACCAGCAGGCTGGCTACCCACTACAGGTGACTTCTGTTTTCCTTCTCCAGTATTAAAAGTGGTGTTAGGAGGCTCAGAAGAACTTGGAAGCTTTGTTCAGAGTAGAAACTTCAGCACATCCTAAAATGTATACATTAATCTTCCCATTGCAAACAGCTTCTCATTTGTTAGTATCTTCAACAGCTACTCTTGCAGGCCTACAATATGCCTCTAAGTACCCTACTGAAGAGATTAGCAGCTAACTTCTAATTAGGCATATTTACTGGCAGGAAAGGCAGATGTGTGCACATCTGGCTCTGAGCCCATCACCCATCATGGGCAGTCACTGGTGAAGGTTAGGTTTTTACTGTCTCTTACCTCAATAATGCACGGCCACTTTTTTTTGTTTGTTTGCAATCTATTTGCATGGCTGTAGCATGCTTTAGAATAAGACCACACATATGATATTATGGCATATGTGTTTTTCTTTTACCTTTCTTGTATTTTGAAGTAAACCGTATCATATTACTCTCATCACCTCAGAGCACCTTAGGAGCATTATGAAGCTGAGTCAAATCCCCTCATGCTGCTATCCGGCAGGATCAAATTTTGCAACTAATCAGCACAAAACCACCAACTGTGCCTGTTCAGCTGCACTGCTCAGTATGTTGGGGAGGCAGAGCCAAGGCTTTACCCTGACCTTACACAACTGCTTTTGTGGGGAGAACAAGTGATAAGCATACAGCGCGCATTTCTTTTCAGATCCCTTAACCTGGCCTGTAGTAATTCAGGGCTTTAAATGAGATTCTTGTTTCTGTTGGCAAATAGTCCAGTTGTATCTAATTACTTAATTATATATATTGGCTGACTAGTGCTTAGGTACATAAGATTGGTGGGACAATAACACTGCTAATGTCTGGGCTGCAGCAAAATATTGATTTCACTGGGAAGACCTGAAGTGAGAGGGCTGTGACATGACCTGACAGAGCCATGAAATGGTAAAATGACAGTTTCACTGACGGGAACTAAATGAGCAGTGTTACAGTAAGTCCTTTTCATTATGAGCCATAAACCTGATTTTAAATGGATGACCATAACTCAGTTCATTCAACCTGCTCAGGCTGGAATGTCCAACATTTCCAGTGTTGCACATGGAACATTGCACATAACCTCAAAGTAAAGGACGTATTTCAAGCAGCAGTAGACTTGAATGTCTTCAGTACACGTAAGATTTTTTTTTTCAGCTCAGTTTCAGTGTTTCTGTTGTCAGCAGTATATTCATCAGCCTTGCGGTGGACTAGATCAATTTGGGTCTAAAATAAATGGTGTCCCTCATATTGTTTGAGACAAGCTGGCCTAGTGACTACTACAGTGAGGAGAGAAAGTAATTTTCTTCTGTGTGATAATTCACTGACAGCATGTTCCACACTGGCAGGGGATGATCAATGCTAAGAATGGCCAGTCAAAAAATCATCGTTCTTTCTCAGAAATTGACTTTCCACAAAAAATTAAGCTGAAAGATTTTACTGTTGGCAAGATGTTTTCTGCTGATATGTTTCTGTTTTAAAACTCAAATACAAAATGCAAAAGAAACAAAGCCAGCTTTCAACACACAACCTGAGCAAAATTTTTCATTTTCTATGGTTTCATTGGAATAAAAATCTCCAGGAAATGCTGACCAAATTAAAATATTTGCACAAGGTATTCTCTCAGTACCCCCCCTGCTCCCATTATTTGATGGATTCTTTGACTAGCTCTGCTATTCAGCAGCTTTTTGAGCAAAGATAAGGGGAAAAGAAAAAAGAAGAAGGACTATCAGTATTCCTTTCAGATAGATAGTAGTTATATACCGTAATTTGTAAACCTTCTTTTATACCCATTTGTGTAAAACTTCAGCTCTTATTTTCTCCAGCTGCAGAGAAAAAGCAAAATAAGCCTCAGGGACCAGGGACTAATCAGAACAAAGGTATTCCTAGGGCACACACTTGCTTTCAGTAGGACGCTAAAGCCTGTCTGTAGGAGATATATGTCCTCTCCACAAAATGCAAAAATCTGAAAGTTGTCTAAAAGTTGGCTTTTGGAATGAGAATACTAATAAAAGTAAAGAAGCTTTAATACATTTTTTTTCAGGAATTTTGCCTGGGTGCCTTTTTTAGACATCACTTTCTGGAAAAATCTACCATGCATACAGCTCTACAATCTGCCAAGAGCTGATTACCTCTCCATACCTATCCTAAAAGTGTCTCTAAATACTAATTTTATATTTAGATTGATAGGATTTTTTTCATCCTCAGTAACGTGACAACTCCCAGTCAAAGACATACAGAGCTCTCTGCTTACCAGCCTGCTACAGTGGGAAGAAATTTAGACTTTGTCCAGATGGTGCCTCCATCAGGCAGAAAACGCAATGCTGTGTGCCCTGTGCTGAGGGAAGTGGTGCACCATCTGACTCGTGGTGAAGCAGTAGAGGATGGAAACCCTATGTTTCAGTCACAGTGTTACACACCAATGAAGGCATCGTTGAGCTTGGAATATGGTTCAGACAGATGATAACTCATTACTCGGGAAAGGCTTGTTTGCCAAGGTGAATAATGGAGTAGCAATTGCCTCAAAAAGCTGTTTAAGGATGCCCTAGTGGACACCTTGCTTTTATATTGCTTCCTGGGGACTTCCTTGGAGAAGAAAGAAAGTGCCAAAATGAGCCTTTTTTTTTTTTTTTTTTTTTTTTTGTCAGCAACAATTGCAGGATGAAAACTACTCAGGCTGAAGGAAGCCTCAGTATCAGAATAGTGACCAGCCAATAAACTAACTTGTATCGTAACCATTGCTCAAAGTATGTAAGCAAAGGTGCTTGTTGTACATAGCCTGGATGGTTATCTCACACCCACTGTGCTTGGCTTTTCATAGCCACTACAGCACACTCATCTTTAAAAATGAGAGATTCACCAAAGCAATAGAGAGGTCTTACCAGGATTTGTCATGACCATAGGGTCTCCTGACTACTTCTGTTCTTTATGGTTGATGTTCCCCCTACTTGACTGCCAATATGAGCAGGAGAGAAAATACAATGAAGCCCAGGATTCAGGTTAGCCAAGAGAAAGCCAAGAATGAATAATCAAGAGCTGAAGGTATAGGAGGCATGGCACTTCTCTGTTTAAAGAAGATTGATTTTCTTCATTAAGGTTATTACAACAGCAGTACAGTGGGCCTTGATCCACAAGTACAGCCTCTGGGCTGTCAGAGGGCAGTGCTGGAGCTTGTGACCTAAAGTTTGTTTCACAGGATTAGCTGTTTGAAAATGAGACATTGTGTGAGAGCGCTGCAGATACAGGAATGGGGGAAGAAAATGCGTAGGGTGAAGTCAGAGGAATGAAAAAACTTGTGTTAGGTCTTGGCCCTCCCTGAGCTGCACCAGTACAGCTGAAGCTGCTTCTTCCTTAAGACTCACCAAAAGGCACTTTACAACACAGGTCTGTTGATATTTAGGTATCTCTCAGGCAGCACAGTGTTTTGCTTAAAATTAGAAAGTGGTGATTAGAGGCTTGAGAATAGGTGCTTGATCCTTTTGTAAATTTATCTCAAGGTGTTTACTCTGGTGCCACAGGGTTGAATAGGAAGGAAAGTACACACAAATTAGGTGTAAGACAATCAGTGCAGTGAGCTGGGAGCCTACATCACATTTTTTAAAATGCCTAGACATTTGGGAACCTACATCTAGACTAAACAATTCTGAAGATTTTATTATAGGTCTGCCAGTAGTACAGCTTGTTAACTTGATGTGAACCTACTTAGCTAGATTAAATACAGATTCCTTGACTGCTTGGCTGGCTATTTCTTTTTTTTTTTTTTTTTAAGAACTGTGTAGTACAGTTGATTTAGTACAAAATCAATCTTGATTGTAAATCACCAGTTTTTTCAGTAGTGTGAATCATATTTAATTTCAGGAAATAAATTAAGTCAAGGTAGTCACTGTCAGATGTTTTGATAAGACTTTCCGTGTTGAATGACTGGAAACAATTAAAGCCAATTGCTTCATTTTAATGGCTATCCTTTTTTAAACCTCACATAAATCTGAACTGGTACTAGTTGGGGATTACTCTTTCATTCTGTTTGATTAGGCATGAACTTAATAAGAGCAAAATGTATTTTTAAGGCAATTCTAAATTCTGATTTTGACTGCTTTGGCTGACACTGGTGAACAGCATTCATACAGCATGATTCTGCATGGCATGATATTAGCATGAGAACATTAAGCAAGACCCTATTAGAATGCAAACATGTCTTTCAAAGATACAATATTGAATCACTTATGTACATACAAATACATCCACTTTAGATCATCAGCTACTGCTGCGGGTGCCATGGCAACTTGTCCATTTATACCTGGTTTGTGCAGCTTCAAGCCATAATAAGTTTTGTGGGCCTATGTGGTGGGACATTTTTCTAGCCTTCCTTGGAAATGACAGAAAACTTCCAGTAAGGGTCATGGCTGTGCCTCAGATGTGTTCTTGACTGGATGGCTTTGCCTGATTTGCAGAGGTTCTCCTCAGGTTACCATATCTTTGAAAATGCTCTGGCAGAAAATACAAACACGATTTCCATCACATATTATAAATGGGCCTTGTTATGAAATTCTGTTCTTATAGAGGATATGGCACTAAAAAAAAAAGAAAGAATCTTTTAAATATTTATTAGCTATTGAGAAATTTGATCTAGAGCAATCCCACATACCTGTGACAATTACCTGCTTCTATTCTGTGTCTAAGTCAGAAGAGCTGTCTACTTAGACCTTCTGTATACTCAGTGAAGAGCCATATGCACTTCTGCAGAGAGATTTTCTTTTATGTCTCCATTGACTATGTACCAGTGGCTGATCTCAATAGCTGGAGACGGGTATGCTCCTGATTTAAAAAAAATGCTAGAGGTAAAACACATACTGCATCAAATGAGGCACAGTAACAGTCATTCCAGAAAGTCATGCTATAAAGAATGCTTTATGTTACTTGATTCATAACGTGATCTCATTCAAATTATGGGCGTCCTTCATACTACATGAAAATGACAGGAAGTATGATCAGTTTGCCTGGAAGACATTGCTTGTTTTGGAACAGGCTGTACTCAGTGTTCTTCTTTGAATAATTGGACATCAGCTTTCTTGTTAAGTCTCTTGTCAGCCTCTAGATGACTAACCCTGCTTCACAGACAGGCACTGCATCAGAAAAACCCTCCACCCTTTATTTCACATTGTTGTTGAATTGGTTCATGTCCAAAAAATTGAAATTGGGTGACTCTGGAGTCAAGTGAGGAAAGCTGGTAGTGACTCATGGAGACGATAAAATTCAGATTTCCCCAGTCTGGAGAGAGACTTGACTGGACTCAGATCCACTAGATGAGTCAAAGAGAGCAGAATCCAAAATGCTGTTTCTTAATTGAACTTCTTCTTTATGGAAAAAAAGTGCATCTTAAGCTCTAGAGCCTTAGTAAGCAATGCAAACTCCCTTGTATGAGAAGAACAGATTTCATCTGTCTGCACTATTCTCACTGGAATATCTAGACAATGGATGTAAACATAAGAGTAATATTAAATATGTTCACCCATTCTGTGAATGAGTTGGTCACCGTCATAAAAGATCTTCCCCTGACTTTTTCCATGGTTCCATTACAATCCGCTCAAGAAAAATTTGCTGGACTTTTGCCAGGACTTTGTTTGAAATGACACTTTCACTGTACCAGGATGAGTCTCACTCTGCTTTTGTAGAGCAGGATTCTCAAGAATGTGTCTGGTTCTTTAGCTTTTTATTCTGCATCTGTGTAGCTCAAGGTGCATTAGGTTGTATTAACCAAGCAGACCTGAGCATGAATCATGGCAGCAAGGCTCTGGTCCAAGAGGAAATGACACAGTTTTTTTGGCTTAAGGATGGAAGGAGGCATTTCTTACCACTGTTGTTGGTGATGTGTTCATGTACAGTAGCTAGCCTAACATACGCATGCTCCCTATTGGCACGTAAACTAGATAGAGGGCAAATTCGGTTTCCTGGATAGCTCCGCAACATTTCTTCTCTTCATGCCAGCACCCATTCTGGCCTGTTTGAGTCAAGCTTGAGGCAGCTAGTTGATATCTACATGCAATCAGTCTAGTACTGGGGTCTGACTGGGTCTGCTGTGAAGAAGTTGTTATTTTTACTGATGCTCTTCTAGTCTAATGCTGAATTCCTGGTGCAGTGCACCATGTTATGAAGAGCCCAGTGGATGATGCTTTGATGTAACTTATGGGAGTGAAGTAAGTCCTTCAGTCTGAGTAAACATGCATCACGAATACTTTACGTTTTTTTTCAGTTAAGAGAGATCTCACTCTTTTCGTCACTGCAAATGTGGAATTGCTAAATTATGTACTGAACTCCCTCGCAGAGACTGTTGGATATAGAGAGTTCTGGGAACTGAATGGTTGGAAAGAAAAATTATGTGCTGTAATTTTACCTAGGATAGCAGTTAAAAAAGTGCTTCTGATTGGATAGATTTACATAATTTGATTCCATGTATGCGAAATCACAATCTGTTATAGTATGTCATAGCATGATGGGCTTTTGTCTTCTAATTGTTACCTGCTGTAAATACTTCAGTGCAAACATTCTGAATAGTTTAGAAACACTGCCAACTTTAGGCAGAAATAAAAGTTATTCTTATCCTTGTGAAAAAAGACAGTATTAGTATGATCTGCTATCATAAACTTACTTAGGTTGCTGCTGCATTTCAAGATATGCTTCTAGCAAACTCAAGCCAGCCAAGAACGCTACGAGGAAAAGAAATAGTTAATACTACAGCTGCCCTCTGATTTGATGCACTTGTTCCCATTTACTTCCCTCACAGTATAATTCCTGGATGGTATATCACAGGAAAAAAAATTAAGGAAGAAGAGTTGGATGACATTGCCTTTTATCACTCTTATATCACAGACAGACACACAGAGAAACGATGCTTGAGAGCTGTAAGATGCAGATGGGAAGGAAGTGCTGAGTAAATTACTTCTCTTTTGGCAACATAAAAAAGCGGAGTCAACGCAGACCACTTGTGGAGTAGTTTCTGGACCATCTCACTGCTGTTTCATTTGTTGACACTTCTCAGTACCAGGACACTGTGGTGGAGAATGATAATTTTTCTCTGCAGGAAGGAGCTCTCAGCTTTCACAGAGCTCACAGAGCACAAAGAAGCAACTGTAAGTACCGGCCATTTGATATTTGTGGAATTATTTGATAGCAAGTATCTAACGAAGCTTTTGACAAAACAGGATGTCAACCTCCAGAGCTATCTGCCAGCACCTTTGACCCTCTCCATCATGCTGCAGCCAAAGCACAGCACTTAATCTACTGTACGAATGATCGCTGTCCCTGAGGAATGGCAGTCACCCTCACTGCGCTGGCCCTCCTTTGTGGATCACCAGTGACTTTAAATCAATGCAAAGAAAATAATCCGAGAATAAAAAGTGTTTAGCATCCCATTCAGAGACCCAGTGAGCAGCTACTGTCAGTGCTGGCCCAGTCCTAGCTCCATGTAAGGGCAAAAATTCCAGTGATTTTGATGGAACACTGAGAAAGTCAATTTAACTAAAAAAGAGACTCTGTCCTGATTGAGGAGCAACAGAGGGAAGGAAGAGGGTTTCCACTGGATAGGAACTACAGATTGCTTCTGGACTAGTGTTATTTTGTTAGCTGGAAGAAAAAGGGGTGGAAAAGAGACAATGCAGGTGGAGGGAAAGACACACTAGATGAGAGAATGAAAGGATCCAAACCCTAGACTGGCCAGGGACTTTGTTGAAGAAGCATAGAGAAAGATTGGAAAAATTATTCTGGAGACAATAGGTAGCTTTTGAAAAATGAGTAACAACATAAAAAGCAGAGGAACCCCAACAAACCCTAAAAAGTAAACTGACAGTATACCATAGGGAATGCTTAGTGGTAGTGGTTTTCTACTAACAGCTGTAACAGTTACATTCAAGCACATCAAGTTCCCATTATGCAAACTTTGCTAGTCTTTCCTACCAGGCATTATGCAGAGAAAAATGTTCTTGGAACCTTGCTTTGTACCATACATTCCTTAAATAAAGAGCTTTTTGTGTCCTTATGTAAAAAGTCCAGTTGCTTTTCTTTTAAAATTGAGCAGTGTCAGTGAAGCTGTCACTTAGTGTGTTTCCACCTCTGTTTTGCACAGACTGGCAATAGGAATAGAAGAAGTATTTACCTGTCGCTGCTCTTTGATAGATGCTACTCATTTGTATGATCTTTTGTGAGGTATCTGTGGGTTTACATTGCTCTTGGAAACAGCACTAGAAGCAGCATTGGCCTGCAGCCCCTGAGGGAGAGCCATGCAGAACCTGTGTGCTTGTGCATGCCGAAGCACAATCCCCATTGACATAAACAATCCTTTAAAATGGGTCTGTGGACCCAAGTGAGGTGAGAGCCTTGGGTGTAAATTCTGGATCCGGAAGGGAATGCATTTAGGATCAAGCATTCCTAGTTTCTGCCCAGAGGAGTCAGGGGTCCTGCAGGCATAACACTCAAAAACCATAGATATGCACCAGCAGTTCTTCAAGGAAAACTCATTTTCACAGCAATTTTATTTTGGTCTGCTTTCTGAGCCTGGTAGTGTGTATTACATTGGCTGCTAACCGGTGACCACATATTAGGAACCTTCGGACACTACTGACCTAGGCGAGAGTGAAACTGTAGTATGGTAAATTATCCATAGTAATTTCATGAGTTAAGGAGCACATTTTCAGTAGAACATGCAAAGGGGTTACTACCCATTTCAATCACATTTGGGAAGTGATATTCCCCATTCCTAGCACATCAATCTGAAAAAAGCACTTGTAAGTTGTTTCAGAGTTGTGCAGCAAAAATCACTGACCTCTTTTCAAGTTTCCATTACTTCCCAAATATCCAGGATAGGCTGACAGGTGCAACAGTTTATCTGAGCAAGCTTTGCAGCATAATGGCCAAAATAATTCCTGAAGAAGCTCCAGCATTTTCTGAAGAGCTACACCAGAAGTGACTTTGCTTTATGTGTTGAAAAGCAGAAAAAAAAAAAATCAAACCCAGCTTCCCAGTTTATGGGTGATATTTTTAATCTATGCTCACTTTTTTTGTTGTCTTCACCATTACCGTTGTCAATATATGGAAATCTATTTTGGCCTTAAACTGCAGTCTCCAGTCTAAATGTATACTTGTATTCCATACTGCTTCATTTCTTTAGGTCTTCTTATTGCTGCCCACATCCTAATTTTGTTAATCCTTACCCTATTACCATAAATTAGGTAGCCTCTTGCACTACTGAAGTTTAAAATGGCTTCAAAATTGTTTTCAAATGCTTGTGAAAAAAGGAATAATGAAAGAAAGATTGTTTGCTTGCTCTTTTACAAAATCTTCCATGATAAGACTGAAAACTCAGAGCAAATTCATCAGCTGAATAATAATATCTTGAAAATGGGGGTTAAATGGAGAAGCTGACAGGCTATGAACTGCACAGTCTGACTGAAACTGTAATTTTATATATTTTCTCAGTGTGTTTGGAGTCTTGCTCTCTTTTCTCCCTAACCCAAAATGACAGGTCTGTTATACATACATATGCTAAGTGCCTTAATGGATTTGGACAGCCTCTCCCTGATTTCTAAGATGCAGTCATTAGGTGGTTCTTGGAAGCAGGTGCTATTTATGGGTTGAGCTCTGTTTCTCTATCTCTCCCCTGCTAACCTTTTCATCTCTGCTAATGATTAACAATGATGGGGTTTGAACGACAGCAGGGCAGCGGCTTCAGCTGTGCTGCCAGGGAGATTTGTTTCAAACTTGCTTATCTCTCCCCTAGAATTTTGAAAAGAAGGGAGAGATGTATGATTATACACGCATCAAGTCAATATTTACTTCCAGTTGATCTTCCACTCTCCTCACTTAGAGATTTTTCTGCAGGTAAATCTCTGTGCCGACTGTTTCTCCTTTTACTCCCATGACACTCCAGTGTTTCCGCCTGGTACGAAGGGGCCAGTGGCTGAAGCAGGGATGTGGAGAGTCTGAAAAAAAATGGGTGCTGTCTGCACCCATTGCTGTTAGGCATTTTCTTTGCTGCTCAGCTCATGACATTTCTAAATAACCAAGAGCAGAGACTACTGGATAATCCCAACCTAGTGTGCAACTAATCCCACCGCACCTGCAGTACTTCCTAACACCTCTGTTTAAGGACTGGGAGAGGATGCCCAGCTGTGTGCTACCTCATGGAGTGATGCTTGGCCTGGCAAAGCATACGCTGATGCAGGGAGGACCAAACCCTGAGGACCACCTGCTTTAATGTACCCCAAACCCATGCCTGCACCGGCACCTTCTGAGCAAAGAGTAGGAAATGTGCCCAGTGGTGCAGGAGGTGTGGCTGCAGGTTTATATTGGACAGGTGTTGATGTGAGGGTACCATATGTTACCTCACTGCCTAGCAAATGAGATGCCTTGCAGCAGTCCTTCTGCACCTGACGTGTGCAAGCAGATGGCCTGATTGTATTGCTAGGCACTGTTGCCAGCATTTGTCCTTTCCTGGTGGTCAAGACTGGAGCAAGGACACGGTTTGATCCACAGCATTCGTTAATCAACACATGTCACTGAAGGCCTTCCACTTCTGAGTCCATTGAATTTTGCCACTTTTGAGTCTGTTTTAAGTTGCTTTCCTCAGAAGTAGCTAAATCAGAAATTAATTTTGCCCCTCCTTTTAAATTTACTAATATTTTTGTAGGAAAACGTGATCCCCAGCATGAAGAAATTGATTTACACATATTAACCTTCTCTGATATGTGAAATAGACACATTGACTACTTAGTCTTGTAATTTAACATTTCTGAAGTGAAAATAGGTAGAAGTGAAAATAGGCATGAATGAAAATATGTGTGTTTACAATATTCCTACAGAAAAAAATTACTTTACTGGTAATACAGATATGAAGTAAATTACTAAAGCAATGATTAGGGCAGTGTACATATCAAATGAGTAATCAAGGTGTATGGAAAATGTGGAATATTGTTAGCAGAGAGATAATAGAATAAAACCTTCTTCCAACTACCTTCATTAGAAAACTCCTTGGTTAGTAATTCTTCACTTTTCATTTTTCGTCAAGGACAATGAAGTGGCTGAGAAACATTAGGTAATAAAGATGCAAAGTCCTAGTGGTAGCAGAGGGAAGCCTTGCAGAATCTGTGTGTTGCAGAGTGAAGTATCCATGTCACATGTTTTAATTTGATGGATTTGTAAGAGTGTTTAGGAGAACTCACACTAATCACCAAGCTAACAGGATTCCAGTAAAATTTCAAATGAGGTGATGTTGTTGGAGGTGCATTTCCTGAAGAATAGTACAGAAACTTGAACCTTGCGGAAGACTTATAGAAAGTACACATTTAAAGCATTATATGACACCACAGAAGAAAGATCACATGGTTTTGCCAGTATGTCCACTGGTATAATAAATAACCTGATACAGCTGCTCTTACTGCTACTGTATTAACATGAGTACTTTTAACAGGAGGCTAACATAGCCTATCATTTTCCCTCCCCATCCACCATTGGTCTGAGCATTTATACCAGGAACATTACTGTAATGGCAGCCAGGAAATGGGAAAGACTTTGACAAATATGTATTGTTTCCCAGTTTTGGCTCATAGCCATTTCACAGCAGCATTATTGATGAGAACAGGCTTTAGAACAAGAATATTAGAAAGAAAGCAGAATTAAGAGCTAGAGACACAGGGCACAGGACATTCCAAATGAAGTATTTTAACAGCTTCTTTCCCCCTCAGCTGGAGATGTAAACCAATCTGGTTTTGTTGTTGAAGTACCCTTCAAAACATGCTGGACTCAAGTGGGAGAGCTAAGAGTGAGAAGAGTATATTCAAATCTGGTGGGGGATGAATTCGTTTTTTCCAAAGCCCCCAAGAAAGAATGTGAAAAATGATATCTTCTGAGTGCTTGTTGAGACAAGAAAACCAGAGGCATACCACATCAAAATGAGGGTGAATTCTGTCATCTATATCCAAAAACTGTTGCTTTAGCAAAAGCGCACTGGTGTGTGCAGCAGTCTTTTTACATACTCTGCATCCTTCTGCAGGCTGCATAATTTTTCTGTAGAGCAGCCAGTAATAATTTGGAAACGTAACATTTCTCCCTACAAAGTTCATTCTTGGCAAAGACATGATAAGAAAATTTGGCCTTCTGTTATTTTTATGGGCCTATCCTTTAGATTAAAAAAAAGGCAAATCAGGGCTGAGTTCTCACTGCTTGCTGCTATATGTAGTGAAAAGTGTTGTTATTTATATAGGTATATGTATCATGGGTCAGGGCCCACTTATACTATATGCTATTGAAAAGAAAACCCGTGACATTTATCGGGACTTGAATGTGAGCGCCCAGATACAGCTTGAATGGAAGACAATGTTCACTGGGGAAATCTTGCTGAACTTCTGGTTTGGCTAGAATGAGACTGTTCTAGGCCAAAAGGATAAAATTATGATTTGTCTACAGCCCAGATGATTCTTAGGCTTGCATTTGCAAGCAAGATAACTGAGAAATACAGTAGTCAAGGAGAATAGAATGGAACCTGCGACAGTGCTCTGTGAGAAATGTGGAAGGTCAAGCAAGGGGATCAGACTGCAAGAACATCAGAGACTTGTGAAGACAAACAGGAGAGGAAAGAGACACAAAAGTCAAGAGAAAACAAGATTTCAAGAAGAAGAAGAACACGGCTGACTTTTCACAAAGATTTCTGACAACTGAATGAAGATGGAAATAAGCTTAAGTAGGGAAACATTGGAGGTGATGTATGTCTTGTTTCATTTTAGATATCCATGTTGTTTGTGTCTGCCGAGTCACTGGAGACCAGAAATTGATTCATGTGATCCTAAAGCACACACCTATCTTTGATCAGACTGATAGCTTGTTGCAGTCTACTGACTGAATTGACCAGGACTTCATAGACACCTAGCTCACAGGTAAACACCTGCATCAATGACATTTAAAAATAGGGGCATGAATTCCACTCTGGTTATCTCTTGTGTATGTGCTATGTATGTAAGAAGGTCCTGTTATAAAATCAACTTCTAGAGGAGTTTCGCAAACTCAATGTCATGTACAGTGCAAGAGAGAGAACAGGCAATATATGAAAGATCCATGAGAATGAGTAAATGGGAATCTGCTTGCACTAGAATACACGTAGTTCTTTCCTGTCCATGAGCCTAATAAAGTATGGGGTATCCAGGGATCCAGACTGTCATCTGTGTTATGTGGAGCTATAAATTCTGATTCTTCCCATCCTGCCATTTATTGAGTTCATGCCTTCTCTTGCATTTTCTCTGACACATCATTTTTGATACGTAAAGACAGGAAGAACAGAGAATGTTGGGTATATGCATATACATACACATGTTCATCTGTATATTGTATGTGTAGCTGTATACAAATCGGCAGCTTGATTTTCTAGGATGCTTAATAGCAACAGCTGAATGAGAACTTTCAATTGTCCAATTGATTTGAAAATCAAGCCACTCATTTGGGTTGCTAAGTATAATTTTAGGCCTTCTATTTTGAAATATTCACACTTCTTCTTACGTGCCACTGAAAGAGAATACTGTAACTGTGTTTTAACTGACACATAGCAGTGTTACTGCTGTCCTCAACAGCACTAGATCAGTGCAGAAATTAACCTGACTGCTTCAAAATGCACAGAAAAGTTAAGCAGATCTCTTGTTCATGATTCAGATGCATGGTTTCAGGTGTCAGAGAGGTCACTCTGTTCAGGATTTTACATTATCCCCATTACAGTGATATTAGATCATCTCATTCATGTCTTAAGGAAGAATTGGACTTCATGCAGTTAACTGAATTGGAATGTGATCAAGACACCTCTTACATGGATGAAATGGGAACTGAGTTCTCTCAGAGCACTTAAGCTGCATTTTCTACATCCAAAAGACTTAGATATACTTTCTTTCATCATTTACTACTTCTGGCACTCATGTGAGCCTGTGAAGTTGAAGTGTGTTAGGTTAATCTCAGCCTATTTATTTTCGTCTCTTTATGCCCTGAGCAAATGGTGGCATTAGACATAAAAATAACACACAGGGCTGTGCCTGCAACAGAGGGTAAACACAATCTGTGTAATTCATTTGTGAGAAATAATAATGGGAATTTACCCAGTACCAGTAAAATCCAGGTCAGGACACTTTCAAGGTCCTGCACTGCTCCAAGACAATACAGCTGATACTTGTCCTGTGAACTCGGTGTTGATAAGGAAGACCGGTAATTTGAAGTTGCACGATAATACTCTTATTTATCTTGTAGTACTTCACTGCAGGAGTAAACCTACAGAAAAGCTTTCTGTCAAAGGGCAAGTAAGAACATCAGAATCCTGCCTTTGGTTATCAAATTTTGAAAAATTACTTAGCCTGTGGACTACATGTGTCAACAGCTTCAGCACTTAAAAGGAAATAATTTAAGTTAGCAATGGTTTTCAGCTTTCTGATCCAGAAACTCTCAAGGGATGCCTCTAAGGGATCCATAAAAGGCAGTTAAGGAAAGCAAAGCTGTTGTCAATAGTGTTCTGGTTTTAGGAGAACCACAAATGAAAAAAGCCTGTTACCAGGAAAAGCATTTGTATTTGTATCTTTACCTAGAACACAAATGATGGAAAATAACAGTGTGCAAATTATAGGTGACCTCAAGGCAAACACAAATTTGACCAGGTACTGTATACATTGTGAATATTTGGTGACCAGTGAATTCCCAGGCTAAACAAATGCTCCTGGACCTGTCTGTAACAGTGTATAAACTCTGTGGCTCATTCCACCTTCTCAGATTCAATGAGAATAGGTAGCATTATCATGACAACTAGTCCTTCAGTGCAGGCTCACAGGGTCAACTGCAGAAGACCTTATTCAGTCCTTCCTCAGGCAAAATTCCATTTGCTCAGCAGGAGTTTGCCTGGGTGAAGAGTTTGGGATTTGACAGGCAATGTTTATGAGTTATACAGAAAAACTAGCTGAAATAGCAATCTTGCAGCCCTTCCTAATTGACTAATAGATTTTTTCAAGCAGCTGGAAGATTTTCTATAATCCCTCCAGGCCCTTAATTTTAGGTTTACAATTATGGCTTCCAATAAACGATGGAACTTTCTTTCAATTTACCACCTCAACCAGGTGCCCTAATGAGCTCTGCAGGAGAGCTCACACAAGTTACAACAGGAGCTGGAAGAAGAACTGTCTGCTTTAGGCACAGAACAGCTGCTTACAGATGGTTTGTGGTAAAGAACCACTCCCACAGCCTCTCCCCAGCTAGAGGAGATTCTGCATGTCAAGGACAAGGTTATGCTAGGTAGAATATTGCCCCTTTTCTTTCATGTCTTCCTCAATATTCCCTGCCTGCCTGCCTCCTCAGTAAGGATGGGAGGGGGCCATAGACACTTCAACTGTTAAATCTGTTGGTGGGGCTAAGATGTATGAATATGTGATCTATACTGAAAAACTGTTTTAGAAATGATAGACTGAGTAGGAGATTTTCTCTTGCAATGTTTTATACTGCCTACTACAAGGGGCAGCAGGCAGTTTCATTCCTAGAATATACCTCTGTGTTTTCATGACTTTTTTGTTGTTGTTGTTAATACTGGGTTTAAGGATATTTTAATCTAGTAAACACTTATGTGCAATTTTAATTCCAGTTTGAGAAAGGCTCTTTCTTCCTTTCCCCCCAAAATTGTGGTATAATATTTTTAATAACCAACCTGCAGATTGCTGAGGTATCTTCCCTTCCCTGTGGCTACTGGGATAGATGGTGTCTTGCTAGTCTGAAGAGGTCATTATTTTCTCAGTTAAATAGCTCCTTTTCTTTTTATGTGTATGGACAAACTGAACCATGGACTGATGTGTAATCTGTGATTCAGGTATTTCACATTTGGAAGCAGATACTAACAATATAGAAGAGAATGATTAACACACTTCACTTCTGTACTGCTTTATTCCAAAAAGTTATTGTGGGATAAAGTGTCACTTTTTATTTGGAGCAAGTTGCAATCCAGTGCAAGATATATTACTGCCCATGTGGCTATAGGAAGAGTGATGCAGGCACGTATCATTTCCAACATCTGTTTGGCAGGGAGCTTTGTGCTTCTGTCTGGCTTGCTGAAGGGACTGTGTGAGCTTATCTCAGTTTTTTTTAGCTGTATCAGCTAGCTAATAAAAGATGCTATCTCTCCTGAAAAGCTTGGCTTTTTATAATAGATGCACAGAATGGAAGAGTTAAGATTGCATGTAAACTTGTCTTAATGAGTCCTTTATTTTATGGAGAATAGCATGAGTCTTCACAAAAGCAAAAGCTTTATATTCTGCAACTGCATTTTTGTTTCAGTCAATGGTGTTACAGCAGAAGCTTATATAAATTTTACAAAGGAAAGAAGAACAGAAGATAACCAAGAATTTTTTCAACTGTATACTTCAGCTCTGGGCTTTAACAAAGTTATGGCCACAACAAGATCCACAAGAAGACAGGGAGCCCAATACACTGGTTCATCATATTAAGTATCCCATCATCGCTTGGAACTGCCTCCCACAGGAATTCATGTCCATATGCAAAACAGACAACATTTTTTTCCAGAGATAGTTAGTTTTCCTTGCAGCGAGATACCTTCAAGGCTCTCCCTGCATTATCTTCTCTGGTGAGAAGGAGTGGAGCAGGCTAAACGTTATTGCTGTTTGTTCTGCTGATAATAATTCTGTGAAGA
>JANXJC010000078.1:23143240-23160817 GCA_027564655.1 Leptodon cayanensis
TGTATGACTGCTTTACTAAGGGAGTCCTTTTTACAGCTATACACTTAGAGTTCTTGTTTTCTATCTGAAGGGTCCTTGAGAAATTTCTTGCCTTGATTCTATTTGAACCATTAACTTATACTAAGATATTATATTCATCCAACACTTCCCATCTCTTAAGTGTGTCTGGGGAATCAGTATGACAGAGCATATTGTATATTAATTTGGGAATGTGAAAATTATCTCAGAGATGAAAGCACAGAAACGCAATGCCCATACTTACATTCTGTACATCTGCTTTACTCCCAGTAAATAGCTGCAATGATTCACATGGTAGTGCAATCTGGCAAAATTGCCTTTGAGTTGCTGGACTTTCAGAAAGTGCTTTTTCTTCACGTTCTCCTCAAATCCACTTTCTTTGTAAGTTTCCCAACTTTGATCCTGAGCTTCACAAAACAAATCTGAAAGGAAAAAAAATCACACGGGTATCACTGGAAATGACTGTGATTCATTATTTGCAGCTGTTGTGTTCTTGGACATCTGCATTTGGGCAGGACTCAACACAAGACTTTCTAACAGCATCTGAATTCCCCGATGGCAATTATTCTCCCTGTAAAGCTGAATAAAAATTGTTCCCTGAGGCTGTATCCTGTCACACCTAGGATTCCCCTAGGAACCCTGGACTCCCCTTGGACCATGCAAGCCTGGTTGACTCTAAACAAAGATTTGGCAGTAACTGAGAGTCTTGTTGACTATATTGGTAGTAATATAATGAAAACTGAAACACCTGGGAATGATTTTGCTAAATCAGAGCTGAAGTCTATTGATGTGGAAGCTGCTGACTTGTGTTTCTGCCTGGGGAATGAGAGGTATGCCGCCCCTTCCGAGGGCATAACTAGAAGACAGCATGTTTCATCATCACTGCATTTACCTGTCTTAAAAATATTTAGGCTAGCTAGGCCCCAGTTCTGCTAAATTTACACCCAGCTGAGACCATTACGCTCCAGTCACTTCTTTTTCATGACCAACATGAACATTTTGATCACCTAGGCTGTACCTGAACCACCGGCTGAACTGACAGGTTCTGAACTCTGTTTGCCAACTAACAACGACACAAAGGCCTCTCTACAAATAACTTTGTTAGGTCTAGGTTTTGATAAAAAGCTTTATTCAAAATGCATGGCTTCTGATAAGTCTAGCTTTCTGACCTGGTCTGAGAGAGTGAAGACTGGTTTTTGTTTAGCAAAACCAGGGGTAAGCATTCCTACCTTCACCACTTCTCACTAGTCTTGTGCTCCTGAAAGCTACATTGTTTCTTAAGATCTAAAGGGAAAAAAACCCCAATTGTTACAGAATCACAAGCTGATGTTAAATATTACTGTTCCACAGAAGTTCAGACATCAATTCTTCCTTGGGATGTAATTTAATGGAGGGAAAGAAGGAAAGAAATATCAGAATTTAAGCAAGAATGTAGATGTCGGCAATTGTGTGTCACCATATGATGGAAGGTTGGCAAAAATCTACTCCAGATGGGCTCTTTTTCCCTTGACTATATTTCCAGTAATAATGAAATGATCCAGAACTCCTTTATGGAAGAGCTCATTGCCAGCTTCTTTTACACAGGGTTATAAAATTATCTTCAAGAGGAGAATGTGAGGGACTTTCCTATGGATCTTTGGAATTGGTCATAAATTTTTTGCTGAGATCCATGAACAACGAAGTGCAACATACAAAGTAATGAATGATTGAATCTCATTGAAGGTGAGTAAGAAAGAGTTGGCAGTTCTGCATTGCCTCAAAATTTAAAGCCTAATGGGGCATCCTCCAGCAAGGATTCATGATAGCTGCACTGGATTCATGGCTCTGATGCCTAAGCTGACATTCTGCTCTGGCAGCAATCCCACTGCAATCTAAAACTCTTTGCAGAGAAATTGTTTTCCACTGAATACTGGATCAGGCAGTACCATGTTAGTGTTGCAGATAAGAGCATGAACTGGCAATACATTTTACAGACCAATGCTCCCTTTCTCCTCAGACACTTTTTATGAACTGTGAGAAAAAAAAACAACCATCAACCTCACTGGAATAGTTCAAGCAAATAATTCATGTTGCTCTCTTAAGTCTACCTACATATACAGCTTACTGTATGGTGCCACGTACAGTAAGCTGTACAAGTAGGTATTATTTAACAACAGCTCTGGGACAATGGTCTTCAAAAGTTAGTTGACCTCTTGTGATCTCCTGCTGTTTCAGGGGACTTATGTATAATAATGAAAAAAGGTGAGGAGCAAGGGGCCTAGCAGCAGAGAACAGCTCTGCCAACCTCTTATTTGCAGCAAGTGTTGATAAAGCATAATGAGACGAATCCCCAGTACAACTGCTGCATATAGAACAGTAAATGATGTATTTGTATCTGTTGCAAGGCAAATCCAATGGCAAAAGTGTGTTTATTTGACCCTCATTCAAAGAAATAGTCTCCGCACCACAGAGAAGATTTGAACAGACTGGTGTGATGTAGGTCTTGGTTGTCCTATGTATGAGCCTCACACTCAGGTCCCATGTAAGGGTCTAGCCTAGGTCTAATGAGATCAAAAGCATTTTCCTCTGTGTCATGTTGTTCATTTTTAGGACTTTTTATTGCCATCTATCACCAGAATATAATTTTCCAGTTAAAACCCACTGCCCAAAATTTGCAGGTTGTTTCATAGTGTTGGATGTCAGCAAAGGGCCCCTGAAGACACCTAGAAGTCTTCTAACTGGGTGGAAGTAATCTCTGTATATTTTCTTAGACACCCAAGTATTTCACTAAAGATGAGGACTCTCTACCTGGATATATTTCTGTGTTAGAAAGACTCCCAGCAGGCCAGATGTCACAGATCCAGTATGATTTTTCCCTCCTGAACCAAAAATGCAGGGAGGGGAGCAGACAAAGTGAAATTTATTTCCCAATGCAGCAACTGGCAAGCATCTCCTGTGGTCTAACCCACATTTGGGCCACCAACTAGAAGGAGATTGAAGGTGCTGTTATTAACTCTATCAGCCACCCCACTCTGCCAAAAGACGGTGGGAGCTAGACGCCACAGACAATCTGATCCCCTGTCTGCTAGACTTCAGAGGGCAGACTTCCAACTAGTGAATTAATGCTCAGCTAAGGTTTCAGGTGAGCAAAACTGTTCCAGTAGCAATTTTGGCTGCATGAAGCCCTGCAATTGCTTCTTTCAAAAAGGCATGCAGGACTTCATCTGTAGGCACAGTTCCCTCAGGCTGTACAAATACGTCTGTGGGGTTTCAGGACTAGCATTTTTTGCTGGGGAGGTGAAAGAAACTGCTGTTTCCAGGGCAGAGACGGAGGTCTCCATCACAGCTGCCAACATGGTTGCTTGCTTACAGGTAGCCTAGCTTTTTGACCCTTTGTATGATTTGAGTTATGAATCCAGTTACTTCTTTTGCATGAACAAATAAGGTGCAAATACTCGTCAGCATGCACTCTTGTGTTGTATTCATTTCAACCACTGTTTCCTCCTTACCAGAAGGTCAGTCAATTTTGGCATATGCCCTTTCTCGAAATCAAATATACAGAAGCCTTTTGAGGCAGAGGGAGAATTGGCTGGGAGAGTGGGATGCTGCCTGCCCAGCCTTGCATTGAGACCCTTCTTTCCCAGCTCCTCTGTTCTCCCCCGCTCCCTACACTCACATATTCAGGATTCCCCATGTATTTAATTGCAACTTTTGTACCAGTGGCTTTCACTAACATATAAAAATATGCAATCAGGCCTGAATGCTGATGAAGTGGTGTTATTAGGGGTGCAGGTTGGTGGTGTCCTATGGAGCAGCATTTCTCTTAGTAACATTTCTCCCCCTCTGCTCCACTCTGGTGAGACCCCACCCGGAGTACTGTGTCTGGCTCTGGGGTCCCCAGCATAAGAAGGACATGGACCTGTTGGATCAGGTCCAGAGGAGGGCCACGAAGATGATCAGAGGGCTGGAACACCTCTGCTATGAGGAAAGGCTGAGAGAGTTGGGGTTGTTCAGCCTGGAGAAGAGAAGGCTCCGGGGAGACCTTATTGCGGCATTTCAATACTTAAACAAGGCTTATAAGAAAGATGGAAAGAGATGTTTTACCAGGGCCTGTAGTGATAGGACAAGGGGTGATGGTTTTAAACTGAAAGAGGCTAGACTTAGGTTAGATATAAGGAAGAAGTTTTTTACAACAAGGGTGGTGAGACCCTGGAACAGGTTGCACAGAGAAGTTGTGGATGCCCCATCCCTGGAAGTGTTCAAGGCCAGGTTGGACGGGACTTTGAGCAACCTGGTCTAGTGAAGGACATCCCTGAGATGATCTTTAAAGGTCCTTTCCAACCCAAAATATTCTGTGATTCTATGACAAGGGCACACAAACAAAGTTAATGGATAAACCACATTCTCTGCGCTCTTCGACCATCTTATAAGGAAAGGTGCCTTTTAATTCTTAGAACTCTCTCTTCATCATACTTGGGCAAGGCACTCACTTTGCATTATTTTTTTCATGCAAATCTGAAGGTGTTTTCATTCTGTTGGTGTTAATCCTTTTGGTAACACTGAGATCCTGTTGGTTGCATGTCTGCCTGGTTCTGCTAATACAGTAGAGAAAGAAGGTCTCTATTATCTTAATTTCTTGCTATTACAATCGTTTTACACGTCCTTGAAATGACAATTCTGTCTGAATTTTGATATTCAATGTTCTGTGGTCACTTGTTAAGGAGGTTCAGATCTAATTTGACAGATACTCAAATCCCTTCCTGGACAGAAAGGCTAAACAGTAAGATATTTCTATATTAAAACCAAAGCCAGTTTGGGGTCAGTTACTTGATGGTCTGCAATAACTCTACTGATCAGAGCTTACTCCTCAGGAACATATTTTCATCATTTTTGGTTTTAAGGATACTTAATTTTCCCCCAAGGAAAATTAGCTCAGTGAATCAGGGCCTCAGTCTTCACCTTTCTCAGGGAATGTCTTCAATTTCTCGGTGAATGTTGAATATAAATGCTATCCCATAACAGCACTGACTCAGGAAAAACTGGGAATGCTTATGATTCCATTTCTGAAAGCCAGTCAGATCCAGGAGCCATTACTCCATGTTTTACTCCATCTATACTCACAGTTCAGTGTTTCTTCCCTTTGGCATTTCCCTCTTCTTTCCATAAATACTGTGCTGAAAGGCCAAACTGCTACTGATGCCGCAGAGACAAACCCGCATGATTACAAAGACACCTATCACACCAGGTTTCAAACACCAATTAAAAAAAAAAAAAGATTTTCCAGTAAAAAATCTAGTATGTAATGACCAAATTCCACATTTTAGCTGCAACCTTCATGCTACTAAGTCAGAGTGAGATAAATTACCAGATTTTATGTTGCAATACGATTTTGTCTCCCAATCTGATAGCAAAAAAGACTACTGTACATCAAAGTACATTGTAAAACAAGGCTGCTACTGAACTGGAATGAGGGCAAGCTGCCATGCTTTATTAATGTTGCTGCTGAAACTAAAATAGAAGTATAAAAACCAGATTCTACCCTGTGTGCTCAGTCTACCCTGGCAAGCAACATGCCAGAAGGGTCGTTCAGCCTATGGGTTCTGCTGCTGGAGGAATATTTAAACTTCAGCACCTTCTCCAGAGGAGATGGCAGTAGAAGCATGAGAAGATAGCAGGATGAGAAGGCCTATTTTGGCTTTCCCACAGACCATGGTGTCCCTGGAGAGGGTTTATGTGGCCCTTGGCCTACATGGAGCAGTTTTTCTTCTGTATGTGTGTTTCATGTAATTTATTTAATACAATTAAGGCTGAATCAGAATTTGGCTCACAGGTGAGAACACCACACATTCCAATTCTGGCATGCAACACCTATGGCATTGTAGCACAGCCTGGAAGTATGTTTGTCACAGCCCTTGGCAGCCCTCAGACTAGACATAGATAGTTACAGCCACTGTGTTGTTTCATATGTGTTAAGATAAAGTTCACCATGCAAATCCATAACATACTACAGTGACAGCTGTAGCTAAATAATGAGCAAAAACTAGTTTCTGCTTTCAATTACATTTGCACAGCACTTCCTCTCTTTCCCAGGTTTTGTCAGGCTACAGCTGGAACAAGAATCAGACCCCAAGGTCTGCACTTTGGAAGATTTGCTGGTCTCTACGTTAGAGCAAAAATAGATAACATTGGTGTTACTTCTTAGTTACAATCAAGTAGCATCTATACCAAGTACTGTTTTACTACTTTGGCTGGAAAATGCATGACATTTTATGTTTTTACACTTTGTGTGACAGAGTTTCCAACTGAGAATTGTTTTTTCAAGCTAAGCACAACAGAGGCATAGATGAGCAACTGTAAAAAGTTTACAGAAATAAGTCAATCTCCAAAAACCACTTTAAATACTTTGTGCATATGCTCAAGATTGTCAGTAAAAACATACTGATGGGCCAAATAGTTGTCCCACTGAAATAAACTCCCATTATGCTGGTAAAAAGTGGTGTTGCCTGTGACTATTATCAGGACAACTTTATAATATTTACTTGATAAAACTATACACCAGAGAAATTATCAAGGCACCCAGAACTCACTTTTCCCTTCCGTTAGGCCACTTAGTCTAGCTGCCATTTTAGTGATCCTTCCTAGATAGGGTTTGGCAAGATGAAAGCAGTAGTAAGTGCACCAAGAAGAATAAAAATAGCAAATGTACGACAGTATTCCAGAAAAGGTGAAAAGCCAAATAAGATGCTAGCTTGAAAATTCTCTGCAAATATTAGAAATCTCTGTCCACTCAAGTGAGGACCATGAAATGGAAATGATATGGCAAAAATAGAAATCATCATCTTTTTATAGACAGAAGAGTTAAAGCAGGGTGTTTTGGTTTGGGTTTTGGTTTTTTTTTGGTTTTTTTTTTTTTTTAGGTTACCCAGTAAGTTGTAAAATGTTGAGGACATTGACTTTTTTGGCAATTACAACAGTGAATCAAGGAAAAAAAATTCTGCTTTGCTGTAGAACTTTGCAATGTGTTTGATTTCTATGACTTCTAATAAGAATTTTTTTGTTGTTTTTTCCTGTTATGATCTGTAAATTATTTGTCTGCTTATATCTTTTCAGCAAACATAATATCCTTTTTAAAGAGTGCAGTGATTGTAATTGCATTTACATTACTATGCAACCAAATGTGCAGTGGTGGTGGTGGTATTATGACTCATAAAGAACAGCAGCTATTTAAATTCATATTTCACATTATATGAAACAAAAAATTATTTATTAGTTGTTATTCAATACAAACACTATTTAACACTCCTTTATCAGTCCAGTTCAGCATTACATGCCCCTAATATTCCAAAGCACATGCTTAAATCCAGTATGAATCCAGTACTTCCAGTGCACAGAGGCGTCGGTATCAGAGCATAGGCACCATCACGCACAGGCAGCTCTTCTGCATGTCTGGCAGGCCCATGAGAGAACTAGCTGACAGTAAGCCAAAAGTCACCTTTGGACATCTGGACATAATTTCTGGTTAGAAAAACAATAAACTTTCTCGAGCATCTGTATGTATAATAGACATCATTATTCTGGTATTTGAACTATGCTTCTTGATCTGCACTTTTTGCCAAAGAGTGGGAAGTATCCTGATAGTTCAGTTTGCCTCAGAAATGGAAGTCATGCTGAACATTAAACGTGAGGCTTCATTCACACAAAAATCATATTCCATCTTTTATTAAACACAGATGGTAATTTTCCTAGGGGCAATACTAGCACTGAGATTAAATCCTTACTCATATACAATCCCTTCTACATTAGATCAATTATTGGCATTCAGCGGCAATCTGGCTTCCTGACGGAGAATATTAAGCTCTTAAAAGTAATGCTTCAGTTAGGCACTTGACGTTTCAGGAAGATATTTTGTTCTCCCAAGAGTGTTTAAACATAGGAAACTCAAGAAGTTTAAGCAGAAGGTATTGCGCCAATTCTCTGTGGTAACTGCTGGGACTAAGTTGATAGGATGCTGCACATAGATGCCTAGCAACTGTACCCCCGTATATGCTACTGCTCTCATTAAGCTTGTCATGGGCTTAATTGCAGCCCCAAAGCAAAACAACATTGGGTTTCAGAAAACTCAAGTGTTTCAAAACAGGTACAGGTAATTAATTTGGCTGCATTAGAGTGACTTATACCAGGTGGACACTCTTATTTGAAGGCATTGGTAGAGCATTAAGTAGATAAGAGATTTTCCTAACACCAAGCCATTAGATTTATTAGTATTGTATGACAAACAGATGGTCAATGCCCACCCCACAATGAAATCTGGGCTGGCATAGTGCTGTTGTGGTGTAAAAATAATAGGGATCTTTTGGGTAGGAAAGATCAATATAATGTAATTATACAAGTCAGTAAAAATCGTGCCACGTTGCACACTGTAGTGTAGTGAATTCAAGTGAAAAGTACTTGTTTTTCAAGATAGAACATTTAGTGAGGGAAACTATAGTGATACCTTTGAACTAGAAAATATAATGTATAGATGTTTTGCTCACCATTTCCTCATATTTATGAAATGAATGAACATGTTACAAGAATATCCCTTTTTGGAATGATCAAATACTTCGATGTGAATGATGCTGGGCCAAGCACATGGAAGGGTATAGCATAACTCTGTGGATGTTAGGGTGGGATACTGACATGCAACATATGAACACATGACATGATCTTGTGCGCACAAGTTTGGAATAGCTGTAAAAGGGGCAAATGGCTGTGTTGCAGTGGACCTAGCCAGATAACTGGACACATGATCACCTAATGTTTTTTTTTTTGTTAAAAACTGGCCCTTTCAGCCTTTGCTCTCAGCCTACCCAACCTGTTTCAGAAAGTGCAAACTGTATCTCCTTGTTCTATACAGAAGTGTGCCAAGTAAGAAGGACTCAGTAGTGGGAGCTAGTGGCTACTGTTTCCACTGGGAGAGTATTTTCTCATGGATTCAGTAACAGTCTGTCTAGACAAGGTGGTATTGGGAATGTACTGAATATGTATCTCTACCAACAATTTTAACTGTCTTCTCTTCAAAGGGAGATGCTCACTTTTTGAACAGTTCTGGCAACCAGTCAGCCCCACAACACACAAGCAGTGTGTTGGTATCACAGATAGCTGGAACACCCATCTCTGGCTTTTCTGTGATGAGCCTGTCTGCCAGCAGGCATCGTCCCTGCATTGATTCTGGACACTTCTGTATTTCTCTGTCGCCTAGTGCCAGCCGGAAGGTTGATGCCTGCCAATGTATACCACAATGATTTTTCTCTTAGTAAAAAAAAAAAACGCATAAGTATCAAGAGACAGTATTTTTTATCTGCTGGTATACTCGATAATTGTGGCTGCAATACAGAGTTTATATGTTGGCCTATGTACATTTCTGCTATCTTTAACTTATGATAAGGGCACAATTAGGGGTTAAATATTAAAAAAATCCCTAGTTAACAGATAATGATTAAAAATCCAGGTGTTTAGTCCCACATGCACCTCTGCCTGGAAATTGTGCTTAACTTCACAGAATATTTCAAAGGATGATGCTAAGCTTTATATACAGCTCCTAGTGCCATACACCTTTTATATTTTGGGTATTAGGAATGCATGCATGGTATTTATCTATCATATGTGAGCAAGAAAATTATATCTTGTCCACCTAGGAGTACTAGGGCCATTGGCTAAGCAGTATGAATAATTAGGTGGTTTTTAGTTCAGCAGAAATTAAGACTGATTCCTCCCAATTCAGTTTTATTGCTTTTCTCCCTTGCCTTCTCACTGTTCTTATGCCCTAATATGTTTGCTTAGTTTAGATTGTTATGTTTTTCAGCCTCTTACAGAAAATATTAAATAGGAATGAAGGGTTAGATTCATGCTGTTGCTTCCCACTTCCAGTAGTGGGAAAGCTACTTCAACTCTTGCCTCTGTCACGTTTATTTTCCCCTCTGTCATTTTCCCCTCTGTCTTCCAGAATAACACCTCAACATTCATTTGTTATGGCTCAGTGAGTATTTGCTTGTACCATGCACAGTGGGAAAAGGAGAGGTGGAAGGATGCCTGCTTAGATGTTGGTTGAGGGGAGGCTTAGGTTGGTCAATGTCTGGATGTCAGCTGGACCTGCTATAGTCTGTGTTTACTTACTGAAGTAAGGACAGTTCCAAAAAATACACAGTGATGGTTCAGCATCCCCAAACATGCTATAGCATGCTCTTTGAGACATTTTCTGGGAGGAGGGAAGAACCAGAAAATCAAGTCTCTCTCTCCCACATCCTAACTCACCATCACGCTGTGCCCTCTTTCATGGTGAAGTTAATGCTGAAAATATGGGTTTCTTTTATTGCATGGAAAGTATTTGCTGAAATGGGCACATATTCATGTAGGGTTCAGGGTGACTGAAGTGCCATATTTTGGTGAATAAACTCTGCTTACATGGACTGCACCCAGCTGAAGTCTTGTGACTCTCTCGATCTACACAGGGTCAGTTGCTCCACTGCCTGTGAGAAAACTGTCCCCTTCCACAGGGGCCTCCCCTGATGGGGAGATGGACAGTGCTGGGGCTCTTCATTCTGTTTTCCCCAAGATCCAACCAGCAGATCTGAATCAGAAGTTCAGGTCCTTGCTAGGACCTGCTGACCTTGATCAGTCCCAGACACATCATGCTTCTCCACAGGAACCATGAAATGGAATTCTGCTCCTGAGAGATATCTCTGCTCCCAGTGGACCCCACAGGTGGTGGTGGCCCTTACTCAGGTCAGTTAGAAGTCACTCTGGCATTCTTTCATGTACATCTATAAATCTGTGTGTACTGAGTGAGGAGCACGTTTTAACACTGCATCCCAGCAAAGGCCTCCAGAAATAAAAAGCCTCACGTAAATTGTGGTGACTTCTGAAATGTTTTTACTTTTTTTTTACTCATTCCTTTTCTGTTGCTTCTTTTCCCCCCACTGCACCTTCTGCACACCTGGCTGTTGAAACCAGACACACATAAGTGCAGATACATTTAATTCTGTCTAGACAAGCACCCTATTAAGCTGGGCTGGGGCAGCAGTTGCCATAGTGATGAACAAATAAAGTTTTGTAGCTGAAAACGAGGTAGCGGGAGATTCATACTTCACAATATAGTGGCAATGTCAGAGTGAATCTACAGGATGAGAAATGGCAGCTCTGTGTTAACTATTAGCAGAAGAGCCATAAATAGAAAGTGATACAGCTGGTTAAGGACTAGACCTTTCTATTTCACAGCAAAGGTGAAAAAACTGAGTTTTGAAATAATAGCCTCAAAACTGCTCCTGAATGCAAAGATGACTAAGTTTGCAGTATTTCAGTTTCTGTTTGGTATAAGCATAACCTTATATCATATGCTGCTTTTACTTCAACATTTGAAGTAGTTTTTCACTGTTAGAGGGGCCCAGAAAGCCCCTTCCAGTTTTCACACCATTTCTGACTGAAAGAGCGATGCTGGGGAATTGCCGGGGCAGGCTCCAAGAGAAACCATGAGATTTTACTCACTGCAACAAAGATTCAGATGAAAAAACTTTCCCCTTTTCACTCTATTGCATAATACAAAGACAAAACCACCTCTCATTTCTCATGGAAGAAGTTAAGCTACAGCAATCTGTTTGCGGGCTGCCAAGGGGAAGGGGAAGTGGTCTTGAAGCAGCAGCACATCATGCCCACTCTGCCTCCCCAGCTGCCCCTGCTGTGGTGGCGCCTGGGACACAGCACTGCTGCAGCCCCTCCATGGCTCACAACCCCCTCTTCTACCATGATGGTGGCATGGGGTCCATTATAAACCTTCTTTGGCTGTAAAAGAAATCAAGTGTGATGTTCACGTGGTATGTTTCCTATACAAATTGTTCTTATTTTCATTTGAAATTCCTGAAATATGCTTCACTGAAGAGAAAAATTTTACAACAGAGTTGTGCTTGGAGGTAATAAAGCAAGGAAGTAGCATTTCAGATGGTATTATGGCATGCTTATGTGTTCCTTTTCTCTTTATCCCTTTAGCATAATTTTTATATCAGGGTGTTAGACATAGCTAAGCTCTGTATTTTAATGTATATGTTAATGTACACGAGCCTGTGAGCTCTAAGACATGGAGAAAATATTTTCCTAATAGAACAAGTTGAAGTAAATATTAAATTACCACATTTAGTCTTAGTCCCAAATTTTTCATCTGTAGAGTGGAACTTTTCTCCATTTCAGAGACAGGCAGATGTGGGCTCGCAGATTTCAGGAGCAAGAATACACATAGAAGCCCAGATGTCTTAAATTTCTCTTACTGAGAAGTACGCTTGACCTCAATACTGTTTGTTTACTTCAAAGGGAGGTGAATAAGCTTACCATTTCTGGAAGTTTTACTTCAAAAGGGAATCATAGGCATTATAAATCACCTGAAAATTCCAGGAAACAGACTGACTAATAGATTGGGCTAGACCATTCAGTCATAATTATATTTACAAATACGTTAGAACTAGAAGATTAAAAATTAGCAGAAGTAGTGAAGATGCTTATTAGTATATATGGATAAAATACCAGTATTTTCCCAACCACAAATCTAGTTTTATTAATGTTTGGTTGTTGACTGGGATGAAGTGCATACCATTAGAGATTACTGTTTCTACCCATTTCTCATGTTAACTTTTGACCAGGGTTAAAAGTTTGCTGGTTTTGCTGTACATTTGAGAAGGCTTGTAGGTAGAGCGAGATGTGTAGAAAGTACCATAGGTGATTGTAGCAAAGGCAGTGTTTTTGCCAGTATGCCCTAAACCAGGTCTCTAAGGAGTATAACTTGTACCACTGAAAAAACTTTTGTGACCGGATAACTGAATATGTAAAATCCTTCTGTTGCCACAGCACTGTTGATGAGGTATGTATGTCTTCCTGGCTCCTTGACAATGTACTTACGTGGCTAAAAGTTGCTGGTGTGGCCCACATGTCAAAACTGAATACATACAGAGAGAACTGAGACTTGGCACTCCTGCTCAGATACACTGCTACAGGGTTAGGCAAATGTGGAAGTTAAGGGCATTGCCCTCAGGAGTACGTTAAATAAATTATTGTCAGTGTTCCTACTGAACTGTAAATACCCAGGTTAGTAACTTCATAACGTATGTGGGCATTTTGCTGTTACTGAGGATGTATCCATCTACTCTGCAAGAATGAGCTTCTTAAACACTGCAATATGTACCACTATTATTTCCAATAAATGCCCCTGTTCATGGATTAGCTCCATCATTATGAGTAGTGACCACTGTGGGGGGGACTTCTGGATTATGCATTTACAGCATACATCAAAACCTTATTTTCAAGGCCCCACAAACTCTGGTTTTTTTGAAGCTGTTCACAAGCTGATTTTGTGCAAAATGAGAAATGTCTATGTAAAGGCCTCAGTTTTGACCTATGCTAAGAATTTTCCAAACTCACAAAAACTGCTAGGTCCTTATGCATGCCCCTGATTTCAGCATATTAGTAAATTTCAACAAATTTTGCCACAGTAGTATTTTAGGTACACTTGGTTGGTCAATATATTTGTATGTATATTTCTCAGTATATGTGCATCTACCAAAGAATTTCTGTTTTGTCAGTGCGTTTGACCTACCTTCGCTGGAATTTATAGTCTTTTAAATGATTCTTCTTTGGCTTCTAAGATTCAGATTCTAATTTATTACAGCCTAAACATTCTAAATTGATTTGAATCTTTTCTCAGCAGAAGTAGAAATAGAAGCAATACATTTTCGTTAACCTTTCATAATACAATTACAAAAGTTTCTACATAATTTCTACAAAGTTCCTACAAAGTCTTTCTTCAAAAATATTATTGATAAAGGAATCATTATTTTCCCCAACCTACACTGTTTTCAGGTAGGTTTTGTATCTACTATTTCCTATTTTGGAAATCAGTTTATTTTGCTTGCAGTTCTGTAAGAGAAGAGAAGAACTCTCTCAGATACATAAAATGTGATGATTGCTAAAAGTCTCATCCCAAGTTATTGAAGTCAACAAGAATCTGGCCAACTTAAATGAGTTTGGATTAGGTCCAAGGTGAAATGCAAATGATTCACTAACTGAAGAGGTCCACAGTTTTACTGGGTGCCTTTATGTGTACTGGGGAAGGCACTGTAGTTCCTGTGTATTCCTATAGTAGGAACGGTTTATCCCAATGGTTCCTATAGTAGGCTGGTTTATCCCAACACTGATACTACTGCCAGAAATGGTATGTAACAAACTCTTAAGACAAGTTTTTCTGGGTTGTTTAATTTAGCACTGTTTGGTTCTCAGAGGAGAGGAAAAGAAACAGGAATTTACTTCAGGGAAACACAAGTATAATATACACTTTCAAATATTTATGGTGGCTTCATGTAAATTAATGATTATGGCTGAGACCTTGTATGCTTCCTAAAAACTCATGTGCCTTGTTCTACATAGAATACCTTATGTATCTTTTCATTGACTTTTCTCGTAAAAAAGTCAATGTGTGATTTTTGTCCTTTACTCCAGTGCACTGCTAGAAATGTATTCAGCCTTCTATCCACCACCACCTCCTGGCCATTTGAGTCCAACCTGTCCCTCTTTTTTTGCATTCTGGAAAGGACAACCCAGAAAGAGAGTAGTGGAGATACTGATAGATTGTGAACACTTCTCTTTCAGTTCAGGAAGGAAGGCAGTCCATGTAATGGTAGATGTCTCAGAAATAATGCTCACCAGCTGTGGCATCCTTCCCATTTTCTCCAGGACACTTTCTCACTCTTCTATGCTTTTCCATCCTGCCCTTAAATATCTCTGTCAGTTGATAATAAGAAATAGGGAAATAATCGGTGTTCCAGTTTCCTGAAAAAATTAAGACAAGGAATGAAGAGAGAAATTGGGAGAAGGAGCAGAGGAAAATGGCAGAGAAATGAACCTCCAAGGTTATTGAGTCTAGCCTTTTGCTGCGACAGGTATCACAACATATAATCTCTTTCAGAAATGTATCAAATTCTGTATTAAATGTTGGTGATGTCCTTTACTCCTACCACTTCTGTGGAAGATGTTGTTCCAGAAACTTGTGTTCATTCCTAGCATGTCTGGCTACATCTTCTCCAGCTTGCCATTTGCCATCCCAGAGAGTGTCCCAAGCAGACCAGCTGCGATCAGAACTTTTGCACTGGAGTGAAAATGCCATCCTTTGATGCAAATGGCCTCCTATCTCCTGCTTGCTCTGCCTCTGCAACCTTGGTCTCCAGTCTTGGCTCATTCTGAAGGTGAGCTGTCCCATTAATAGCTACTTACTCTTTGAAGTCACAACAGTGAGCTTTTTCCAAAAATGTATTTAATCTATAGAAATAACTCTGAAAATCATCTTTCTCTGCCACCTGCTTACAGATGGCTAATGCTATCTGTTGTGGTTAACAATGGTTCTAGCATGATTCCAGTTTTAATTTTTTATCTAGAGAAGCTCCAAAAAGATCAGTTCTCTCCTCTGACATTAAAACTAGTGTCTGTCTCTTCTGCAGTGTCATGGGTTTGTTGTTGAAGTCCACAGTCTTGGAACAACACAAACAACTGAAAGTCCTCTAGTTGACTAAAAATGCTTCAGAAGCTTACAGATCACACAGCCTTCAGATAACACGTGTTAGTATGAGCTCAACAGTAAAATTTATGGCATGCTGTAATATTGCTTGACAAAATATTTTTTCATTTATCAGCTGACAGAAGTGTGGATTCTCCTGCTGCTGCCACATTGGAATTATGATTCTGACACTGTTGGTTTCCTTTTCCCATTGTAAAATGCATATGATGTCTTAGGGCTGAGTAAACAACGAAATAAGAAAATGGAGCCAGGTTCTTCCCAGTAGTGCATGGCAAGAGGATAAGAGACAGCGGGCATGAGTTGAAATGAGTGGTTCAGATTAGACTAAAGAAAAAACTTTTTCCCCATGAGGACAATCAAGCAGTGGCAGAGCTCACCCAGAGAGGTTGTGCAGTGTCTGTCCTTGGACAGTTTCAAGCCCTGACTGGACAAGGCCCTGAGTGACCCTGTCTGACCTCAGACACTCACCCTGCTTTGAGCAGGAGGATGGACTAGAGACCTCCTGAGGTCCCTTCCAGCCTGAATTATTTTGCAATTATGTGATCTGACATAAAAATAACCAGAGAGGTTGCCACAATTTCATAGCTATGAAAGAATCACCTGCTACCACCAAACAGATCCCCTCTCCCTGCCAGGCTGGTAAGATAAATGTTTAATTAGAGGTGCCTCAAATCATGCCCTGATGGATACATTATGAAGATGCTATCCAGATGTGAAGTAAAGCAGTTTGCATGGCATTTCATTCTGTTATGGACATACACACAGTCTGCTCGTGAATATTTCTCTTCTGGGAGAAAAGAGCAAACACACCTTGGTCATCATCCTACAGGCAAGAAACGCATAGGTAAGGAAGAGTTTCTGAAGGAATGAAAACTTGCAGAAATTCAGATCTTGCAGAAATTCAGACTTGTGAATTATAACATGGAGGAGGAAACACAGGCCACTGAATCTAAGAGGCAGAGAAACCCAGAAGTCCACTCCAGACAAGAGGTGAGATGCTGTGGTAAACACTGTCTGAAGCCTTCATTTCTTTTCAAAACCTCATTAATGGCAAAATACTTTGCAGTCCAATGAGCCAGCTGAAGAAGTTCATGAAGGTAACCATTTCTAGATAAGGCAGTCTCTTGGCTCATAAACACAGTGAAGCATTTAAAGTTACTATGGTTACCTTTGAATTCAAGCTATAGTTATTATTCCAGTAAAAACCTGGGTCTGCAAACCACTCTGAGATAAGAATAATGAGCCCTTTATTAGTTGGGCAGATATACATCACTCTACCTATCAGGTTGTATGACTTCCATTTGAGCTAAGCAGCTTGCAGCTGAGCACCTGTCATTCTGAGGCAGTTGGAAAGCAGAAACCTTGAGTTGCTTTGCTAAAGATGAAACTAAAGGCTTGATTGAAAGCCCTGTTGAGTTCAGCTGATGCTGAATCAAGCTGCCAGACAAGACCATCACTATAATGAAAGTACTGTAGGCCAAACCACCCAGTACTTTCCCCCCAGCCATATATTAAATCCAGGTTCAGTGAGGAATATGAGGGGTGCATCTGTGACAAATCAGTCCATACTTAATCAGTATGAACTGTGATGTATTTTAGAAAAAACATGCTCTTGATAAGTGTTACCTTACATGATTACAACCTGTACAGAGAAAAGTCAGGTGGAAAAGCTAAGAGTTCAGTTAGTTTGTTTAAAAATAAAAGTATTAAGATATTCTTTACTATTTCTTTTTTCACACTTTATTTTCTTAGATGCAGAATGTTTCAAATCAAAATGGATAGGTTTTTTTTTTTCAAATACAGTTTTGCCAAGCAACTTTGAAACATATTACCCAGAACCTCTGAAGAATCCTAGAAAGAATCTGACCCTTAAAGAAATTTAACTATACTGTTACTACTTTCAAGCTGACCTTAAAAAATACACAGATTGCATCTTACTTTTAACTTGGGATCTAAAATAATTAAATGATAATTTTTATATTGTGGTAGGTTTG
>JANXJC010000078.1:23162367-23172471 GCA_027564655.1 Leptodon cayanensis
GTCTGTGCCCATTGCCTCTGGTCCTGTCACTGGGCACCACTGACAAGAGCCTGGCTCCATCCTCTTGGCACCCTCCCCGCAGGTGTTTATAGACATTGATGAGATCCATCCCGATGCTTGTCTTCTCCAGGCTGAGCAACACCAGCTCTCTCAGCCTTTTCTCATAGGAGAGATGCTCCAGTTCCTTCAACATCTTGGTAGCCCTTCACTGAACTCTCACCTGTATGTTTGTGTCTGTCTTGTACTGGGGAGCCCAGCGCTGGACACAGCACTCCAGGTGTGGCCTCACCAGTGCTGAGCAGAGGGAAAGGATCACCTCCCTCAACCTGCTGGCAACACTCCCCCTAATGCAGCCCAGGACACCGTTAGCCCCCTTTGCAGCAAGAGCGTGTTGCTGGCTCATGTTCAACTTGGTGTGCACCGGGACCCCAGGTCTTTTCTGCCAGGCTGCTTTCCAGCTGGGCAGCCCCCAGCATGTGCTGGTGCCTGGGGTCGTTCCTCCCCAGGTGCAGAACTTTGCACTTCCCCTTGTTGAACTGTGTGAGGTTCCTGTTGGCCCATTTCTCCAACCCGTGCAGGTCCCTCTGGACAGGAGCGGGACCCTCTGGTGTCTTGGCCCCTCCTGCCAGTTCAGTGTCATCTGCAGACTGGCTGAGGGTACGCTCTGCCCCATCATCCAGCTCATTAATTAAAATGTTAAACAGTATAATATTACAGAACAATATAATATTTTGTGATACTATAAGTGTGACTGAATGTAACCCTTCAAACCTCAGCTTTGCTTATTCACTTCAGCAGTCACCAGCCATTCTTTACCTCAGTAAAGGCACTGAGCCAAAATTCTTCAGACTCAATTCTATTGTGTAAGCTTTATATCAAAAGATCAACTTGATCAACTTGAAATACTTTTCAAAGTATTTCAGCAGTGACTTCAGTTACCACACACTTTCTTTGAAGAAAATAATAAAAGTGCACCAAGTTAGACAATACAAAGAAAAACATGCTACTCTAAGTGACAGGGTCATTTCACAGTTACATCACTGACGTTACTACAGTAGAGCATGAGCACAGTGCCAGAACTGCACCCTTACAATAAACTGCATTACCAATATAATTACAGAGAAAAATGAAGAGCACTACTTTTTTTAGAAATAAACATGTAAACATTTTTTCAGTATGATATTAACATCTTAGTCTTCACATTGTTTCTGATACTTCTGCATTGTAGTGTCAATAAAGAGCATATCAGATGAAAATGTTTTTTTTTTTGACAGCTGGAGGTCAGATTTTAAAACAGAGGGGGACAAACAAAAATCAGCAAATAACAAAAGGATGTGGCAGGGTCCTTACTAAGTAGCTAGTTCAGTTTTAAGCTATAAAGTGGACTCTTCAAGATTATATATGGCATTCCAAGGTCCTAAAATCAATAAATGGTTGGGCATGGCATCAGTTGGTGCCCTAGGGACAAAAGAAAAATGATACAAAGATTGGTTTAAAGGAGTGAAATATAATAGCAGTAGAAATTACTATTACAATCAAACATCTGAACCTCTTACATTACACAGGCTATAAGACTTGCCTGAATTAGTGCCACATTTACATTCATAACTAGACTCCTGCACTATAGCAACTTGCACACCAGATGCTGGGACTGGGTTTGGTTAGCCAGTCTGCTGTAAGGGAGAGTGGCCTTACCGGTCGCATAAGGAGAGGTAAGCAGGGCTTCTTCCCCCACTCCTCCAGGATTCCTTGGATTTCCTCTCATCAACGTGACAGAACAGCCTAGTGGAAAGCTGCCATCTTTTTCCTCCAGCAGTTGCTGCTTTCTGGTAGGCATGGTGAATTTAGCAGTCTACCAACACCACCTTGGTCAGCTGTACTGCAAGTTTTCTGCTTCCAACAGGTGTAAGAGTAGATGGTGAACTTGTCTGTGTAATCCAGGTGTGTCAGCAGCTGAGCTCTCTGAAGTGTGGTCTCTTACATCAACCCACACTAGCATTTAAATAGAATACCCAGCATCTTCCCTGAGACTCTCCTGACTAAGGTTTAGACAGAGCAGCGACTGTCATCAAAGTGGCTTAATCCTGTATCTCTTTGTCAACACTGGAGAACGATGAGATGCAGCACTGATCACTCTGCTTGGCTGATGTTATGCATCCCTATGTTATGCAGCCCTCCTTGCAAACTTTAGTTGCAGGTCTTCTAGTTCTAGATACAAAATCTCTGATCTATGTTAAGCAGTGAAAGGCCAATAGCCACATCACCTTTCAGTACACACCCATTTATTTGTGCAGAATTACATTTTGATTGCTAGCAGTTATCTAGGGTTTCATCCAGGCCATGGGGATTTTGAATTTCTCTCACTTTTTAATCAAAACATTCTAAGTGCCCAGTCAAACGCCAAACAGCAGTCACTGCATCAACTTTATTTGCTTATCAGCCAAACCTGTAGTCTCAGTCAAACAGCTATATCAAGTTACCATATGCAAGATAACAGTCTACCTCTCTGGCAGTGTAAATAGACCTTGAAGTGAGTGTCGGTCATGTATGCTTTAGAAATGCATAAAGTGCCCAACCGTTAATTAGAATCAGGATCTTAAATCCTTCATCAGACACAATTGGGTCAAGATGTGCACCAGTTTTCAAAGACAGAAAAAACCTGTAGTTTTTAATGAAGTGAAGAAGGATGGTATGTGTTCATTGCCTTTACAAATCAACTCACTTTGTAGGTGTATAACTTCAGACCCTCTCACTGTGGTCTCCACTGGTTACTTCACTTGAGAAAACCGCTTTTCTGTTTAAACAGCTGTTCCCATGTTGGCCTCTTAGCAGAGCAGCTTGTCCTTCTCTGCACAATCCTTCAAGGAGAGGCTGGTGGCAGCCATGCCCATAGCCTCTGGCAGTTCTCCACTGCTTCAAGTCCCTGTGTGCTGCCTGTCCCCCCTTCATTGGCAGCACAGGAATAAAGAAAGTGCCTTTGGACAACACAGGAAAATCCACAATAAAAAACTTACACTCTTTATTGCTAGCTTGCGTCTCTGTGGCTCTGCCTTTGTTTTTTGAAATATAAATTATGATTAAAACTAGCTATTTACAAAACCATAGAAGTGAAGGGCAGCCCAGCTTCACGGAGTCCACAGCTGGACTGAAAATTCTGCATCAACCTCTTAGCTGAGATTAGTAATTATTTTTAATTACAAGCCTGATCTTGTTTCTTATGTGCAGTCTCTGACACAAGATGCATTTCGTGAAGAAAGGTTGGAAATTAATTTGACAAGACGTTTTTGAGTTTTAGGACTTTGAATGGAAGTATGTTTTTCATTTGGGAGAAAGTCTAATATTTTTGAAGATTTTTAAAGGGCTTATAGTTTTCAAATGTGTTTCTTATTAGTTCTTCATAAAAATAACACTCAGAATAACTTTAAAATTCTGGAACCCTTCACTATTGCTGATGGAGAGGGTCCTGCTCTGAGTATACATTTTTGCAAATGATGCAAACTCCATGATGTGATCACAGAGGGTTCACAAAGATAGAACACTTGTCAGACATGCTATGTATGAATGACTGAGTGGGGCCAAAGCAGGAAATTTCACATCGTTAACAGCCAACATTTAACTTGAATCTTTCCTACTGCTTGTCAAATATTATTCCACAGTTCTGAGGCTGTTCTTCTGCATTTCCATCCTAAACTTTCTCATAAAGGAGTTTTGTTTGCTTTTTTTTTTGTTTAAGTGGAATTCCCCTCAGCTGTGTGATTTTCTTTCAATAGTGGTAAATAACAACCTTTGAGCACTCATCAGAGTTTAGATTTGCTTCTACAACTGCTCTATATAATGGCAGAGTACACTTGCTGAGTTAATAAAAGACAACACCAAAAGGACCATCATGAACAAAGCTCTTTTTAAGTACTGCCAGATACAAACCAAGAAAGCTTCCACCAAAAGCCACTTGAAATGCATTATTAACTTTTTAATAGCAAGCAACCATTGCCATCCGCAGACGTGACTACACTCTGGATCGTAATGTGCAGCTGCCTAGGCATACAATGACCTTCTGCCCCCAGTCCTCCACCTCCTGCACATGGTTTAAATACTTCAGTTGCAGCTGTTCAAGAGGAGGAAGCGCTAGTTCTAAGAAGAACAAACCACAATTATCCTTGATAAAAATATTTGGCAGTTAAAAATAAGCCAGTAGAATGAAGGAAGCAGCATATTGTATTTTATGGTTATTGTTGTAACATAAATATGAAAGAGTGATTGCAGTCTTTTGGTCTCAGATCAAAAGTCCATTTAGCCCAGCACTGCCCCTGATAATGGCAAAGCAGGTGTGTAGGGAAGACAACACACACACAAGAAAAACATGTCTGATATTCTACATAGGACATCTGGCAGGTGCCAGGTGGGGTAATTACCTCTTCAGGGTCAGAACTGGATTTTCATTCATCAGCGTGAAATATGGCATAACTGAACTGATCTGCTAAATCTAGGAAGGACTTTGTCATTAGGAATTTGTTGTTACAAAAGCGTAGTTTCTTTTTATAACACGTTGGGATTGTTGAATCACAGGCAATCCAAGTAGTAAAACAGAGTTCTGCGAACACACACACACAGACACACAAAAAGAAAGTGTCTTTAAGGAAGCAGTTCTGTTCACCAATTTTAAAGGGATATTTTTTCTCCTAACTTTAATCTTTTACTGCCTGGTTCTTTGGTTACTATTATGAGAAATACCAGGAAAAAAAGAGAGAATTATTAGATGAAGTCCATTATTAGATATAATGGACTGAAGCTTACTCTCTTCAAAATGAATGAGACGTGTTGTTGGTGAAGAGTCGTGACTCTTTCCTGCAGAGTAAAACAACATAGCTTTAAGTGAAGTTCCAGATATACCCTGCAGACATTTGAAAGAGGAAAAAAGTAAACGATGATACAGTTTGTGATAGAAAGCATAGTGCAATGTGTTGAAATAAATGACAAAAAGGAGAATTGTGAGGCAATCAAATTCTGACCATTTCTTTCTGTAGTGAGGAATTTATAACTCATTATGGTTAAAGGGAAAATGTAATTTTTGGTTTTAAGCCTATGAAGCTAGCCAAAAAAATGTAATTAATTCCATACCCATCACTTCCACAGCTTCACATTTTCTTGATACAAGTCCTGAAAAACTCTAAGGAAATGTTATGGCCTATAACACAGGATTAAGGGGTCCCTGAGCTGTAGCAATTTGACTTATTCCCTAGGTACTGTTGGGTACATTAGTGGATTTTTTCCCTTTATTTGTTTGTGTTCCCCAAACACAAATATTTAGTTTGTGTCTGACCCAAACTGTGCTGCCTTTTATGATTGCTTTTACAAACCTTTACAGGTGTGGGTGCAGAAATTCCAGGGATATTTAATTGTTTTCCAATACAATCCCATTGTTGTTGTTGTAATACAGTGTGCCCAGATAGTCTAAACTCTCAGCGTGATTGGCAGTGGTGAACCTGAGTGTCTTGGTGCTTAATCTAGAATGAAATTTCCTTGGCTGAATGTATTTACTTCCACTGTAGTGAGAAAAAAAAAAAATCAAAATCCAGACATTTGAAAATGAATTGACAGAATTGATTCAAATCAAACTCCTATCTTCTAATTCTGCTTTTCAAGAATTGGTGAACTAGCAACAATTGATCCTCTGTTCTTGCATTCTAGTCAAATGAAACTTAATCTTAAACTTACCTTTATAGCTAAATTTAAGTTGGGCTTAAACTCATCAAGTGTTGACTAAAATAATCTAGCAGGTTCTCACTAAATTGCTGAGAATAACTGAATACATGGCCCACAATAGAAGAACTGTAGTTTGCACTTTTAATTAAATGAATTCTCATGGATTTAAAATAAGCATACTCTGTTTATCCCAATATTGCTTTGAATATTCTGGCAATCCAGCTGTACAACTGAAGGATTTACTGATTTTACAGGAAAGTACAAGGCCAAGGTCAAGCCAAGTTCTAAACATTGAGTCATGCAATTCTTGGTTACTATGCAAGGTTTCTTCAAAATTTAATCCACTGGCCATGAATACGTCTTTTGATCTATCAGTGTTTAGTATTTTGGTAGAAATATTTGTACGATTGGAGCTGGTAATAATAAAAATGTCCCAGAAGTAAAAAGCATACGTTCTGAAAAGACAAATTAGACAGACCAACAGACTCTAGGTTTTGTTACATGATTCAGTAATTCAGACAATTGTCCATATCTGCATTTTGGTTCTGACTACAATAGAAACCCTAACTTCCTGTAAAACCTATGGAAACTGTGAACCCTGATTAGGGAATCATTATTCTGTTTTACTCAAACATAAGAATTAGGAGATAATCAACAGACTTGTCAGGTAGGAGATATAAAATGAGACACAGCATTTTTTTTTCATACAGAACAAATAGGCACATTTTTTAAGAGCCAGTCTGACAACTGCTACAATTTAAACATGACTAGGGTTTGCTGGAGTTTACCAGATCACAGAGGCAGTATGTTTCAAGGGAGCACCCTTGAATGAGGATGCAGGAAGAGCATATGCAGGGTAAGAGTATCAGGCAAGCAGGCCATTGTAGCCACTTTTTTATGCTCCTTGTTCTGCAAGTGCAAAGCAGGACTTTACTGAACTCTTAGGCCCATACTGGTACTGTGGCTGCTGTTTTCCAAGTGCACGACTGCAAAGCTGGAAATCATGAATTGCTGTTGACTGAAATGAAATGAACAGTCAGTACCGGTATCTTTTTGTTCCTTTCTATAGCAGCTCCTTTTACCATTTACTGTTGCTTTTTGAGCTCTGCTCACTTCACCATGTCTCAGGGCTGAAATGTGCTCCATTTTTACATTTTTTTCTCTCTGTAGGCACAAACCATGATCATACTGCTTTTTCTTCTACAAGATTCTCAAATTATTTCTCTGTCTGGTCTAAGAGAAAAAACACTTTATCCCAGTCCATAGCAAAATCACCTAGAATTTTAGCGTATCCAGAAATTCACGTTAACTTTGATACGCTTAACCACAGCAGGGTACTTAACCATATACATTTAGGTAGCTTCATTGAACTCAAGGGGACTAATCTAACTGTACAGGCTTTGCCACGATTGTCCTTCCTTTGGTATATTTTTGAAGTATTCTGCATATTTTACATCTTCCTGTCAAGTGTTCAGTGTCAGTCATGATTGCAGAGGAACTGCAACAGGTGAACTAATAATCCATTCTGGAAGTGTGACGAACTTCAGTTTGTTAAAAGTGAACATGTTCATATAGCAGCTGATGTGTAGTTCTTCCATCCAAGCTGTCCTCTGCTGGAGCGCCAGCAAAAAATCCTTAACATTTGGTTTATTTAATGACAAACTGATCTTAACTGGAAATCTTCCAAACAAGTCGGTTTCATCAGTTATTTATGCATAGCTCATTTTGTTTGGTAATAAAAATAAGTGAAAACAAAATTCCCATAGATTTGGAGATAAGCAGGAAAAAGAAGCCCTCTTACTCCAGCCCCCAGAAAACTAAACTGAAAATGGAACCCACAGTTTATGTCCTCTTAAATTAAAAGTCAGTTAATAGTCTTCCCCTCTAACTTTAATCTAGTTGCCACAAAAACATCACACATAATTTCGAACAGCTATTTTATAATCTACATTGCCCCCATAATGGCTATGGAGATCTGCTGAAGTTTTTTTACGCAGCAATGCAATTACCCACTTTCTTCCTTGAATTAATTTACTGATGAATAGAACTTAAGGGTAGGAATAGTGCAAGAGGCAGAAGAACTTGCAAGAAAGGAAAGTTGTCATTATATGCTGTATCTTTATGCCTACATGGTGAGTTTCTTTGTGGTGCTATGTGGTGCTTTTAGGATATATCCATGAAAGTGCTGCAGTGGTGCAGATATAATTAATGGAAGCTGCATGATTCACAAAAGCTGCAAACAAGTATAACCAAATTTGGGGGTCTGGATGGTTTTACAATGAGCTGCATGCATGACCTGGCTCCAGTTGCCAAACCATCAGCTTCACCCACCATCTCATGTGCCTTCCTCCCACCTTATTTCAGGTGCTCTAGGCAATCCACAGCCAATGCATTACATGAGCAGGCAGCTGTCTACGCTACCTCTGGCAGGCTTGAATCCGACTCATTTCCAGACCAGAGCCTTGTTAGTTTCACGTGTTGTGCACCGTGTTGGAATTGGATGGCTGAAGGATGGAGATAAGAAGATGAGTGGGAATTGTGGCCCATAGCGTAAGATACAGCTTCTTTGCTCCCTGTCAGAACTGGGAAGGACAACTTCAGATTTTATGCCTATTAATTGCAAACTATGGAGCTTCCCAGCTGCTGATTTATTAACAGTAAATCTTTGTTCTGCTGCTTTTACCTTCCCCTCAGCCATAAGGGCCTGTTCTGTTCTGTCTGCTTTGCAAGCCCATTTTAGACTATTTGTATAATCATAATGCTTTGTAGGTCAGGGCTTTATCCATTTTAGGGTTATCCATAAGTCAGGCCAAAGAGAGAAAAAAAGGGAAAAAGAATCAAAGGAAATGGTCACAGATGAGAGGGAGCAAAAGGAACAAACTTTTCCTCCCCATCTGTAATTGACTGCAGAACAAAATCAGATTGGTCTAGGTAACCACAGGGTATAAAATCGGGCTTGGGGTTAAACCTATTTTCCTGAAGACAGCATGACAATTTACCTGAATGCTACATTTGTAATAATGAAGCTTTTTTGTGAGTGATTAGAGACTAAAAGAGGGAAGGCTGGCACTGGACGCACAGTCAGGCTGAAGGTCCCAGCTGCAGGTGCAAAAAGATTTCCACTTCCTCACAATGTAGCATTTTAGAAAGAGCAATATTTTTCCCTAATAAGCTGGTCACCTATTGGTGTTTCTCAGCATCCTAATGCTCTTTATGACTTTTAACAAACACACAATCAAAAAATGTATTTCTTTTGATGTATTTCTTGAGTAATAATTTCAGTAAAGTGTTTTTCAAAGATATTTTCAGTTCAATCTTAACAGTTTGCTTGAATTGGTTCTTAACCTTTCTTGATTTCCACCTCATTGCCTGGGGTCAACATCCTCCATGTTAGGCTTTTGCCCCACAAACCTTGGACATGTAATTACATTTCAAGAACCAGGAGTGGCAGAACCTCTCCTGTCCCACAGTGGGGCCAGACTGCCTCCTTCTTTTCTCCCATGCAGGTTTTTCCCCTTTTATTCCTCTTACCAGGTAAACCTTCATTTCCCAGTTTCCATCAGAGCTGCTAATGGAAGCTGGCTGAGGGAAAGGAAGTTCAAGACACTACAGCCAAACTAAAAGTGCAGACTTTGAGCAGATCCTAGCAACTTAGCTTGTCACAGGCAACAAACAGGTGGGACTTTCCAGATACAGTCAAGTACAAACAGCACAGCACCTTATCTGGGGTAAGAAACCAAGTCACTGAGAAGAAAATGAAGGCTTTTAAGGGCTCAGATGGAGGCTTATACCCATCCACAACCATTCTCGTGGCTCTGGTAGGAACTTTAGGCTGTGGGTAAATTCTCAAATGGGGAGTGGAGGCGGGAGTATATATGGTGAAAGGACTACAGAGGCTGGGCACACAGGTGTTTGAGGCAGCAGGGGAAGGAGAAAGACACCGCAGCTGCCGCTGGGAGCTCATCTCTCTCCTCCCCACAACTTTTCAGGAAATGCCATGTAAAATCCAACATGCTTTATACTAGCTTTGGCATGTTCAGTCCACTTCAGCATTTGTCATCAATACCCCCTGCTCCCGACCACTGCTGATGTGGTTAGCATAACTAATGCCATTTTATAGGGCAAGCAGCCATTCTCGGTTACTGAGGGGGTCACATATTCATTCCTTTCCCCTCGATATCAGGCCCTGAAGGTCCTGTGAAGCAAGCAGACAAACCAAACAAATTCCTTTTTCCCCTCCCTACCAGCCTCAAGGTTCCTGGGCGCCAGGGCAGTTACTCCTTCTTTCCTGGCCTTGAAGGTCCCAGGCACCCAGCCAACCCCGTGGTCATGATGACCCTATCACAGAACAGGGAAGCGTAACAGCACCCAGAAGACTGTCCATAAAATCAAGCAGTTACG
>JANXJC010000078.1:23175582-23186024 GCA_027564655.1 Leptodon cayanensis
GTAAATGGTTGTGCTCCCTGGAACCATACTGACAGTTCTTTCTTCCTCTTAGTCTGAAGGGGGGAGAGCTGGCAGCCAGCCAGCTACCATCAGAATTAGCTCATTGTTCAATATAACCGGCACTGGCAACCAAAATCCAGCCTGAGAGAGAGGGGGAGAGAGAGAGAGACTTTCCCCCAGCCACCCCCACCCCTTTTTCTTTTTTCTCCAAGGCTGCACTTTGGAAGAGGTGCAGTCATTCTTCCCCACACCCCCTACCCTCTCTCCACTCCCCCAACTATAAATTCCCCTCTGTAGCATGCTGCCCTTTTTTAATCCACATTTGTGTTTCAGATCATGTAGAAAGGACAGAAAGTGAACAGGGAGCGGGGGCTTTTGTCTGTAAGTATATGCAATTCCAATCCACAGAATTTTATTTTTTTTTATTAATCTTCTCTCTTTCTCTCTCTTTCTCTTTGTTTCTTTTCATTTCCTTTTGTCCTTAGCTGGACTTTGCTGCAGCTTGCCTTTCCCCCTCTCGGTGCACATTTCCAAACAGGCTTTCTTAAAGAAGATGAGAAAACGTGCAGTATATGTATTTAACTCTTTGTCTTTATGCTTTAAGGCTGGATATCTGGGCTGGGGATTTTTCTGCACACATGCAAGGGGAGATGAGAAGTGGTTTTCTAAAGCTGCTTCATTTTTCTCGCTTTTGCACTCAGCAAACACCAAAATGCATTTTTGAACCTAATGCACTTAGCTTTTTTAGCATGCATGCAAGGCTCTAGGATTGGTTTTTCATCTCTTTTCTTCTCCCTTGTAAAACGAATCTCCCTCTTCTCCGCCCTGACACTGGATTCCTCTCAGGCTGCTGGGGTTTATTTTTAGAAAGCAGTCATTCTTGCAACAGCCTTCTGCATTTTTGCATGTGCAGCAGTTAAATTTTGGGTGGTTCTTTTGAGAAAAAAAACCCAAAACCAACCGTATTTTGGTGAACATTTAGTGATGTGCTTTCTTTCAGTCGTTTCTATGTACATTTATAGGTATATGAGTTCGCAGTTTTAAATCCAATATGTATGTGTGTGTTTGTGTGTAAACATATGACTCATACCTAATTACATTTCATACATACACACTATAGGTAAGAAATATGTAATCAATAGAAGAGAACTTTGATTTTTGTCACTATATGAAAACTGATAAAGGAGGTAAGCTACAAATTCAGTCAATTAAGAGAGTGGTAATTTAAGGTATCATTTAAATGAGGTAGGACCTACTCTCTTTTTTTTCCTCTCCCTATTTAAAATGGGGGGGGGGTGGAACAGAGAGAGAGAGAAAACTGGAGGTTATGTAATGCAGTGCCATTTCCAAAAATACCCACTCTCTGGGCCATTACATTGTGAAAGCCTGACACTGTTATACTTGTTTCTTGATTGCAAAAAAACACACTTTGTTATATGCCTGGGAACAATGGACCACCTTTACAGTAAGCATAGGGTGACGGGTTTTTGTCCTCTTGACTGATTTTTAGGTGTGTTAACCATTAGGTATAGTGCTATTCAGGGATGTACCAAGTGCTAAGAATAGCATAGGGTTCTGCAAATCCAGGTACCAGGGATTCCTTTGTCCTATATTTAAGCCTACAGACCACTGAAGTGCAGAGACGCATGACATATAAGTGTACATGTGGTTAGAATAATTTGCATGACTTTTAACCACTGAAGCTTGTACTTGGCTCACCCACTGTTATGCTGGCAAAAAATAACTATTAAATACCGTGACAGTTGGAATTACTTTTTTTTTTCATTTTTTAATTTTTTTTAAATTGTTTTCAGATTGTTCTCCTTGTGCTACTTGAGAGAAACTGCAATCCCAAGACTTAACAGAATCTAAAAATGGTAAGAATTAGCTGCTTTAGCAAAGAATTAGTATTTTTTTGTATAAATACAAACCTTCTTTCCCCATCCCCAACACTCATTTATAAATACGACCTTTATAAGACATACTTTCTGAGGCTATGAGGATTTGCCATACAATGACTGATGTACTCTGAAAACGTCCGTATGTCGGATCTTTGATTTTCTTTCATTTTTTGAATAAAAATCTGAAATCCTCTTTGTGCAGTAAGGCTTATTTAATTGAAACAAGAAGTATTTAGGTTACTATGAAAAATACACATCATAACACATGTAGGAGTACATGCAGACAAAAAAATATCCAATAATTTCAGCCCTGCCACCTTCCTCCCAAAAAGAAGAAATAGGTCATTGCACTTAGTAAGTGAAGCAGATTTAATGTTAGTCTGTCAGGGAAGTTCATAAGATGCAAACTAAATTTTCTTAATATTTGGTATTTTTTTCAGAAGGTTAGCCTTTCTTTGTGATACAAATCTGTTCTAGAAAAAAAGGCTAGGCCTCAGCCTAACTGAAGTTACGGGCACTTAGTTGGAATGTATTTATTGAACAATATTCAACAATAACCCATTTACTTCAGTGCTAATTGCATTTCTATTTTTACTGATTAAAGCCCATTTATTATACTGAGATACTGCTACTGACAAATACCTAATTTTAAGGATGAAATATTATACATCTAAATATTCTTTAAATATAGTATTCTATGAGAAGGACTGTCTCAGAATCAGCAAGACAAAGAAAATTGTTTTTTACAGAAAAAGTACATAAAATAGGCAGAATTAGTTTAGATGCTGTGTAGTCATATAGCATTCTAGGCTGAAGATGCAGCTATCACTGAAGCATGTCTGAATACATGTACTGACATAAAAGTGATATATTTTGGGTGCTACATAATAATAACATGGTCAAAAATCTGTTAATTTGTATGGGGCAATAACTCCTCTGAAGTAGCACTGCATAGGGTGTACATTAGCACAGAATATTTTTTGAAGTGTGAGGTTCTCAGGGACATATTCGTCTTAAGATAGGGTTAAATTAATTGCATTAATTAAATTATCCTTGTCTGGTTCTTTGGGGTTGTTTTGATTTGAGGGAGGAGGATCAAAGGATGTTTAAAATAAGTTAATATGTAAGTAAAGCATTTTTTCTTTTTGGCTCCTTGTTTTATATAATTCCTATCTGCAAAAATAAACTTGCAAATTCTGGAGTTTTAGTCTATTCTGGAACCTACTTTTCATCAAAATGCTTTGCTCATCTGTGTATAAATGAATAGTTGGGGGTGGGGAATTAAAAGGGAAATGATTCACTTAAACTGTGAATAGAAACCATGTTAAAATACATTTTGTTCACACAATTGTAGACTATTGGATAAGGGAACTGTTTTCCTACCAACACCAAGGTGACAATCAGCCCACATTTTTAGATGGTATGCAGGCTGTTATGTGCAATATATGCCTATCTATGGAACAAAAGATTATTTTAGGTTGTTAGGCATAAAATAGCCCCTGATTTTTACCAGCAAATGATTTTATAAATCTAGCAAGATTCCTATAGTAGTGAATGAAATCAGTTTTGTAAAGCCCTTCTCCAGGCCAGAATATAAAATACCACTTAGAACTATTGAAATGCAGAAAATAAAATGTAGTTATGCACCTTAGTCTAGTCCTGTTGTTTGTTTTGCAGTGTAACATAAATAAAAATCTCATTTGGCTTTTTTTGAAAATTTTTTTATTTGTTATGAAAAGGCCTAATTCCACTTTTTTGTGACTGGTGATCAGAATTTCAGTGTAAGAAAGACTAGGTTTTGCCCCAACTTGCAAGGTTGCTTAAGATGTGATACTTGGCAGAATCTCTTCCCCTACCACCACCCTTTTTTTCCCTTTCTTTCACTTTTGACACAGTAACACCAAATGTAATTTTAAGTCAGACCACTGTCATACTTTCCTTGCAGTGGTGGACAAACTTGTCTTCAGCATGTTTCTTGTACTTGTTGCAAGTGTCTCCTTGGCCATTCTAATTTGCAGGAAGAATTATTCTTTACATATCAACACTTTCTGCACTGAAATACAGGATTGTAAAAGTGCTTACTTTGTTTTTAATATAACAGTATATGCAAAGGCTCTATTCTGCTCTTGCTGGTCAGTGAAAATTTAGCTGTTACATTTTAGCAGACTGAACTAAACCATAAAAAATGGGAAAAAAAGGCCTGCTTGTTCCTTTGCTAAACTGAAAGTTCATCAATTATTTACTTAAGATTACAGTGAAATTAAGAGTGACTAGAATAAACCTGTTGAGTGAGAACAAATGAATTCTTGGTTTAACTTCACTGACTTACCTTCTTAGTTTCTTAATGTTCTCATTCCATAAAATGTTTTTTAAACTGCTTACAAGCAAAAGCGAATAACTTAGCAGGTTAGTTTTCAATGCTGCTTCTCCTTTTCCTAGACTTGGAATTAGGATTTCCTCATACCTGGTTAATTAATCTTTCTTGGAGCTGTATAATAATATCATCAATAATTTAAAGAGAAATAGAAAGGCAGAAGAGTGTACTTTCTATTCTTCTTATAATTTTAACTTATGGACATTTTGAGCCATCTTATACATGAAGACCTGCCATTTGGGGATCTGTCCTTACTTGTGTATAGTATATTTCCTTAAGTGACCGCCTAAAGGAAGAAAGAACCTTTTATATTTATGTGCGATGTATAAAATCCCAAGGTGATTTTAATTGCTCTTTTCACTTGAAATGCTAGAATTTCTGTATACCACCTTCATGGAAATTGCTGTTTGTCATAAATACAAATTTAGATTCTAGTGCTAATTAAGCAAAAAAAAAGGTTTAACTAAACAGAAGAAAAAAAATTGTTTTTAAATTTATTTGGCCTTTGTGATCCAGTCATTGAAATAAAAGATCTTGTCAGAAGAGCAAGAGTAAAGAAGTCTTAATTCCAGTTTTCTGTGACCTCAAAGAAGTCTTCTAGCAAAACCAGGAAAAGGTTTTTTTTTTAATGGTAAATGTTTGTTTTTAAAGAAAAAAAATCAAACAGGCATTTTAGACACTTGACAAAGTGGTCTGTTTGTTTGCTTCTAAAGCATAGAGGTGTGTCCTTTTCTCCTGCTCACATTGCAGTTCATTGCTGGACTTCAAGTTCAGTTCCAAGAATTTGCAGTGCAGGTGCTAAGAAATTTAAACTAATAACACTAATGAAAGTTTATATCAGTGAACAGCTATATCCTTGATAATTTAGTTTTGACCTACCTGAAAACAAATGAAAGATACTCTAGAGCAGCTCAGTAATTCGCTTCTGACTTACCACGATTAGATGGCTTTCTTCTTAAGCAGTAGTGGTGTGGAATCTCTAGGCTAGGTGTTGTACGGAATAGCTGTGTCATCCCAAAGCAAAAAAGGCCCCAGAAGGAGGTCATTTGGGCTGAACACTTCCTGTAGTGTATCTTTGCTTGAACTGGATCAGTTCTGAGGTTATTGTATCACTTGCATTCTCTGCATTTTATAGTCTAGGGGAAAAAAAAGAGAAAAATGGGATGATAACCTTTCAGAGAGAAACTGTTGGGTGAAAAGCTTTTCTTCATTAAGTCAGAGAGAAAGAAATTAGAACTTGCATTTGGTTGAAGAGAAAAAAAAATCACCATCCCATTTCTTTTTTTTGCAGTTCATAGGGAAGTGTAACATCATTTAAGTTAGGTGAAGATACTTAGGAGGCAAAGCTTACATTTAAGATTTCATCCCAGTTTAGCCATTATAAACCTTTTCCCAGTGAGTTATATGCAGATATCTTTACACATCCTGTAATTTTCTATGTCTATAAAATGACTTCACCTTAGCTGGAAAAACTGATCATAACTTTAGGATTAACTGTGGAGAATGGAGCCTGGGATTGGTCTGGCAGAGGCAGGCATTTTTTTGAACCTTTTATATGCTCTGAGAAGTAAGAAGAATGAGACACTAGGATGAGACATTATGTCCAGCCTAATACTAGATACGCACTGGACAAATGCAGCTCCTGGTCTGGCAGGAGAAAACTCGTACTTCAGGTCTGGTACTGCGACTGGAATCTCCTTTATTGTGGTTCAGAACTGCATAGGAGCTGCAGGACTATATCAGATCCTCTTCTGTTCATGTGTAGCCATGGGCAGAATTTGGTCAAGAGAAGTAATTGAGAGGGATGAAAGCTAAGCCATTTGGGCCATCTGAATGTGTATATTGTGCTTTTTTGTTACGCTTATGTATTGTGTATGAAGAATACATTGGGTGCAGTTTGCTCAACACTGCTTGATTCCTGAAAACTTAGGGAGAATTAAAGTCTTTCCAGCTTACAAAATAAATAAGCAGAAATACAAACTCACTTTTTGCAATACTTCTGCCAAGTCAGCTGTTCAACTGTGCAGAAGAACCACCTTTACTTGATTATGACTAGAAGAATTTGCAGTGGGGTTTAAAAAAAGTAATTTTTGTCCAAAGCTATAGATACTGTGGGTATTTCTGTGGTACAGTTCATGTGCACATTAAAAGACAAAAGCTCCATATATATGTGTTTCTACCCAGTCACAAACGTGCATGCTCTGGGTGCTAAAATTCTGTAATTGCACCAGCGTACTTTATCTGAACATAGCTGTGTTGGCACATGGAATTGGAGGTTTACATAATACTTTGTCCAGTACAAACCTTTACTGAAATTTTTTCACAAAGGCTGAATTCTTGGAAAATCAGAAATAAGAATTAATATACACCTTATAATACTACAGTCATCACATTGATTTTTAAGTCTTGGGATCTAAAGCCTTCACCAACAATCTTTTCTCTTTTTTTGCATCGGAATACTGCTGCCCCACACCTGAGCTCTGATCCTTGTGTGTATGGCTAAAGAGAGGGGGGAGGGACTACACTTAATAGCCCTAGAACAACTTCATTAACATAATTCAGTTGGTATCATCGACTGGGACAGGATATTTTAATAAAAATATTTTTAAATATTTGTATTTTGTTTTTATTTCAAATATTTATTCACCTCATTAAACCATATTGGTTGAGGGTGTAATCTGGAAAGGTGCAAAAATGTTCTTTTCAAACGTTTAATGTAGAATGATACTATGAATCACTGTTTGAGTATTACATGAAATTCAATTGAGACTGCTGGTCTGGCAAATTCATGGTAGCACTACTGACTGAATCCCTATGTAGATGTTCCTGGGAGGATTCGTGATGTTCCCTTCCGTAAATACTGCATTAAAAAAAAAAAACAAAACAACACCCTCAGAACAGGTAGCATTTTCTCATCCTGCAGGAAGAAGTGTTTCTGGATTAATTCTGTTAACACTAACCTTACTGTCTGTCTACTAGTGTAGCATACCTGTGTGGGAGTAAGTTGAAAAAAGTTAAAAGAAATTTGTGTATTCTCACTGAAGGTGGTATAAGGCTTGGCTCAATATGTACCTTATCAGAAAGAACTCCTGAATTCTTACAGCGCTTATGTTTAGAAGGCACACATTGGCACCACAGAGCTACTCAAAAGTCAGAGAGGAACAGATCTTCCTTCTTTGTTTTAACGTGACTGTATCTGTGATAAATTGCCATCATGAAAGAGTATGAGTTGAAATAACTCTATTCCTGCTGGCAGAAGAAAATCCTGTGGAAATATTGGTAAATGTCCTTACCCTTAATTTCTCAGCTAAGTAATTACATAAGGCAACATGAACAAAACCCAGAAACAAATTTGGCAGGAAAAATTCTTTTCCTGTGTGTCTCCTTGTTAGGTGAGTCCCAGAGCCCACAGATATTTTATTACTTTCAGCCTGCAGAACATACATGATACAGTTAGTGTTTTTGTATTGGAGTAGCAGTTAAGCTACATTAAATGGTACTAGATGCTGGTAATATGGTGGCTGCAGGTAAATGCAAGCACCTGTTACAATATCATCAGCTGTGGTTGTTATGTCCCTTTTAATGAGGTAAGTACTGGCAGCACAATGTGGTTCTGTCTCCCATTTCCAAGAGTACTACCGGGGCTTTTAATATTTGCCTGAAATCTGCTGGTTGGGCGAGAGATTGGCATCTCATGAGTGAAAAGGCTTTCGTGCCTGGGCTCTGCAGGAAAGCAGTTGGCAGAGGCAGTGAGCTTGCTGCCACTTGGAGAACAGCATCGCTTGTTGGATTTCTGGTCATCTTTCTGGTATGTGTGAGAAATTTAAACAAAATTAAACAAACAAACAGAACGGTTTTAGACAAAAGCAGTGTATTAAGTCTTCTGTAAGTTACAGGATTCAGGCTGTTAATTTAGAAAATTTATAGGAAATTAAAAAATGAAACGTTTTGGGATTCAGCTTGGTGTATATATTTCGTATACCCCAAAACTGGAAGGAGGGAACTGGGAGAGCACACAGGAGAAGCATTATTCTGGGCTGTTCTTATTCTTTCTTCACGATTCCCCTACTGGCCACCAGCTGTTCTTGCTGGTCTTTCTCTTGAGATCAAAACTCGGTGGGGCAAGGAGACTGGGCTAAATGGACCTTTTGGTCAGCCTGTGACCATGCTGCTTTTCTTCCTCCTCTGTTGCACCAGTAATTTGTCAGTGTTGGGTATTAAACTACTGCAGAACTTAACAATGCAGCCTTTGGTCCTGAATTTTGCTGCCATGCTGTGTGTTCACCTGACTTTGTAGCAAGAGACTTGTTTCTACATCTTGTTCTGCAGGTACCATTAGGTGTAGATACAAATAGTTACTAATTAAACTTCATTACCTTATTGCACTTGAAGAGTAAATTACAAACTCCTATCTGAAAACTCAAATACGATTTTAATTCTCAGGCTTGCTACTGTTGATTTTCTGTGTGTGCATGTTAAGTAAAATAACAAAAGCTACCATTGTAGTGCAGAGGCAGACAAAATGAAGTGGAAAAGGTGCTGGGTTGCACTGGGTTTTGAGTTTGGTTTTCTGGAGGGCTCATTTAGTTATTTCAATTTCTGTAACGTTTTACAGTTTCAGAGTCCATGCACAGAAATTTACTGGTGGAACCAAGTAGTTTGTAGCCATTTTATTGCTTAATGGAACTTCCCATATAATATACATTTGTTTCTTATTATTGTTCTGGAATAACTGCATTTCTTTTCCTTTCAAGGAGTGTGATACTCTAGTGATGAGTATCTTTGTTAAATTCATGAATTCAGTCAGAAGTTGGATGAACATTTATGACAGCATTCACAGTGTACCACTTGATTTCTTTTTCTCTTACTCTTCATATGCGTGGTAAATATTAACAATGCTTTGCAATGGGTTTTGCATATTAATGAATTAAAAAAGCAGCATGAGAGCACTTGTAGCACACAAGCTAAATTCATCCTGACTAGTGCAGAAAAGTGCAAATTGATCTCTCTGCATAAAAATTGCATTATGCTCAGGTGGTGCGGGCAGGATTCCTCTCCAGGGAAAGTGTTTTCTATAACTAACCTCATTCAATCATGTATGCCAGAAGACAGCTAAGTTATCTGTTGAGGGTTCTTACCAGCTAAAGCATTTGGCAGGACTGTGTTGACTATGTACTCAAGCTAGATTAGCTTGTGTTTTCCCCCTCATCAACACCATACTCGCTCAGTTTTGGAGGCCAGTAGTCACATAAGAACCTGGGAAAAATGTGCCTGCTCTGAGTGCTTAGTATCTACCAGCATCCTTTCCTGCAGCAAGGGGCTCTGCAGTAGTAGAGCCCATTAATCTTAAAAGCATGTTTTAGCAAATTTTGCACAGACACTCAGATAATTTTCTTACATATGTCATGGGATGCTGTAAGTACATGTATAAAAGGTGCAACCTGTGTAGTATGGATGAGGACAGGAGTGAATTCTTTGAAGAAGCTGATACAGGTGAGCCAAGGTATGAGACTACATAGGAGTAACCTGGAGAATAGATGCTTTAAGACCAGTAAAACAAACAATAGATAAAGATGGGCTTATATGAGAAGTTTTGTACTTAAAATCTAGAAAAACTACTTCCAAGGTCACTTCCTTATGTTGTGTAGGGAAGGAGCAGATGACATCCTATTTGTGAAATTGACAGAAATTGAAGAAGTGATGAACAAGGACTGCAAAAAACCCCTAATGAATAAACTTGCTAATTCATGTGCAGTGTGGAGAGGGGGATGCAAGGAAAAGCATACTTGTCTCATTTAGGCTTTTTCATCTCCATGTGGTTGTGAGTTTGAGTCATCAGATGGGGAGGAATAAAAAGCAGCAGTAATATCTTCCCCATGAAAAGGCAGAGCCAGCAAAGGATGCTGATGCACAGAAGTCAATGGCAAGTTCAGGTGTGCCGTTGTCCTGCCATGTTCTGCTGATATACTGCCATGTATTAATTATTACTGTAATGGCAGGTAAAGTCTCACCAAAATGGTGGGCCACTTGGAGTAATCCCAGCTAGGAGGAGAATGATTGTATAATTCTTCGTCAGTTCTCTCGAACCATTTATCTACATTTATCTGCTATGTGGAATTAACCAAGCGAAATGATTGTAAATGATTCCTGCCCCCCCCCCCCCCCGG
>JANXJC010000078.1:23205669-23219961 GCA_027564655.1 Leptodon cayanensis
GTTGACCTTAAAGCCTTAAACCCCTAAACCCCAGAAAACACTAAGAAATGCATTAGATTAGGAATACCATGCAAAACCAAGAAAAACATTTCCCCGAGGTCTCACAGCAGTAACAAACTATTGGGGACAGGCAGAGATGTTCATTTCACAACACATAATTTCAATACTCTAACTCATATAATAAAAGCATTCAAACATTTTTTACACTATAATGAACAAAACTATCTATACACAGTGTGGTAGGTATATCTGAGCAAAACATGTATTTAAAATAGACCATGTTGCTACATTTTATGTAGATGATTTTTAGCACTATTATTCTTAAAGCAAACTACCAGAAGCAGGATGGTGAACATCACACTCCTGCACTTCAGGAAACCCCCTCTGAGGCAATGCAGACAGCGGGCCAGAGTTTTGCTGGATTATAAATAACCTGATTTGGCCTGGCTCTCTTGTGGATTATGCAAGTTCAGTGTGGAAAAGGAAAGCGGATTAAGGCCCTCATGTTGCCTATTTCTGAGCCAGGAGTTTGCTTTTACAGTACAGGCAGGAGGCAAAGGAGCAGGACAGGAGTGACTGCTGTCCCTCTGGGAGTGGGCAGAAAGGTGAACGGCACTATACACCTCCCAATTTTCTACGCACCTCAACCAATTCCTGTGCTACAGAGCAGATCCTTCTCGATAATTTGGGATCTTAGAGGGCACAAGCTAGCATGCCATACCCTCAGCATGCCAGTATGTCACGGCCTCAGTAACTCATGGCCACAGCAGGTGCCTTTTATTTGCTCCCGAGAGAGGGGTGACTTCTGAAATGTCTCTGGGTAGCAATTGGCTTCTTGCAGTATTTTGGAGGTGTGTGTTTGTCGCTAATTGGGACTGCGCTATTCACCTTTGATCTGGCGGGCCTCAACTTGTACTGCCCCAAAATACACCATTTCCACACCAAGCCTGTGCTACAAACTGATTTTCTGATTTCATTCTATATCCAGAATGATATGTGGATGCTACTGGAAATAAAGCAAACAAAAAGGAAGCAGTGTGTCAGAGAAATTACTTTATCCAGTCCACTCAGAACTCCCTTATCTTCTACTAGTTGCTAAAAATATCTTTCTTTTCTTTTGTCTTACGAAACAAAATGACATATGTCACTGTCTTGGACCATAGCGTTTGTGGGAGTATGCGCCTTGTGCCAATCTGAAGTCACGTATGTCCAGTACTGTGCTATTTTCTTGATTTATTGCTGTATTCTCCAGCACTCATAAGGAAAAGTAAAGAGAAAACCTAATTATGAATGAGCTACGCGTCCCAGCGTGATATCCGACACATACAGCGCTCTCTGAGCATTCATGAAAATTATTGACTCTAGTAAAAGCAAGCAGTTGTAAAACCAGAGTTAAAATCCCCGAGGGATAAAGTTAATGGTTGCACCAGAAGAGCCTACTCCCCAGCACCAGCACGCCCGTGCCGCTTGCTGCAGAAGAGCCAGGAGGATGTGCCGCGCTGGTGGCGGCGTTGGCGGCGGCTGCACCGAGCCCTGGGACAGCGGGACGGCCCGTCCAGTAACAGTTACAGGCGTTGTAAGAGGTGGGTCTGCTTAAGTCCTTCGCAGCCATAGTTCCGGATACACCAGCGGAAAAAGTTGCTTTTGAAAATGTAGCTTTAGCTTTCCTGTGCCTCCTTTTTACAGATGGAAGCAGAGACAATACTGATTATTAGGTTGTATAATGTGAGAAGTTGCAGAGTTCTCTGAGAGCAAGTTGAAAGTGTGTGCTAAAAGTAGCCCAAAGGCCAGAGCGTGACACTGAAAAAATATGGGAACTGGTCAAGTTCACTGATTTCTTACGCAAATGTTGGAGCTCCAAGTTGGAGCATACTTTTTGGCACTCCAAATGTGTAACCCCCCACCTCACCCTGCCTCCTGCCACTTCACGGCCCATTTTTGTTACAACACCTCTATAAAACTGTACCTACATCCTTCACAGCAGTGCTGCAGGGACACATTAGTGTGTGTAAAGTTTTGTGAACTGTGAAACACTGAAGGCATGGTGGTCTAATTCACAGAAGTAGGAAAGATGCATGCAACGGTTGCCGATATTCTTTTCTACACGCTATCACTACAACGATTCAAAAGACTGGTTACTGACACTTCCAATCTCTACAATTATGAAATATCTGCTATAGCTAACAGTACTTGCCTCAGCCCACAAGTCTTCCCTGAATTATACTCCTTTATTCTAGTGGTAACATTTTCCAGGCTCATCAAGAGTTCTTCCTCCTCCCTGTATGTTCAGACCTGACTTATTTATCAGTAACATCTACACATTTGTTGTATACATTTTGGGTTTTGTTGCTTTTTGAGTCTACTCTTAATGTAATATATTCCCTCACCACTTAAAGAGTTTAAGTTACTCACGGCTTTCCAAGACATCATTGTAAAAATCCTATCATAGTCTTTAATAACAATAGTCACTACTGCTAGTCAAAACTCATAGTAATTACACTGACTAATGTAACTAAGTCTTCCTATGCCTTTGTTATTCTCCCTGGGTGAGTTGCTTGCTAACAGCCTAAGAGCCTGTTCTTATTGCTGGTCCTGAGGTATACGATTTGGCTGTTGTTTTTTCCTATGTCTGGTAGTCTATTCCTTAAAATCATTTGGATAGGCTGATCTTTGTCTAGAGTCAGCAAGGCCTTGCAACAGAAGTTTCCAAATCCTGCTCTACACTGCAGGCTATTGTGCAGAGGCCTGTCCTTTAAGCTGTGCAAGCCAAGAGAAGTTTGCCTTAGCCAACTAAATTAACTGATCAGCAAAAGTTTTAAGAGAAAATACTGAAAGTTTGAAAGGATCTACTGATATTATACAAATCATTTTTTAACAGTCAGTAAGGAGTAATTGAGAACAAAATCACGTCCAACCAATCTCATTTCCTCCACAATAAGGTAAAAAGCTTGTGAATAAACAATACAAGCCATGAATCTTGCCTTGCATTATGTTTTTGACATTGGCTGATGTGTGATCTTTTTCTAAGTAAACTAGGCAAACCAGGTCAGAATGAAATACTGTTGGGTGGGAGCAAAATTGGAGAACCATACCAGAAAAGTGCTCAGCCGTTTACCACAAAAACACAGGCATAGATTAAGTCCTTGTCTTTGTGCAAAACATTTGCAGCAACTAGGATATTGAACTAGGAAGTGATTTTAGGCACTGAGCTAAAGGTACAGGCAGTGGCACTGGTGAACATCATGAACACTTAAAATTATCTTAAAAAATTGATCATTTTCTTTTTAAGCAGGTGGTGGTCAATAAGAAGAAGGTACTACATGAAGACAATGTCCCCCAGTGCTTAGGCAGATAGCCAAATTTTGGGGTAGTACTTCTTTAGATGAAGATCTGGGGGTCATAGTGGATCTGAAGATAGCAGGAGTTAATCTGCTGCTGTTGCTAGAAAAGCAAACACAGTACTAGAATATATAAGCAGAGGCATAACCTACAGGGCTCATACAGTACTTGTTCTACTCCAGTCAGCATTTGCAAAACCCCAGATGAACCGCTGTATCCAGTTTTGGGCAAGGTACTTCCTGCAAGATGGGGAGAAGCTGGAGGGAATCCACAAGAGAGCAGTGAGAATAACCAGAGGTATAGAAAATGTGCTCAGTGAGGAAAGAATGAAAGAAATAGGGCTGTTTAATTTAATGTGAGCAGAACATAACAATACTCCTGAAGTATTCAAAAGGCAGCTGCAAAGGGGCAGGGGAAAAATCTTGTTTCCTGGTCCATGAGAGTTAGGGCAGGAAACAAAGAGCCTAAATCCTGGTGGGGGCTTTACGTTTAACGTTAGGAAGTGTTTTCTAACAGCTCGGCCACTGCTGCACGACATCTTGGAAAATCACAGATACACTCAAAAAAATTGCACAAATTCCTCCCAGTAGTATCGCTGCCGTGCAGATAGTTCATACTGCTGCAGAAGGCTGAACCTTTTGGGAGACCTTTCCAGACTAGTAATCACCAACAAACATTTTCATTTCATATACAGGAGACAAAAAAAAAAGGGAACAACAGGTGAAAAATAGGTGCAAAATTTTAGACCCTACTGGTAAATAAATTAAGGGAGGGATGAGGTTGCGCAGTCCCCCATTCCACTTTGCAGTAATTTAAACAATACTTAGTGAGAAACATAGAATGGCTGAAGAATTAATGATCTAATACTTTTGATTTTAATAAATCCTGGTTCCAGCTGCTCTGTCTCCTGGGATCTTCATGTTTACCCCAACACCCCTGCACCTTCCTGGTCTCAGTGTCCAGAAGAGAAAGATGTTGGTCACCTCGGCTAAGAAAGGGGAGCATGGTCTGCATACGTTTCTTCCACACGCACTTTTGCACCCTTCGATTGTGCAGCCCAGCCCTGATGGGCTCAGGCTATTAGGAACCAGGTAGCCCCAGTCAGCAAGCCACATCTTCCGTGCTCACTCTGGGCAGAAGGAACGCCACAGCTTGGGCTCAGCAGGAGATCAGCAAAGGCCTGCCCTGGTGCGGCGGCTCCGTGCCTGACGCAAGCTGGCAAATGCCTGCCCAAGATGCTTGGCAGGGAGGGCGCAGGCTGGCCACCAGGCGAGTAAGGCCAAGGGGGAGATCTGCAAGGCGACTCTGGAGGTGGTGGCTGGCCATGCTTGCCTGGACCCTGGCAGCAGCACCCTGCCCCCCCCCAACGGTGCCCCCTCCGAGCCCCGCTCCCCCTTGCCTCTCACTCTTTGTCAGCACAGCCACAGCTACAAGTGGTGCCGTGGGCTGCTGCACAGAGCCCAGCTGGGCTTAGCGGGACTAGTGAGCTCATGGGCTGAGCTGGGTTTCTCTCACTAGTAGTGTTGGCAATGGGTAGAGAAGCTGCTTGTCTCGTCCCCTCTTAGGTACTTGTGCTTTACTGTGGCTGCCCAGGCATAAATGCAAGATCTCTAAGAACAGCTGCCTAACACATCTTAACTGAGTTTTCACTTCAAATGGGAAATTTTAGTTGTTTTTAGTAATATCTGAAAGAACAAGATTTGATAGGTGTTTTTTTTTCCTTACAGCAATCTCTCTCTACCTAAATGGAAAAACAATAACAGGAATGCAATGCCATATTAATAAACCAAAGGCTTCAATGCTTTATACTTCAAATATTTTTATCCTTTTCTTTCTCTTTCTGTACCCTATTTAAAACATTTAATGTATTTTTAAGTGCACTGGTTTCCATGGGTATAAGCAGACCAGTATGTAAAACTCTGAACCATGACTGTTTGCTTGTCGCACTCTGATGGGGCTGTGCTAAAACTACTAGTTTCGTGGTTGCATCTAACCTAATAATGGCATCAGAAGAAGCAGTTGCAGCCTGTAGCCTCTGGCCTGCTGACCCCAGGATTTAATTGATGGTAAGATGCACTAACTGTAGCAAATGTGAGGGGGAAGACAGCCAGCGAAACACAACTGACGTGATCAGACTTGCTACATCCAGATTCTATTATTTCCACAACCTACAGTAATTATGTTATTTCAATGATGATTTTAATTTTTCACTTTAGCTCACTGCCTTAAAAAAATGATTAATTAAAATACGGAATTTAGTTTCTTTTAAGACACCTACTCGGATAATAAGCCAGTTTCCCCCCTCAAATCATCCGACAGATGCCCTGCCAAGAAGCACAGGCAGTTCCCCACCTTCACCCTTCAGCCTGGACCACCTGTGGTTTCCTGCACGTGCAAGAAAGATGAGCACGGACCAAACTGCAGCTCACAGTGCTGGGCTGAGCATGACCCCAGATGCCCCCAAGCATGACCCAAGATGCCCCCTGCTCCAGGTCCTCTCTGCTCGACCCTGGCAGCCACCCCTACTCCCAGGGGCTTACAGAGGTGCCTAGCAAAAGCCACATTTTAGTTTTTTTCCCAATTACTTCTGCAGCATGAGACCATGCAAGAGCTCACAACAGGGACATGCGTATGGGTTAGGTGCTTATGACCACAGCAGACAGATCACTGGGTAGAACTCTCTACTGTGAGGCTGCTGAGCAGCCCCAAACACAGGTCCCTAAGACAACTTAGGTGGCCTTACCAGCTGCCAAAATCCTGTACGAGCCCAAGCTACCAACATTGAAAAGCAAGACGCATGTATAAAAACTATTGCTTCGGTTGGAGCTGGAGCTCTTGTCTACTTGACTATTACAAATAACCCTCACCTGTCCAAATTCTACCAGGTAGTACAGGCTACTATATGGACATAAACCACTTGACATGCTGGCTATAGCTATGTTCCCTTTGAAGAAGAGACATAGGAGCAGATCTGTATCTGCATGCCCGCTCCTAACTCACACAACACGACACTTAACAGGTTAAGGACAGTTTCTCTGGGCTCAGTTGGCAGCATTCAAGCTGCCTCATGCTTTGTCGAGGCACATGTAACCACCAGGATAATTATCTGTCCAAAAGTAAATTTTACTTTCATATTAGCATTCAGATCACCCTTCAGAAGTATGTTTTTAACATTTGCATTCTATCCATTAACTCTGGCACATCAGCTACTTAATATCATATCATCAAGACAATTACAGTAATTCATATACAATTAAAAGACAATAATTCATGATGCATTTCGCTGAATATAGAAGTGTAAATCTGTTTCTGGGAATCATTCTTGCTTAATCCTGAAGATCGGTCCTCTAGTATGTTTAAGGGATCAGTCAGTACCAAACAATGGATAGATGTAAAATTGTACATTCAGTCCTGAAATAAAATAAAAAATGTTCTTTAATCTAGAAAAGCTAAAAAAAAAAAAGTCCTTTTTTTGCAGGCTTTCCCCAAGGAAAATTTGACATGAAGAATTATTTGTGTTTTCTATATTACATTAAAGCAGTTTATGTCAATTACTTAGCTTTTCCTCGTTCTGTAAATTTTAAAGTGCTTGGAGTACTTTGTGTGGTTTTCCTCATTTTAGGGCCAACCTGGCTATTACTAAACTTCATTAAAGGCAGTCTTCTTCAAAGGTGAAGCCAAGAATTTAGAAAGGTTTACAGAGCTGACTTTCATGCAGATAAGAGGACCACCATGAAACAGTGTCTCTTTACATTTTAACTTTACTTTATGAAGTTCAGTTACTTTTGCTATTTGAGATAAAAGGAAAGACCTAATGTGGCAGAAAAATCTTCTTCCTACCAGCCTGCTTTTTGCACAACTATCAAACAAGTCTGCATCTAGTCACTGTAAGAGACAGTGCACTCAACTAATTAGGCCTGAGATCTGATTTAGTACCTATGCATTAACATCAAACTAAACTTACTGGCTTCTACTACAATGTGAATGAATTGCTAAAAAGCAATTTACAATTATGAAGGGAGTTCTCCAAATTCTTATATGGTTCATCTTTATGAATGCTCCAATAGCTTTAAGGTATTTTATCCCAACAGTCTGGAATACAAAATAAGGTTATAGCAGAAACTTTCCATCCAGTATTTCCTTTACAATATATAGTAATTACTATATTGTTTTTTAGTACAGTTCTTTGAGTTAAATCTGAACTGACAAGACCTGAATGAATGTCTGACTGGTTTCCTTCACCTGCAGCTTTGATCACTTTATACCACGATGCAGCCAACAGCTGTTTAGAATCCCTGAACTCCACGTTTTCCCAGCAATTGTACCCAAACTACAGCAAAGGACAAAACAAGTTTTATTTCCATTTCTACAGTCAAGAGATTATGTGCCTCCTGCTTTGTTTCATGCTGTTGTGGTTACAGAAGATAGTGTAAAGAAGAGTCTCCAACAGAGAAATTTGAGGCAGGAAATGGGCAAGGTATGGAGGAAGCAGAACCGTCTTGAATTTCTAACAGGCTTTTCTTTAACTTTGGCATGCTACTCTTCATAGGAATATAATTAGCCTGGTGTTCCTAGGTATTTCAGATTAAATATGCAATTGTGCAGCTAGATGTCAAAGGCAAAGTTCAATTATAATGAACGTTATTCGCTGCAGATTGGTTCTTGCTCCCTAGTAACATTTGTGGGAGTAGAAGAAGTCATTGTTTTTCTGGAAATCCTTTATGAAATCATTCTGGTTTCAGGACTACATCTGTGGCAGCTGGTAAGTAAAAACAGGAGATGAAAGAGAAGTAACTTCTACTCTGGGTTATTATATGAAATTATTCCTTAAAGATATTGTTCATATGGAATACTTATACTTCTAAGAGCATCTAATAAATATGAGCATCACTGAGTCAGCACTGTGAAAGTGGGGACTAAGCATAATTTCTGAAAGGGATAATACCACTGATCTAGCTTTGCAGGAGCACTGCCGTGTTTTATGTTTATCTCATGCAAAGAAAATCCTGGATCCTGAAGAACAACATTACACACAGACCATCAGCAACCCCTCAGGTTTTGACAGAGCACATTTTCAATATTGGTCTGGCATAATGATATTGAGAGCAAAACTAAGACATTCTGAATGAAATAAAAATCTTAAAACTGGTGACTTCAGCTCACCTCAGAGGGCTTTTTCTCTTTAGTGTTCAGCCAGGAACTCATCTGTGTTTCGCTTGAAGTGTCTCCTCACTCTATTTTCAGCCAGTTGACCCTTTGCAGAATCTTTTCAGTTAATATTTGTGAACTTACAAGCAAATGCATAATTTCTAACAAAAATGTCAACGCTGTTTAAAAACACAAAATGAAAATTCTGGTAAAGAAGCCATTAATTTTGAGATGTATGTAAATGAAAAGCCCCAACATTTATGTTTCCCAGTAAAGTTTTTTGTTGGTTTGTTTTTTGGTTTTTTTTTGGGGGGGGGCTTTTAATCTAAAGCCACTGTGAAATTTGACCCTCTTCTGCATGTCATTTTGTGTCTGTTGAGAACTCAACAGGGACAGGAAAGAGTGAAATTCATCCAGTCCTGCAATGGTATGTTTCTCAAAACTTGCCTCTGGGGATCTTCTGAATCAAGGCCATAACTTATGGCATGTGTGACAATTTATCAGATTTTGTCATTCACAGGGCCTGGCCTGCATACTTCACAAAACAATTATTTTCCCAGAATTTGGTCTGCACCAAAGTAATTTTTTTTTTTCCACTGAGTATCTGTGCTACACATTGCCTTCATATTTGTGCTCATTCACATCTTCTCTGCATTACTGTTAGCAATGACAATTTTAAGAGGACAGGGGAAACCGCCTCCAGCTGAGTACCGTACATGTACATTTCTAATAGACTGGAGATACAGGTTTATAGTCTGCTAATGATATAATTTGGAGTTAATGTAGCAAACTGGGCTTTTGTCCATGAACTTTAGGCAGTTTATTGGCTGCCTTTCCAGACTGAGTTCAGAGAAAGGTGAAGGCTATTTTGGACTTCTACTGTGGGTAAATGTAATGTGAGATTATTGGGACGAGCTCGGAACTGCAGCACTGTAATTCTGTTGCACCATGATGATGTAGGACAGCAGTTAGTGTACAAGCACACAGTACCTTTTAACAGCCATAAACCAAACCATATCAAAAAATTAATTTTTGCCAGAATGCTCAAAAGTACAAGTCAGTACTTTTCTAATTATTAGCTTTCAATCTTCAAGCCAAATCACAGCATTTCTTAAGCTAAAATTTCAGTTAATTATGAGATATTTTGCCAAAACCCAAGAATACCACAGTATCCACACATCATTGTATGGACTGCTTCTCCTCCACCCACAGTTCTTCTAATTCTAGGCTGAACAAAAATAGAGCATTAGACAAACCCTAACCTTAGAAGAGAAAATAAACCAGAAATACGAATACATACCCTAGTACTTTTCTTCCTTATTTTAATTGGTTATTTTTCTCTACAGCAGGACCATTACTCTCTGAATCGAGTACATCTCTAGCAATTCAACTAATTATAATTTACTGGGCTGGAACTGCACTGTTCTGTGCAATGTGCAAATACGTGGGGCAGGAAGCAGCAAGAAAGGAACAAATCCAAAGGCCAAATAAGGCAAGAATAAACGTGCAGAGAAAGGGAGATACTTGTCTTCCATCAGATGTGCTAGTGGGAGAGTAAGCAGCACTCTGTTCCCTTAAATTTGCTGGGACTATTCATGTACATAAATGCATACATGCATTCATGTTTTGATGGCCTGAGATTTTTAAGAGTAGATGGAAGAAACTGGGGGTGGGAGCAGAAAGGAGGTTTGAAATTCTCATATTCATTCAAGTGAGTTGTTGCATCTGAGTTTATTCTGATGCAGTGCTGCGGTATCAATCACTTCATTCTGTAGGCAGGTTGGAGCAGAAAACAGACACACACATACACGTGTGTACACACACATGCACACACAGTGCTCTGTAGAGTCCAAATTTCTCCAGTGACATAGTAAAGACACTTTTCACAGACAAAAAGTGCTGAATAGTAAGCCAAAAAGCAGCCCTCCTTGTCTATGCAAGTTGAGGGGAACCTGCTGTGACTAAGTAGCAGTGGTGTCCTTAGGGGAGGAAGACGAGAGTGGAGCAATTCCCCTCTTTCTTTTCTTCCTTTGTTACCATTCGTCTAGGGGCTGTGGCCAACTTTGACACCTCCCTGTTTTCTCATGTGTTTTTACCATATATGGGATTTTTACACATGGGATATGTAGTCCTTGTTCTTCGTCATTCCCTGCAACCAGATTCCCCAGCTCTTCAGGCTTCACTCCTTTAGTGACTAGTAATTGACCATTTGTTATCTGTGCTTCCACCCTTGGCCTCCTTTACCCCCCTGCGGCTGTATCCTCAGGGCCTCTGCCATCATCTTCTGTCACCTTTTGGTTATACTCTTGAGGACCCCTGCTACAGAGCAGGATGATCTCAAAGCTATGTCATCAGAGACCCCACCTCAAGCCGCAAAATTCCTGCAGTGTGGATATATTTGAGGGATTTTAAAGACCATTCTAGAGTATGTATTTCCCAAGTGTAAATACAAATGCATAGCAGGTACAGGGACCTGTATGTGGTGTTGCCTTTCACTGTCTCCAGCCGTGTTTCTTTTGTGTCAGGAAGTGTGCCTCCATCACATCAGTAGTCTTTAGCCAAACCTCCATGAGAAGTAGGACACAACCTTCTTATGCAATAATAAATACTGTAAAACCCAGAACAAACTCTGCCTGACCTTCAACCACTTTCCAAGAAATAGTTTAAGAATTTTCCAAAAAGGCAACAGCTATGTAGGAAGTTGTCCAGCTTGGCAAGTATGTGAGAAAGACATGCCAAAAGTCCAATCTCATTTGCCAGCCTCAAGAGCATAGTATCTACCTGCAAGTTTCCATTTGGTAAATCAGAGATAAGCATTAGCCACTTTTCACATCATGATAACAATGCATCTACATAAATATACACCATCCTCTTTAGTTCACCATACTTATTTTGGTTACTAGGTTAGCCACACAAACATCTTACTTAAGCACAGACATTTTGGTCTGGCTTGCAATTCTATTTCAAATGGTGAAAATTCCTCTACCAGCACCCATTAATATAACCTGAAATGAAAGCTAAACAAAAGTAAAAGGTTTTGAATAATGGTGCTGGAAGAATTGCTCCAGCTTTTGCCAGACATCTAACAACTTTGCCTATCCACAGTGAGGAAGAGATGTTTCCCCCCCCCCTATATTTTTTTTCCAAATCTTCCTGAGTTATTCTGGGAAAAGAAAAGTAGATGACTGCAAAAATATTTCTTTTGGGGGCTATCAACCCCGCTTGCTCTCTTGATCTTCCGAAGAAAGTATGTATGACTAATTTCAAGTTTTATTTGTTTCCAGGTCTTCCTACCTACAGAGTCATGCAATCTGATTTAGAGGCAGTTGCATTCCAAGCACTCTGCAAGGAGAGGACCCCAGTGCTTCAGGGTATTCTGGTTGATAATATTTTTCCAATGCCAGAATACCACAGATGGTTATGTAATCATATATACTTCATCTAAAAATAGGAGAGCAAGTTTTGCTATTAGAAAGAAAGATTTTTTTTTCTCTAAAAACAAACTAATCACAATATGTTTAAGATGACTACAAGTGGTCTAAAGCAAATGAAACTTATTTGTTTAAAATTCTCATTTTAATATTAGGCATGTTTCCAGAAAAAGTTCTTATTTATCCCTTGAAAAACTCACTTGAATATATCAGACAATTATTGGCTGCTTCTTCTGGAACAATTCATTTGCACTACAAACTTGATGCACAACTGGCACATTTTGAATTTGACAAAAATATCAAAGGAAAGAGAACAAAGGCTGAGTTCTGAAATGCTCCAAGTGTCCTGGCCACAGTCCAGAGAAGCACTTTCTCACGTCCTCCATTTGAAATAACCAGTTCCACTGCAGACTGTTCACTTGCAGAAAGTCAAGTAGTACAGCTGTGCTGCGCTTGCAAGGCAAAGGTCCTATCTATGAAAAAAGTTGCTTGAGGTAACTTTACCTGTAAACACATCTTCGGTCAAAGGGAAAATATTTTAAAAGGGAGAAAAGTAATGCTGCTACTTGAAGTTTTGTTACCCACCTAAGTAAACAGAAGTGTTTACTTCTGTTTACTAACAGAAGTAAACAGGTGTTACCCACCTAGCAAACAGAAAAGTGCATCTAGGTCTACCACATTTTCAATGTCTTTGCATGTATGATTTTTCTTGCTTGGAAGCTACATCTAGGAGCAATAGCGGATTTTTGTCTTCTGGACGGGTGAAATTAGACTGTCTGGTTGAAGCACAAGCTGCAGATACCCAGAAAACCTGGGCAAATACCTTGCACGCACAAGCAGATCAAAACAGCACATCAGAAAGTACTGTACTTGTACTGAACGGACATTGCCCAAAGTGCCACAGAGACAAGCTGTGTCACAGCAAACCTGCCACATTTGGACATGCTGAGTTTCTGCACAGCAAATGCACACAGACTTCAGTTGAGAAATCAGGGAGCTAAAGCAGTCGTGAATGTGTAGATGGGATGTGCTGCTGCCTGCTTTTAATTATGTAATTTCTATTCACAGATGCAGAGCTGAGTGTTATATAGCTCCTAGCACACAAACTGTAACAATAAAGTAGTAAATGAGGGAAGACACTAAAACTACAAAGTAACCGTAGAAAAACAATTTCAAAGATAAAGTGATTTTCTGAAGAGTGCTTATTGCTGCAACTTGCTTTATCTGCTTCTGCTCCAACAGCACAATGCTAACAAAACAAAACAGCTCCCCCCAACAGTAAGGAAAAACCCATCAGAAACACCATAATTAGAAACAGTCACTGTGTTTAATATATATAGGACAGAGAATATAAAAAGTAACATCTCACTCTGTCACACAGCCCACACTCAGTCTTCAGGAGGAAAAGCAGAATCTAAAGTTAATGTACAATGAATTTTCCGGTCATTAAAGGCAGCCTGGTAAACAACACACAATGTAAAAACAGACTTGAGTCTCCTTCATTCTGCTGAGTCCACTTGTACTAAATGGTTTGCTGGTTCAAAGGGCTGCTGTATAAATCTTTCATAGTGTCCTGCACATTCTAGTTTAAGTCAGACAAAAATCAGAAATGTTAAGCTAGAGCAATTACGACATTTACTGGCCATATGTAAAGCTAACTTGTTAATTAACTTGAAATTTTAACCACTCAGATAACATTATCTAGTATTATTAAAATATATTTTTATATGATTGCAGAAAAAACGGTGTTTATACAGCAATGTATATGAGAAGATGGTGAAATCCATGTATAGCGTTAGGCACCTATTCTGTTTTTTTTAAATATTTATTTATTTAAACAGACAACATCTGTTGGTACTGTAACAATTGTATAAAGTTTAATAAGGAAAACACAGTATTATCACTGCAAGAAACTGCTGCACTTGGCAATTTTAAATATATATCAGGTTGGTTTCACAGCTGAGGGCCATGTTCTAACATGTGCTACACAGGGTGAAGAAGGCTGAAAGAACCACCCTTTGCAGGAAAATAGGGCTTCAGAGAGATGCTATTCAAAAGTCTCAAAATCTGCCTGAGGGCCTTTTTAAGACAAATACTCTGCTGGTAAAAAATAAAGAAAACCAACTAAAATAAACAAAGAACGTATTTCAACGTCAGTTCTGTATCAGTTACGTTATGCTGAAAAAAAATTTATTATCATTATTCTTAAGTTATCAGAAAAAGCAGAATGCAGCACCAGTTTGGAGTTATGCAAAAAAACCCCCCTGTTTCTCATGTCAACATAATATTGCAAAACGGTAAATGTTATCTGAGTAATATCTGGCTTAGAATGCACTAGAGGGTGACAAGAATACTTCTGTTTACTAACAAGATA
>JANXJC010000078.1:23220061-23237259 GCA_027564655.1 Leptodon cayanensis
CAAGAATACTTCTGTTTACTAACAAGATAATGTTTGAATTGATTATCCAGTAACCACTGCTGATAAGCCTGGGTCAAATGTAGGCTGATTTATTTCTTACCTGATACTAGCACTAAGAAATATCCCCAGTTTTAAGCCTGAGGTATTGCTTAAGTCTGAGCAAAATATTTGCCATCTTTTTGTGTTTTCTATAAATTAGTGTTTTACAATCTGGTTTTGTTTTGTTTGTTTAGTACTTGTAGTTACATATATGCCTCTCCCTGAGAACATTGAGGCCCCTAGGTATTTAGCTTCTGTAAGGCACCTCCAAAATAAGCATTGTAAAGCCTTTGACCAAACAAGGCAATTTAAGGGGCTAGGGTCATGCTCCCTTCAAGTCAGTGGTGAGAGCATGAAGGGCTATCCACAAAGCTAATTTTTCTGGCAGGGACATACCAAGAGCTGCCCAACCAGAAACACTGGAGTTTAGACTGCCTAAACTGGTACTGTAGTTGCTTAGACCTCAGAAAACAACTGTCACTCCTCAAGGCACCTGAAAATCCATTTGTTTCAGTTCTTTGATGCCTAAACTCAGTCTCTTGCACTTTGCTTTGGCATCCTCTAACTTGTACATAGATACGGAAATTACTTGGCTGCTGGGTCAGTTAAGGGGTATGACACTGCCCCAGATCATGAGGTACAACTTTGTAGGCCCTGAGGTCCCAATTCCCAGGCAAGAAACCAACCTTCCTTCCTTCCTCCACCGTAGGCTAATATTTCTATGGAAAGAGCAAGAGAAAAAAGAGAGTAGCCTGGTGGTGGAAACACTTCAGCAGGGTTGAGGAGATTCTGGGTTCTCCCAAGGTTATTTACACATTCTGTACTGGACAGGTATGGGCCAAAAGCAGCCCAAAGAGCAGCATGAAGACAGCTTGACCTGAGGAAGTGAGCCAGCTCTGACTGCAGCAGTCTGTGCAGCATAGTCACAGCACTGTGGCACTGCCTGGTACTGAGAAGGTACCGAGCACCTTCTTCAGTACAGCACCAAATTATCCCAGATAAACAGTTTTTTTTGCAACCAGAGTAAGCATCTGTGGCTCCTGTTGTGTAGCACCACAGCGGAAAGGAGAGGACAGTAAGGGGGCAAGGCTGAATACCTTCGTATTTCAACTTATCCCCAAAATGGAAGCTTTGCAATAGGGAGTTTGGAGTAATCAGCTCCTGACGATTGTACTAGAGGAATGACGGTTGCGCCTTCACTGTGCTGTTGCAGTGTACAACATGTCACAAAGACTGTCACCTAGAGAGCCCCATACGCTGGAGTCAGCCACAGCTACGCCCAGCCTTTGCAATGCTCTCTTTGCAATAGTCACTTTCCAAAGATGGCTGAAGAATGCCTCCCTCTTCCTCACCACCCCAGAAACACTCTACCAAGTGAAGTCTCTGGGTGCCTACTAGGCTACACAACACAGGGCTGGATCCATTGTGTGCTTGCTACCGAGTGCCTCAGAAGAGCTTTGGCCAAACACTGTGAGCAGAACTATACCCATCCTACTGCTGACATCCATCCCATTTTATTTGGTGAGGCTCACAAGGTGCTACATGTGCTTTCCTCAGCCTCCTTCCCCACGAAGGCTGGTCCTGCAGGGGCAGGTGCCGGACTCCTTTCCTTGTGAGGGCTACAAAGAGTGGGAAGGCTGATGCTGTGCTATACTGCCTGTAAGCCTTTCCTGCTTTCCTAGAGGACCATGAGGATCAGTGGCAAGGATGTGTGAGGGCTCTCTAAAGGCTGCCTGGTGGCTTCAGAGAAATCAGGAGCAGGGCAAGTGCCGGGAGAGCCTGGCAGGATAGCTGTGTGGTCTGAGGACACTCCATGTACACAGTATGGATAGGGCTGGCCCCGTCTGCATGCAGCTTTGAGACCTTTAGTGTGCATTTGGATAGGATGTCCTCCCTGGACTGGCACCCAGGAACAGACAACTGTGTAGCCATCATCTTCTGAGCCAAGCAAAAGATATTAGCTATGCCAAACACCAAGGAAAAGAGGTAGATGAACTTCAACAGCAAGGACTCAGGAGTGGAATTGCAAGGAATAGTTTTTTAATTATTCCTATATGTGAAAGAGCATAATTCTCCTTTGTATGCCAGGTAAGGCACTGTAATGGTGAAGTTCAAAAGCTTGTACATCCATGTAAGATGCCCTAGAACTGCAAATAAAATATGAGGTTGAATCTGGAAGCCCATGTCAGTAGGCTGCCATACCTAATCTCATTAGCCCTTGGAGCAAGGCTCCTTAGCTCAGGATCAGAGCAAGGCTGACAGGGTTATGTCCTTTCTGGGACAGAATTTCTTGGCAGCAGCTAAGGACTTTTTGCAATGCTCTCTGCTCTGGCCACTAGACATGTCCTAGCTCAAAAATGGCAGAGCAGATAGAAACATCCCTACAACAGTCAGTGTCAGGAGGTCAGCCAAGTGTCACCCATCTAGCTTCCATAAGACAAGAAAAAAAGGAGCTTCCAGTGAAGATACAGAAGTAATCAATTTAGAATCAGGAGAAGGAATTACATTCTGGACCAAATCATAAGCAGTCTGAGTACCTTCTACCTCACTCCACCAGAGAAACAAAGAGCTTAGTTGGATAAAAATTAATTTTTAAAAATCTGACACATTCTTCATAAATAAGATGTTATTTGCTGTTACACTAACCAGAATTATTAGAATTAATACAGAATAGATTCATGTCAGAATTAATGACTGTGAGGCTTTGTTGGGAACAAACTTTTCCTATTGGCATGTTAAACTGTATAATTGGATTTGTGAAGGTCCTACATGTGTTCTTGAAGCTCCTAATCTGATCAAAGTCAAAGCCATCAATTAGCATTGCAAGGTTTGTGCTTTTCCATACCTACCCAAGTTTTCTGCTAATTAAAACATTAAAGTTGAAGGTGGAGACAAGGGAAAAATACTGCAGAGTTGCACAAACCAAGTGTATTATTGTCGTGGTTTAGGCCCAGCTTGTAACTAAGCACCATGCCGCTGCTCGCTCACTCCACCGCCCCCCGTGGGATGGGGAGGAGAATTGGAAGAAAATGCTAAAAACTCATGGGCTGAGATAAGCACAGTTTAGCAGGACAACACAAGGGAGAAATAACAATAATAACAACAGTAATACTAATAAAAGAATATATGAAGTGAGTGATGCACAATGCAATTGCTCACCACCCAGAACCTGATGCCCAGCCCATTCCTGAGCTTTAGTCCCTCCTCCCCACCAGCCAGCTCCCTGAGGTTATATACCAAGTGAGCGTGAGTCATATGGTATCGAATATCCCTTGGCTAAGAGGAAATAATTTTTTCACCATGTGTGAGTAGTTACACACTAGAACAGGTTCCCAGAGAATCTCTGTTCTAGTTGAGTTGTTTCTGTGGTTCAGAAAGGGCACTGGATAATTCTTTTCCACAGTGAGTAGGTTAGAGAGAAGACTGACATGTCCATTACATGTTCAAGGCTTACAACCCCATGACTTTTCGGCTAACATTTGCATTGTTATTATACATTGCCTTCTTATTCACCACCTTCACTTCCCTGTTAAATAAATCTTGATTTAGAATTGCATTCAGTCAAATGCAAGTCTTTGGAGGTAACTCAAAGAAAAAAAACCCAAAGCTCAGCTTTGTCCTTAGGAGGTGGCTCCTACATCTGTTAGATAGGTGAAACATTTGAACACATTACCATTACGCCACCTGCAGACATGCACGAGCAGTAAAGATGGTTATGGTATCTTTATGGTGATGGTGTTACCTACAATCTTGACTTTTAGTGGTGTACTTCCATTCTTGCTAGCATTGGCAGAAGTACTTAATTATGCGTGGCACACCCATTCCACTGTCTCTACTGAGGGAAATTAAGAAAAATACCTAAGGCAAGAAAAGCCAAGAAAGGAAGCCAAGTTACAGTGAGACAGCTCAAAGCGGTGTTCACATACATCCCAGAAAAGCTCTTTCATTCATTATCTATATGATAGTCTCATTTAGAATACCTAGAATGGCAGAGGAGAAAGTGTGTAGTTGGTACTAAAGTTTTCATCTGCTTCAATGCCACTTCTGAATGTGACTCCAGAGGGTAAGATGTGTGAACCACTACTGAGGGCAGTTAATTTAATGTCTGCATTTTGCTGTTCCTCAAATTCCTGTTACGTTCATCTTACTGCACTAAAAAGAAGCCCTCAGTAACAACTAGGTTGTAAAGGCTAAATATAATTCAGTTACAACATCCTGAGCTGGCACTCAAGGGTAAGTTTCTCTATATAATACCCTTTCTTTTTACATGACACAATAAAATGTTTCAAAACAAACTGCTGACTTATCTACTAATCTACTACATTACTAACATGGCCTGAACAGACAGACAATGTGCGATATTTCCTGGCTTGGAGGAATGGCCACATCCCACCTGTAGCTCCCCTGCAAGCACAGTTTGGATGAGAAAGTGTCAATAACTGTTTAAGGCCTGCAGCAAGCCAAAGCAGAGGACAGCAGCAGCATCTAGAGCCTATTCCAGAAACAAAATCCTTCTCTAAAGAGGACCGAAGCAACCATAGTCTCAGTTATTGCCTAGCACGGTCTAACCAACAAATTATGCTGTTTTGTTTTCAAGAGCAGTCTCCATCCCTTCTCAGCTGCTACAGGCAGAACTGGGCTGCCAGACTCAGCTCTGTAACATGGCCTCCTTTTGCGTAGCAAAAGAGACCAGTCTTTGGAGCAGAGAGAAAAAAAGAGTTTTGTTCCTTCCCACCGTCACAGTCAGTGAATGTCCTAATCACAAGTACAGATCAAACTTTTATTCAGCTTCATTTTTTTACTGGCTTTTGCATTTTTGGCTTCAGAGGAGTTGAACTTGAACAGCAGAAAATGCTCTCACCAACGATGCCCGTGGCCTGGAAGTTTGGTCAATCTTCTGGTGATAGGATGCCAGTCCCATTCATGCAGAACACAGGGCAAAAGGAGGTGCTACCATCACCACCTGTTAGCCTGGATCCTGAGCAGATCAGGGGAGTTCCTTCTGGATCTCTGTAACCTCTGCGAAAGGGACACACTGAATTGGGTGGCAATCCCTTTGCATTAGAGTACTAGTTCCCTCAAAAAAAATCAATGTGGAAAGAAGGTCCTACATTAGGTGCATTAGATACTCACTGTCATTGTGGTGCGGGGCTCCAGTGCTTGTGGCATTGCTTGTCCCCAGGTCGCCCAGGGCACAATTCCCTTGGAGATCAGTGCTCTGGCAGGAGAAGCCTCACTGTCTGCACACCTGCCTTCCTCCCCCAGGGCTCTACTTCTATTGCTGCAACAGTGACCTCATTTTGCTCCTATCAGGAATTTTAGTCCCTATCTCCTTTACTCCATCTAGTTTGTGGCTTTCTTATTTCATTGAATACAGCAGACTTTATCTGTAACCCATGAATGGTTTTAGTCTTTTGATGTCCCCTTTATCCATCAGTGCAATCCAGAACATTCCCTTTACTTTCACTATTTCCCCCTCACACCAGTTAACAAGTAAACGATTTAATGATCCTTTTAAAATTTATTTAAGAGATCCACCTAGGAACTTTTAAATTTATTTAAGAGATCCACCATTAGCTTGCATAATGATCTGCAAGAAATCCTGAAAGTAGTAAGATTAGATGAAGAACCATCTAAAGACACAGTATAAAAGAGCAGGAATCTAAATGCCCGGAAATCCTGCCAGCATTTTCAGTTCTGTGGTTATCATAACATTACCACCTTAGCAGCTCTGAAAGTCAACCCGGCAGTGGAGTTCTTGGAAGTGACAGTGGGGTCATGTGTATGTTTGTACACACACACAATCCATTGCATATGCCCACAGTCTAATCAGAAGTGTGAGAGCACAGAGAGCAGGAAAAGCTTTGCCAGCTTTAATCTATTTAAAGTCAGTATCAGCAGCAGTGTCAATGCTGAGGACTTCAGCACGGGCTAGCTACCCATGCTTTATGGAAGCCTCACACACCCAGTCTATGACTGCTAATACTTCTCCCTTATTGGTATGAGAAATCTAGACTGCTGCCACCTTTGGTACAGCTATATATGCTGCAGTCACACCTGACTGCCATGCATACTGTGGACACCAAAGAGCCTTTGAATGCCAGGTTTGCATACTGTTGTCACAACATGTGAGCTCCATCTGCTGCTTTCCAGTAACTTGTTACATCCTCCTGCTGATGGCAATGAATCCTTCCATCATGGTGGAAAAGCATGACCTAATGCAAGTAATTAGAAAAACAGCTAGACGAAATGCTGCAATGATAAGACCATTTGAAAGCAGTAGTTAATTTGGCTGTTGAAGGATAACAATGCAATAGGTAAATAGTATATTAGAAGTGCCACATCCTTGCCTTTCTCCCTAAACTTCCCTGCAGATCTTCCCATCAAGAATGAAAATTACACAACTAGTGATTAGCATACTTATTTATTTTTTTCAATGCAGCAAGGTTTGTTTTTCAGATAAGGAATAATACATTTGTGGGTTTTCCAGCTCTTCTTTGGAGCAGCTATGGGAACCCAAGGAAGTTCAAAGATCTTTATTAAGGGCTACACAACTGACTATGCAAAGTTTAGGCCTGTATATGTTCAGGTCAAACTACTTTACAAAGAAATCCAAACAAACAAAGTTTCATTTGTGCTACCTTTAAATGTGAGGATGGGAGTGAAACTTGAGCATTTGCTAAAAAGGGAGCTGTATTTGAACTGTTTGAAAGAGGTAAAAATGGTGTTCTGTTCTGAGGATATGAAGACACACACACACAAACACACAGAGCCCTTACCGAACCTGTACAAAATACGAAAACTTGCTATCCTTCTTACAAAACTGCCTTAAAAAAAAAGGAACTAGAATCTTGTGACTTCCCCTTCTTTGGGCAGCATTTTAATGGTCCAAAAGACCAACCTTCACTGATAGTATCTCATACAGGGAAACCAAACCAGTCGTGTTATTTCCAGTTAAACCAGTTACGCAAGCTCAGTATATAAATGGATTCAGATCAACACCTGAAGAGATGAGAAAGCTACCCAATGAGTGTTTTAATGCTTTTGAAACCCATTAGGTAGCATCAAGATGAACTAAGTGCTTTCTAAACCTACAGTAAGGGCCTCTTCACATTCAAGGAGTTCAACCTACAAAACAGCAAATGCTTACGCTAAGGAGAAGAACTATCAAGTATATAGCAACTTAACTACTGCTGTTTGTCAGAGTCACAATAAAATGGAAAAAACCTCTCAAAACAATTTAAACACAAATCGATACAAGGTAGAGATAGAAGATATCTAATGGCCCTGACCACATTTCTGGGAAAACATTACATAAAAAATTTCCCAATCTTAGCATGTGAAACAAATGATAACTGGATAGACAAGTAAATTGCTTATTATCTGAAAAAGGCTCTGGCTAAAAAAATAGGTGAAACAGAGAGAATAAGAGAGAGGGAGAGGTAGAGAACTGTTTGAAGAGCAAGTGTTTACCATCCCTGAATGGATGAGAATATGCGTTTCCCATGCCATCTGTTTAATTCGTGATCCAGCCTATTAAAGCTATTGAAGTAAATCAGACTCTGAAGAACTTAACAGAATTTCTGTATGTCTGGTGCTGGTGTACTAGATGTTTACAAACATGTATCCTTATATAAACAGGTTAATTCCTTCCCCAAAGAATTTACGGTTCAAGATGAGACAGCTTCAGGAGCTGAGAACATGAACTTTAACTACCTTATAACTAACTCCTCTGACATCTCGCAAAGTCATCTTAGGTTTCTCACAGCACCTCTTAGATCAGAGAATTTCTGAAAACATATGTGATGCAAAATATTTCTAGAGAAAGCAAAACAACTAAAGAGCAAGGGGAAGTTCAGGAGTCTAACAGCACTGAACTACTGACCTGCTCTTTATGAAACATAATGAGTTGGACTGAATGTACATTGCAATAACGTTACCTTTTCATGAACCATAAGCAGATAACTTAGGTTATCTCTAATTTCTACTGTCCTGTATATTGTAACTATATTCTTGAAACACTAGAAGCTTAGGTTTAATGTTCATCTTTGACAAAAGAATACCACAAATTATTATTTGTAGTTCTCAGAAGGCTACTTTGGGGAATTAATTGACTACTGTCAGAAGAAACAGAGGAAAAATTCTGTGTATGAACTCAGTAGTTCTTAACCACTGTGAGGCAGTGACCCCTTCATCACATTCAGTTGAAAGTAAGGACTGAGTATGCTGATGCCATATACATTTGTCTGTTTTACTGACACAATAATGGTGGTGCTCTTACAACATCTATTCATTAATCATAGAATCATAGAACAGCCCAGGTTGGAAGGGACCTTAAAAGATCATCTGCTCCAAACTTTCATGGAAAAGGGAGCCTACATGAGATTATCTAGCACTCTGTCCACTTGTGTCTTGAAAACCCTCCAGTGATGGGGACTCTACCACTTCCCTGGGGAGGTTGTTCCAGTGAATGATTGTTCTCACTCTGAAAAATGTATTTCTTTTACCAAGATGAAACCTCTCCCAGTGCAAGTTGCACCCATTGCCCCCTGTCCTATCCATGTGTGTTCTTGTAGAGAGAGCCTCTGTCCTCTTTGTAGCCACCCTTTAAATATCGGAAGAATTTGATGAGATCCCGCCTAAGCCTTCTCTTCTCCATGGTGAAAAGACCAAACTCCTTCAGTCCTTCCTCATAGAGCAGGTTCTCCAGTCCTTCGATCATCTGGGAACTTTCTGCTGTCATCTACAGACTGCTGTTGCAGGAACTTGAAGCAAGTACGCCTTCAAGATCAGTGAATCTTCAGGTCATATTAAAGACTAACTCAAGGCATTAACATCTTGTGTAAATGCTTTGTGAACACTGAATTTACATCCATGGAAGTAACAAGAAATTCTTTACTGTAGTTAAAGTGTATCCATGGATACTCTGCGTATACAGATACTGTGATTTGTGCAAGTGCAACAACCATTATTTGTAAACCCCAATGCTGACAAGGGCTAACTTTTTTATCTCCTTACCCTCCACAAGGTGAAGAGTGGTATGTCAGAGCATGTGCACCTCTGGCAAAAGTGTATTTTTTAGGTAGAAAGTGGGAAGCCTTCTAGAATTAAGTTGGAGGACAGGAATGGATGTCCTGAATAACCAGAAAGAATCACATCAAAACACCACCAATGAATTACAGACAAACTGTGCATGAAGTAATAACTAATTGTTCAAAAAGGGTAAGTAGTCACTAATCAGGGAAGAATGTGGTTTTAGAGTGATTGATAAGTAAGACTGATAAGGTCAATAACGTAGTGCCAGTGTTAAAACAGAAATGCCTTGTAAGACATATTAGTGTATTGGCAAGTTTAAGAATGCAAGTCCATACTCTGCACTAACTACAGTGAATTAAAATACACTGGAAGGAGTCTCCTTTCTGAATTAAGCACTCTCTTCTTGAAGATCTCATACCCTCTTTTCTCTTCAGCTTTCAGCCTTCCACAAGTTTTACATTGCCTTTTATTATCATTTCTAGCTACAGAATCCCAACTGCAGATCAGCTCCCATGCACCCTCCTCTTCCAAGGACTCTTGACCTGTTTCACCAGCAGTAAGTAGTACTACTGCCTCCTCCAATGAGGCACTGTGGGGTACATTTGTGTGAATGACCAAGATACTTGGCAGATCTAGCCTCAGTTGCTGCAATTCCTTCATCTCTAAATGAGGGCTGACAAAATGAAGGAATGGAAAGAACTTCATGGCAAGTCTGCCTTTCAACCTTTTATGGTCTCAGGACTAAAAGCTCCAAGCTGTACTGGCACCAGAAGCCCTTGGAACAGACAAGGCGGAATGCCATAAAGAAGCTGAGAGAATCATTAACATCTTCAGTGAAGAAGATATAGTCTACAGTTAAGGGTGCACTAGTTTAGTATTACTCAGATGGGTGTCGATATTGGCCACGATGATGGATTAGACAACTCTCAATGACCACAGCAAGAGCTACTGTCACAACAGAATTATTTCACCTTCAGAGTAAAATCTACATGAATAGTCAGGGTTAAACTAGGACCTCATATTTGACATCAAGCATGTTGTTACCGTGTATCCTGTCTTCAGTGTCTGGGGGAGAGGGGAAAAAAGCTAGACCAAAAATTCCCCAGGAATTTACTGAAATGGCTGCAGTATCACTGAGCAAGAAGATCTTAATGGAGCAGTGAAACTCACCAAGGGCCTTTTTCTTTCTGTTCTTATTCAAAACCACACAAAATCATTGAGAAGTAATGAAATACCATTTACTCTATGCCAGCACAAACAACTCCTCCATGTTAGGCAAAGAAAACACCATCTGTCATCTCTTCAAGTTATCGAATAAAGAACTGATTAAAACATTTTGGGGCATAATTTCAAGAGGAACTTTACCATGGTCTATGAGTAACCAATGCCACAAAGCAAATATCTCTGCTCCTGGAGAGGGTCTCTGAGCAGCTGAAAAGAATTAGTCAACAAGCAAATCTTACTCTCTCTAAATCAGCAATCAAAGGTCTACCAAGATCTAATACTCGCAAATTGATGTTCATGTTGGCCTGGTTTCACCTCAGGTGCAAATGTTAAGACTCTTGGAACAAGTGTTAAGGTATGTGATGTATTTATCAAGCTGATATAATCTTTAAATAAACCCTGGGTACGCTTTTCAAAAGATACGAGCATTAGTCCATGCCGAAGTACTGGCATATTTTATGCAGGTCAGACTGAAAGGACACAGAAGAACTGCAAAAGGTTAACAGAAAGGCAAGAAACATGGTCGAAAAGTGTAGAATGACTTCTGTATAAGAATTAATTATGTGAAGACTCTTCAACAAAGATTCCTAAGTGAGGACTCTTCATCTGGAAGAAGGAGACAACCGAACGAGGTATGTGACAGAGGTCAATAAAATCTGAATGCATGGAGAGAGTGAATGGGAATTGACTGTTCACCATGTGCTCCAGCGCAAGAGCTAGGGAAGGCACCAAATAAAACTAACAGAAGGCAGATGCAAACCAAGCAAAAGGAGGTGGTTTGCTGCACAGCATATGGCCAAGTTTTGGATAGTAATATTTTACATGGGTTTGAAAAGTGAGTAGGAAAATTCATAGAAGAAAAATCCATAATCAGTCATTAATTTAATCAAAGCCATATCTGTTTTCAAATAATCAAAGGGTCAGAGAGTGTATGTGAGAAAATTCATACATTATTATCTTGTTATATGCTTCTACAGGCAGCTGCCTTTGGCCACTGCAAGAGACATTCTTAGATTCTTTGCATTATGAAATTCTGAATATCATTATGGATGTTTTAAATATTATTATAAATGTTTTATAAAAGTAGAGTATACTGTTTCAGCAAATTAAGGTATATTATGCCATAAATGGCATATTTTCCTTGAGGTATGAATTATCTTTTTTTTTTTCTCTTTCCTAAAGGTAATAGGAATTTGAGCAGGAGGTGAGATAACATTCTATATTTGCTATGTCTTGTTCTGATGTCTTAGGCTGTCTCAAAAAGAATGCAAACATTGGTCATAAACTTATGTTCCTATGCTTGTAATTAGGTCCAAGCAAAATATCTATACAGATACTGCATTTTTTTTCATGACTTCCAATCTTGAGCTGAAATTAGTCCCTCAAATATTCTGGATCTTGTCCTTAGTAACTCCTACTTCCTGAAAAAAAACCACCAAATCCCAGAAATTTGGAATTATTGTAGGACATCAGTCACTTGGTAATGCAATTTCTCTTCCATTAAGCAACAACAGAAAAAAACCCCAAACCACAACCAAACCTAAACCAAAGGAGAAAAACCAGCACAAACGGCAGAAACAAAACAAGGATAAAATAATTAATTGAAGAAACGGGTAATGGCAGTACAGAAAAAAATGGATTAAAAATCCACTTACCATAACCCCCCATATTTCCCCTTAATATGAATGGCCAAAATTTCATCTACTGTCCTGTGTAAAGTGTGACTTTCAGTATTTACTGGCTATATAATATGGGATAGAGAATTCAATTAGTTGGGTGCCTTTCCACTTCTAAATCCCTTTCCATTTTTCTGGAAGTAAACTGCCATCTGTCATGTTGCACACTTTCTGTGGGAATCAAGTGTTTCAAAATTTCTTTACTTGGAGATGGCTTGAATTGTGTTTAAATGATACAAAATCCAGAGCTGATTAAAAACTCAACAGCTAAGACTCAAAGAAAAATACCACAGATCACAAGACTTGCTATGAATGCAGGAATTAATAAATCCAAGAGCTTCCATTCCATACCTTAGAAAATCATTTAAGAGCTGTGGCAAGCTTGAACTGTGTATGCAATTGCAATACAGCAGAATTAAACATATAAGTCATGGAGGAGAGTTTCTCAGATAGAGATGACTACAGTGGAAGTATTTCTAAATGCACTTCACTTTCGTGTACTGCACAGAGGCTAGCTGTGCTGCATGATGATAACCAGTCTGTCATCTGAACATAGTAACTGTGTGCATGGATGAAGGTGCCAGTTACACAGTTTGAGCACATTATTTTCAGCAAGGCAACCTACAGATTGCTATGGCCAGAATAAATTAGACCGGTATACTTACATTACTACATTATTTTTGAGCAATATGTAGGTCCACATCAACAAACGCACTCTCAGACCAGGTCAGTATTTCACACATATTTTATAATCAGGTATTAACGTGGCTTGCACCAGTTACAGTCTAGTCTTCTATATGCAGCTGTAAAAACATAGTCAAAGATTAAACTGTGGTCAAAGAGACTGAAAGCAAGCCATCAGGGTTTTCTACTGTTCAAAAAACTACTTTCGCAGGAATGGATGTTAGAACTTGAGAAAATGGACAGGAAAACCCTTTGAGAACATACTTTTATTTCAGAGAGTAATAGAAATGTCATAATGCTTCTAGGCTTTTTCCATATAGTTGAGGAAAACTACTTTTAAAAGTAATGTGTCATGTAGTTACTTCTGTTCAAATAACTTAATGTTACATGTCATACAGCTTACTCCATCTACCCCCATCTCCTGTAAGACTAGGGCAGACTGTTTCTTTCAAGGCATTAGTTTTGAAATTATTTGGCCTGGAGCTGTGTTAAGTGTTCCAGACCCATTAAAAAACAAAACACCCCAACACCCCCTTCCACCCAAATTAACCCTGTATGGTTTACTTGCATTCTTCTCTTCTCACAATACCTCACCACTTGTATAAATTGCTATCTGCTAGCAACCTAATAAAAAACCCATGGAAACAAAAGAAACAAATATTAACAAGCTCTATGAACACCTAAAAAAATGCAGCTTTGGTTGGAATGGCTCTTCTGGTGATGCATTTAGGATTTAGTTTCATGTTGCACTTTGCAATCGGTTTCTTTCTTCAACCATTTAACTGCTTGATGTTAGCAGCGGCCATGCCACTTTCAGCCTACTCGATAGATCTGTGAGCATGAGTTACAGGCTTATTCATAAGCAAAACTTTTAATTAAATGTGATTTGGAAGTTTGATCAGTTTTAGAGGGAGCTATTGGATGTGGTTACCTACACAAGCAGGAAACTAGTATTTCTTTCTGTGCCTATGAGGTTGACTTCATTGACCACTAACAGTGTCCAGCAGCTGGACCACCTGGGGGAGAGACTGAATGGGTTGCTTGGAGGCTGTCTCAAGGTTTCTTGGCAATGTATTTCCAGGGTCACTTCAGGGTGAAATGACACTGTTGCACTAACAAATCCTACGTCTCTCTTTCACGTTACGCCCAGAGCAGGCTTTGCCAGGGGAAAACCGTGCCAGATTTGACAGCCCGAGACAGGCAAGGCCGCTGCAGCTGCATGCCCCCCAGGTCCGGCCTGCAGTGAGGATGAGCAAATACTCCCAGCAGGCACGTGCATACAGAACACATAAATGCGCCACATGTACACACGTCTACACAACCAGCCATGCAGGTGGGCACAGAAAAACAGAGCACTCGCATAAACACCGCACAAATGGCCTCATCCTGCTCCAGTCTCCGGCTGAGCAGGGCAGACGTCCACCCGTGAGAACGTGGACCCCTCCAGCAGCTGGGCTCAGATGCTCACTCTGCCTACCCTGGGATCCCCGTCTCCCCAGCTGCTGGCACTGAACAAAGGAGCCCAGGGTCGCAGCCCTACTCCAGCTGCTGGCACAGACCATCTCAGACACAGACACATGCACGGAGCTCTCTGGGACTCCCCTGGGCCCCAGGAGCCAACCCCCCTCCTCCCTGTGATCGCATCCTTGCAGAGACACACCACCTGTCTTTCCCTTAGGGACCCCCAGACCCTGCAGTCTCTCCAGCAGCTGGCTGGGACTCCCCTGGTCGCCCCAACAGGCGGCTCCTCCTGCGGTCTCACCGTTACAGACATGCGCAAGTACCTGGCTCCTGTGCCACCCCACCCGCTTGCCAGCCAGTCCGGCTGGATCTTCACCGGTGATCACACCCCTGCACTCACTCTGCGTGCTGGAACCATGGACACACAGGCCCTCCAGCTCATGGTATGACTCCAGATGCTGGCACTGAGACCTTGGTACGCACACAAGCACACAGAACACAGCCCTGCACCCAGAGTTACAAATTAATGTAGTAAGAAGACAGGACAGACTGTGCTAATTGGGCACATGGCATAGGCAGACAAGCGTATTGACCAGCGGACCGTTTACAACCAACCAGCCCTTTCTGTCACCTTATCCCTCTATTTCCACCTACCTGTTTCTCCCAAATTCATCTAAATCCCTCCCCTTCCCCGTCTTTGGTTTCTTCCCTAACAGCCCGTAATAAGTCCTCTGCAATCCTGAAGTGCTCTTCCACTAACGCATCCCATGCCTCTAGGCAGAAACCCCGCTTCAGTTTGAAAGGTGGTCCAGCCTTGACTTTTTGTGATGGGTGTCACGCCTGGGCCATGGGGCTGGGGGTCTCCTGGAAGAGCCCTGGAAAGAGCCCGGACAGGGTGGCCCCTCCTCTGAGCCCTTAGTTTGGGTTCCCACCCGCCTTTGGACCCCTGTGCTCCTCTCTGCATGCTGAGATGGGCCTCTGATGGGCTGATGGCTCCTGTGGTGGGACTGGGAGCAGCCAGGGCAGGGGATTACTGGGCTCTTCCATCTGCCACTGCCTCCCTCTGCTCCCTTGCAGGTGTGTGTGGGGGAGCATTTAACCTCACAGGCATGGCCATGGGACCCACGGGTCCCTCTGAGTCTGAATTACCTGGCTTTCAAAATACAAACTGAGGTCATGTAACCAAACCTGTACTGTATATTTGGAGGCATTGGCAACCTGAAGCTATGTCAGAGCTACCACGAGAGCTACCTGCCCTGTTCCCCTCCTTGATTTGTCTGTTTTATCCAGCTGCCAAACAACGTAGCAGGAACAAAAAAAGATCTGTCATGCAGCTAAAGTATGGGGAGAAGGGAAGAGGAGAAAGGGAGAGAGAAGGAACTGGAAGCAATCCCTGTCTAGGAGATGCAGAGTGAGGATGTGTGGAAGTCAAAAAAGAACAAGAAGAGAGTACAAAGTTATCAATACCGTACCTGATAAAAATCAACAAAAAAGGATGTAAAACCTGTGTCTACCAGCAAGAGTTGCCAGAATTCAAAACCGTATCTCTAGAAAACAGAACATGAATTCAGCCACACTTCAGCACAGGCTTTTGGCATGCTCTTGATTAATTTTAACTTCCATGTTTACAAAAGTTAAAATTTCTGAGGTACAGATAACATATACATTGTAAAGGTTTTCTAAGACTTCGTGCCAAGTTATACATCTTAATGAGAAATATTTTTGGTGCCTATTCCTAGGAAAGATGTTTTGTTATTTGTTTGGTTTAGATCACTGAACTTTGCTGCTATTCACATGAACTAAAAAACATAAGAATTTTGACTATCCCATCTACTTAGCAATCACTTCACAGTTATAACCATAGACAACTTAAAACACAGTTATTACTTTAAACCATTTAACACCATCCAAAAGCTGTGCCAAGTACTATAGAGCACATAAAATGCCCAGTATTATCCCAAATACAAAAGACAGAATATCCAAGGAAAGAAAATGTACAAGTATAAAGCACATCAAGACTTAAAAGATGTATATACAGAAAATTGTGTAGACAAGTTTTAAAATTCTCTGATATATAAAGATGAAGCTACTAAGGTATATGTTATTGGGCCATTGGGCCAAAGGCAAGATTTACTATTAAAATAGAATATATGTAGCCACAAGTCACATTTATAGTATATGCAGAGTCGATGGATCCACCTACTTCTTCCTGCTATAAGCAGAATTAAATGAGAAGAAAACTAATGCGAACTGCCTCTCCCTAGACTATCTATCCAACATTCTTCTGCCACAGAAATATAGCAGAGGAATTATCTATGGAAATCTTGCATTAAAACACAGGTCATTTCTCCCGACCTCTTAGGGAAAGAAGAGACCACTGTGGCCTTCTAACACACCTTGCATTTTAAAATGGTGTGCTGTGAAGAATATCACTCTCTTGACACAGCTTCAGCCTCTTATTTCCAGAGCGCTGCGTAAAAGCATGTATCACAGCATCCTTCAAACATATAAAACTCCTTAAACTCTGAGTAGAGCCTTATTCAAGTTCTTCCTTGCTCTACACACAGGTAGTCAATGTGACTAAAGCCACTTAAGGTTTTGTCACTATTGGACACCACACAGACCACCTCCGACCTCTATCATGCAGCCTTTGTTACTGCCTGACAGAATTACATCCTTTTATCAGCTAAACTATACTCCCCAAATCATCAAAAAACCTCTTACTTCTTGTTGCCTGCACACATAGTTTCCCTGAACTCTAACCTTGTTTTGTCTCTACGGGAACTGGTAATTTGCACAGACTTTCCTCATAAATTCTCTCCTATATCTTAGCAGAGTGCCCTAGCCACTGGATGGGCTTTTGGTTTTTTTTTCTTTCCCCTTGATCTTTCAGGATCCCATCCTAGGACAAAGGTGTTCTTCCTTATGGAAATTAATTCTTTCCTAAAAATGTTCTACTACTTGTCTTTGTCTCATCTGAGGCTGCCTCAAGCAATCTCCCTGTGGGAACATTCAGCTAACGCTGTTCAGGGCGTGTTTCTGCCGGTTCTTCTGGAGGGGGAGGCAGCGGAGCCTCGG
>JANXJC010000078.1:23237359-23249763 GCA_027564655.1 Leptodon cayanensis
CTTGTTTATTCTGTTCAAGGCCTTCTAAAGGCGCCTGCAATGCTCTTGTGAACAGCGTTAGTTGAATGTTCCCACATCTCCCCATATTTAAAGAAACAATAATAGTCTACAGTAAGTTTCAGGCTATGTTCTGAATTTCTTTGCCCATGCTGTTATTCTCCTCACATATCAAACCCTGAGGTATGTTTTAATAATAATCATCTCAGAAGACAAGATGTGCCTCCATGGTACAGAGAAAGAACTGTTTGTTTAAAGTATGCCACAAGTTTGTACTGAAGCTAAGAAAACAACAGGTCATAGGGCCGAAGAAGGCTTTTAAGATAATCAGGTTCAGTCTTCTGCCATTGTCACCACTGAAAAATAGTTTAGGTTTCTTGCCTCCACCTGGAAGCCTGAACCAGAACTATGTTGCTCTGTTAGTTTACTTACCTAATATTCCCAATATTACATATGTAATTTATAACCAGGATGAAGATAAAATCCATGATGTCAAGTCTGTTTTGGACTGGCTGAGAAAACTGAGCTATTTATTATGTCCATATCATTAGCTGATTAAGACAGAATGTATGTTAAAACAATTACATCATGTTCAATTCATTAATCAAAAAGGTTTACTTATTTTCAACTGCTAGTGCCATTTTCTCAAAGGAAATACCTCAGACATGCAAGATAAATGTATCTTACTTAACTGAAAAGTTGCCAAACATGCTTTAAGATCTCAGAGCACTTAAGTTCTTACCCTGGAAGTACTCTAAGTAGTTTCCATTGTATAACAAAGATAAGGTGGCTACTTTTCTAAGAAAAAAATAACATGTAGGGAGTATGCTTGCTTAAAGAAAAAAATGTCAGACTGAGACACAAAGGACTATGTGCCACACCGTTCCGTCATCACGCAGACAAATCATGACTAAAAAACTCCAGGAAAAAAGAATGCAGCTACAAATCAGTTTCTGGGAAGCAAATGTAAGAGAGTTAAGTATTTCAGAGCATATACTGTACAGAAAGAAATTACTAAACCTAAGCATTTCAGTCTAGCCTGGAAGCTGTGAAGGTCAAAAGAACTCTTTGTTTTTCTTGACAGTAACCATGACTGTGGTACAAAAAAATAATCTTGATGATGATGGCAGCCCTGTACATCAACACAGTTAAAATGGTCAGTGACTGCAAATTTTGCATATTCAAATTGACTTGTAAAAGAATACAAAAATTGTAGAAGCAAATGTAGCAGGAACAGTTTCCAGTTCTGCTAATGTCAGGACCATACCAAAGCAGAGCAGAGTGTGGCCACAGGGGTTTTCAGGACGTGTTTATGGCAAAATAGCACAAAAGCCTACGGTGCTGCCAAGGGGCATGGTAAATTAAATAATTAAAAGAGAAACCCACAGAGAAAGTGGATCTCATATTTACTCATTACCGAAAGTGAATCTGATATTTACTCATTACTGTTTCTCTTTTTTGCCTGGCCCATGGCTTCCTTAAACCCACTGCAGCTGAAGTCGTGGGCAGCTTGAATGGGCAGAGAGTGAGCATGACACAGCTCTGCTACTGGTGTAAGACCGCTGAGAGGATCACTAGGAGTAAATGCATCTTCAGCTCTGTGTGGCTGCAGCGACTGGCTCCCTTAAACCTGTTGTCTGTCTTTGGGTGGAGGGAGAAAAAAAGGAAACATGCCAGAGCCTAAGATTTTAAGAGTGTAACTGCAGAAATCACAACACACCATGTTCCCACAATAATCCCAAAGTTAGAAATCTATGGGTAGTTGACAAGAAGCTTTTGGTACAGCACATTTCTAGAAAAAAAATTAGCCTTCTAAACAAAGAGTGCTAATTATTGCTGTAAGTTCTCCCAGGCAAAGTCTAACATCATGGCATCTTAATATGTAGTACAGAGTCGTTCCTTTGGTCCAACATCTGCCTTTCAAAGAACTGTAATCTCAGCTTTCTATTTTTGTTTTCTTATTGCTGTGGTAAAAGATTTGTTTTTCTAAATCTTAATCTTATCTTCTGGCTGTGACCTGAGCAATACGTCTTTCTTTTCGAGGAACACTTGCAACATTCCTGATGGATCTTACAGTTAACACAAAGAAGTAATTTTTGTTATTCATTAACAAGCTTCTATCTACACCAAATTAGGAATTCCTCAACATGACCAAGATAATGAGTTAGAACAGGCAGATATCCAGCAGTTATGCCTTGCTGATATTACTCCCACACATCACTATAAGCACGGATAATTCACAGAAAAGATGATGAAGTAATGGCTTTAAATGAAGAGGCTGCTTTAGAGTAGCTGCCTGAGTCTGGAAGGAATCAACACTGCTTTAGTACAGACATGGTTACTTTACCATGCAACAACGTTTCAATAGCAGAAAATATTGGATCAGTAGTTCTCACAAACAAGTGTGTTGTATGTAAAAATCGGCAGTTACCAATATGGTGAAGATTTTTTTTTTCCCAGCTATACTTTTCTCCTTTTATTACCAGGGCAACAAAGTACACACAGACTGACCATGGTTATTTAACTAGGCTGCAAAGCCACGAACTACTACTCATTTCCTGTGTGCAGTGAAGTTCTGCTGTATGCTGCCTCATTGTCCATGATTTGTTCTTTTGATCCTTGGCCAAGATACGGCTATTGCACCTGCAGAATGGTGCACTTGACTGCCTCAGTAAAGAATTTTCTTTGCCATTGGCATATCACCAAGGCTGCCTGCCCTAGAAGTAAAAGGTGTCCCTGTTAGAAGGCAAACAGCTGGAAAGGTAGCAGCAAATGAGGAGATTAGGCATAGAAAGAAGAGGCAATCAATTCCCAAACAGATAAAACTAAAGAAAGACCTTGAGTGTGTCACTGAAGCCTGGCCAAAACATGTTCATCAACTTTTTGGAGAAAAGAAATAATACTTATAAAGACTTTTTTGGTGAGGGGCTTCCTGGTTCACTAGGACAAGATGATTGAGTTGTCTGCAGGGGGTGGGGGGAGTATTTTTATCAGATGCAGAAAGCTCTCTGGCACTTTAGAACATGTACAAAATCTGAAGACCCATTACCTCAATATGATGGGGGGAGGACATAAATGACTATATCAAAGAAACCAGATAAGGTGAGAGGTTAAAACCACCTACGTCATTGGATATGGGTGTTTTACTCATCTTGCTACACTTGGGAGAAAACTTAAGACCCCCTAAACATTATTAACTGCTGTGGTAGACAATGTCTTCTCTGGGTTACAGTCATTACTGTAGGGCATTTAAGAGGGTTTCTGGGACAAGACTATCCCAGCAATTGAGAACTGATAGTAAGACTCCATGTACACCACTATTACTGATACTATTGCTATGCACTGCTACTATACACTATTGCTATTTACACCATGCTAACGATGCAATTGTGACCATTACTTTTGAAAAAGGAGACGGGATGTTTTAAAACCCAGTCTATTAAGATTACACTGAAGGGACTAGCCAGGAAAGGAACAGAATTCATTCATCTGATACTCCCTCGCAGAAAAGATTATAGCAGTTTCTTAATATCAGATGACACAGGCAGATAAAGCACAAAGGAGATTTTAAGACACCTCTTCCTTTTATTCTTCAAATCAAGAAGAACCAAGGCAGCATTTGAATCTCCTAACTGGTTTTGCAGTCAGCTTTGGGAATACTGTGAAGGTAGATTTTTTGCAAGGGTGAAGTTAGAAGGTGTACTAATAAAATATAGAAACCAAGGATTAATCATCATTCAGGAAAATCATCGTTCTTCTTCCAGGTACAAAGAGACTTTATTCTGCATTTAATTTTCCTACACAACATATTCCAGTGGGATCCAAAAAAGAAATAATCAGGGCTAGCTTTTTCACTTTCTGTCTATAGCAAAAGAATAGGCAATATTTGTTGTGACCCACAAACAGCAGATAAGAAAAAGATACGGTACTATGGTTTAACAGAAGTCACAGTTAGATCACGTTAATTAAAAGAACATCTAACAGATTTCAAAACTTTATAAGGCTTTAGCAACACTTTAATAAGGAAAATTAGCCCCCTTCTCTAGCTTATTTGGTTCTAGACGGTACTTTCAAATGCAGCTGCTTTAGTAAAAAATATTTATTTTGCTTTCCTGCCATCTTGTGGCTTAACCGCAAAGTGCACTTAAAAAAAGAGGTACAATTGCCGATTTGTGAAGAAATTGCTTTTTAAATACTGTTTGGCCTAAACCGTGCTCCAGACCACCACCCCTCCTCCCTAAACAGCACTGCAGCTTGCAACAGCGTGGATCTCCAGTCCAACGAGTTTCTCCAACAACTTGATCCCACAGGGAGAAATTGTGTCGACTAGCCCAGACCTTACCAGGGAGGCAATTGGCCATTCTGTCTTCCACAGACTGTTCACTTGGCCCAGGTCTGGCTAAGGCAGGGACTGTTTTACTGCATTCACATTTCTTATTTAAATATATTAGTTTGAAAGTGATTATGTGAGAAGTGAGCTGAATTCTAGCCTGGCTCACTCATTAGCAGAGACAAATGCTACCAGTGCTATACCAGTGAAATATGCAAGATTTTTAGCTACACTTCTCACCATCTGGAAAGTTGCATTTGGGAATATGTACGAGTGCTAAGAATCCAGCTGCAGCCTTTCAGGTTTATTTCACATTTACAGGGAATGGTCAAGACAGCTGATTTAACACAGCTGATTTAATATAGCTCATATTAGGCAAACAAACATGAAATCCTAATGCCATTTCCACAGCTATATGTGGACCAAGCAGCACAAAATAAAGACTTGCGTTCCATGACCCTCTGATGGAAAAGCAGCACATTGTACACTTATCCAAATCCAGCCAAAGAAATTAAATAACTGGTTGAAGATCAGACATGAAGAATATCAGAGGTTTTCCACAGAGTTTTTTTTGCTGTGGTTTATTTTTTAACAAAAATGCAAGAATGACTAGCTAGCTCACTAGCTAGAATGGCCTCATTGACTGAACTGCCCAACAGCAAAACAAAGTTCTCTGTTTTCTTCATACCTGTGACATATTCCTATGAAAAAAACATTTTGCCCATGCTGGATTAGAAAGAGCCTCCTACCACAGATGTATAGTCAGTGGGATTTAGTGGCTTTTGTGACAGTTGGTGAATAATATTTGTGCATGTTTTTAGCAAGAAATGAACTCTTGAGTCAATATTTCACTGGCGGATGTTCCAGAAGAGTCAGACTTCTCCAGCAGTTTTCCTGCCAGTTGAAATGCTATGCTAGTCTGACTTGAAACACCAGCAGTGGTTAAGGTCAAAACACTTCTGCTGGTCTATTATTTAGTGAGAAATTTTCTGAGCAATATCATTGCAGACGGGTCGGTAGAAAGTTTCAAGAAAAAAATGGTTTTAGTTAAATATCAGGCCTGATGTGCAACTTGAAGAATGCTCTGTCCAGGACATTTCATGACAGTCATTTTCCAAAGCAGCTTCTTCTGGAAGTTCAACTTTCAGCTGGTCTACTTACAGTTGAGTTACAATCCTGGATACTCATTATTTTATTTCCCTGACAGACATCATGAATCAGGTGGTTAGAGAGGTGACACGAATGGAGATTTAGATCACTTAAAGAATCGCTGTCAAAGATATTAGCAAAAGGTGATTTTAGTGTGAATTTGTAAAAGTGCAACTTAGCAAAGTTCAATGGCAAGGTTCAGTCTATTACTTACCACATGGGAGAAACATACAAAGGAAAATTGAGTTAGAATTGATTTAGGATGATTCACACAGACACCAGAGATGCAAAAGGTTAAGGGAGACCCTGCCATTGAGTCACAAGGTTCAGAATGCACCCCCTTGCTTTCTCAACTCTGATGGAGCTTAGGTGTGGCTAGATCCAATTTCAGTCCCAGACTTTGTCAACAATTTATGTCTAATGGAATTAATACAAGGGTAAGGAAAAACTCCTGTTGAGTCACAAGGTTCAGAATGGACCCCCTTGCTTTCTAAATGCCACCTCAGAGATGAGTCTAGGTGTGGCTGGATCCAAACTTAGTCTCCGACTTGGACAACAGTTTATGCCTAATAGAAGGGATACAAAGGGTAAGGAAAATCTCCCGTTAAATTACTATACCAGTTTGTTGGGAAATGAGTGATTATGGATCCTATATGACTTTGAGGTAGCAGCAATTTAAGATTTATTAACACTGTTACAATAAATCACAAGATTAGGTTATATGATTTTTAACAATACTTAATCATCAGCCAATTACCAGAGTGATGTAATAAAGTTTGCTATCAGCACTACAAAGTTTCCTAAATCAAAGCACATACACACACAAACACACACACAAACACACAGATATAGAGGTTAACCTGTAATAGAGATTTTTGTCTCTTGGCCAATTACAGTAAATTATTGGTACTAAATGATCTTTAAAAACCTCACAAAATCGAACTGTAGTGAATTACTCACTGTTCTCCTTCGTCAGCATTTGCCAGCAGACAATCTTTGACCCTTTCTTCTTCATCAGCATCTATCAGCAGATGATCTTGGAAATCCTCATGAAATCTGCTCTTTAAAGTCCTCATGACAGCTACTTAAAATCCTTGCAAAATCTACTCTGAGAGGCATCCCAACTCAGGGGGAGATACTGGATCACAGTCTGCTGCAATCTTGGAGAGCTCAAAGGGTCTCACTTAGGATCACTATTTATAGGATCGTGCGATGATTGACTTTGGTCAGTGCATTTCCATTCTGGCCATAATTCTTGTCAGGTAATTCTGGCACCCTCCAAGGTGGGCCATGACCCAAGCAGCAGGAGTTTCAGCAATGGCTCCAGGCAACAGGAGATTCAGGTATGGTTAGGGAGAGCCTAATCATCCTAACTCACTGTACTATAGCCAGGATAAGAAAGTACCAGATTGTCCCAACTCAGTGCACAAGAACATATTGCTGGCTGGTCCTGACATTGCAACATGGCCCAGGGTGGGGGCTGCACCACCAAAACAGGTGAAAAAAATATTTAGGAGTCAACTGCAGGTGAAAAGTAACTGCAGGATTTCTCACAAGATCCTCATAAAGAAGCTGTTAAGTACTGGCTGGATGAGCAGTGAGGTGGACTGAAAAATGGCTGAACAACTGGGCCCAGAGGGTGGTCGTCAGTGGCACAAAGTCTGATTGGAGCAGTGCGCCCTAGGGGTCAGTAAGGGGCCTGATTCTGTTTAACATCTTCATTAATGAGCTGGATGATGGGGCAGAGTGTCCCTGCAGCAAGTTTGCTGATGACATCAAACAGGGAGAAGGAGCCAAGACACCAGAGGGTCCTGCTGCTGTCCAGAGGGACCTGGACAGGATGGAGAAATGGGCCAACAGGAACCTCACGCAGTTCAACAAGGGGAAGTGCAAAGTTCTGCACCTGGGGAGGAACAACCCCAGGCACCAGTACATGCTGGGGGCTGCCCAACTGGAAAGCAGCTTGGCAGAAAAGGACCTGGGGTCCTGATGGACACCAAGTTTAACATGAGCCAGCAACATCTCTTCTACTCAGCACTGGTGAGGCCACACTTGGAGTACTATCTCCAGTTCTGGGCCACCCAGTACAAGAGAGACATGGACATACTGGAGAGAGTCCAGCAAAGGGCCACCAAGATGATGAAGGGACCAGAGCATCTCTCCTGTGAGGACAGGCTGAGAGAGCTGGGACTGTTCAGCCTGGAGAAGAGAAGGCTCAGGGGGATCTCATCGAAGTATATAAATACCTGCAGGAAGGGTGCCAAGAAGACAGAGCCAGGCTGTTGTCAGTGGTGCCCAGTGACAGGACCAGAGGCAATGGGCACAGACTGAAACACAGGAGGTTCCCTCTGAACATCAGAAACACTTTTTCACTGTCGGGGTGACCAAGCTCTGGCACAGGTTGCCCAGGCAGGTGGTGGAGTCTCCTTCCTTGGAGATATGCAGAAGTCGTCTGGACATGGTCCTGGGCAACCAGCTGTAGGTGGCCCTGCTTGAGCAGCGGGGTTTGACCAGATGACATCCCGAAGTCCCTGATGCCCTCAACCATTCACTCTGTGATTCTATGTATCTACAGTGACGAATAGTTTTAAAGGGCTATAAAGCCCATGTGTTTTGTGCAACACAGAAGGCCTGGGTCTAGAAAGTCTGAATCTTACCGTGAAACTTTGTGCCTGTGCAAAGGCTGTAAACCTGCAGAACTCTTGACATATGTGGAGTGTTTTCCACCTTTCACAGTTAAAAGAAGTATATCTGAAAAAAACCAACAACGTTTTGACCTGTATTTGCAGTTGTTAAGTACTTCCACTGCTTGGAATTAATGAGATCTCTTGCACCAGTCAGCAGGTTCGAGATGGTTCAAGTCTAACGTCCTGGTAACACTGAGCACAATAACCAGCTCAGGAAAACTGAGCAGTCAGAAGAGAATAATGGAAAACATAATGTTCATGACCAAACTGAACACTGGTCTAGGAACAGAACAATTGATCAATCAATCAGTCACAGCACTCTTTAATGTCCTACAGAAATTACTAATTTGAAAAAAACCGCTAAATTTATTAGTGATATCTCAGATAGAATTGCACTACAGAACATGTATTGACACAGACATTGCAGCTACTTTTCATAATTGCATAACTACTAAAATAGTTATGGTAATAGCTCAGAATAAATATGTTGGACTACCTTGGTAATCACCCTACACTGATACACTGTAGTCTATTCACTAGAAAATACATAGTTTAAAAATCCAGCAAGAAAATGCTGCTTTTTCCTCAAAAGTGTTAGGCAATACTGTTATTTAGGTACATTTTCCATCTCAAAAAGTTGTATAACGGCTCTTGCCAACCCATCAGTCAAAGGGAACGCAGATGCCCAAAAGAATAAAGGATGCCAGGCCCCATTATCTCCAGACTTCTGCATGGGAATTCTCTGATGCCTCTAATTGCATAACCCTTAGTCAACACTTGTACAAAGCAGAAAGCTCCCAATGAAGCAGAAAATTAGGAAAAACCCAGCTTTTCAACTTGTCTGTAGCTATTGATTACCTGGTAAAAAGCAGTCAGAAAACAGGAAGCCTGATAACACTGATCTTGGACTGACCTTTCTATTTCCAAAATTCAGATTTGATTCTGAAGAGCTGTATTAATTTAATTCTAAAGGGAGATATTGTATCTCCATATGATCATGCCAGCTCAACAGGCAAGGAGCAGCCTTGGGAGGACAAAATGTGGTGTAAAGACAGAACAGGCTTTGTCAATAACTTTTTTAGAGTTCTCTAGGTGACACAAGTTCAAATTATATTTAAGTTTGAGACTATCAAATACATTATTAAGGGCAGCTTGTTAGCTTTAGAATCATAGAATACCAGGTTGGAAGGGACCTCAAAGATCAGCTTTCTATCTTGAAAGGGCACTAGAGACATTTAAATTTAAGAGAAATGTATTGGTCAGAATAAATTTAATTAGGCAACCAAGTGCCATTTGTTCTTCCTCTTCCAACAGCTGGAGTTCAGTTTTGATCCAGTAGAATACTTCAGTACTGTTTTGGATTGCAACCAGCCTGCTGAGTGTCATGTAGGAGCAAGCAAGTTCTGTATTAATGGTTCTATGTCCTTTGCTACAAAAGCAGAACTTGGCCCAGTATATTTGGTAAACCACACTTTTTGTTACCTTTAACACACTTGGAAGACATTAGGGTTAGATGTGTACAGTTCCTTGTATTTGAAAACCACCCAAAGTGTCCCCCTTACTATTTGTTATGCATTCTACACAGGAACACCTTCAGCAATCAAACCCATTTTTAGGCACGGGTTAACTAATATGAAATGCCAGTAGTTAGTCTTACACTTCTCCATACAACAGTATTTCTAGGATGAAATAACAGGCATTCTAAGACAACAGTTCATCTTCATGGAGGTGAATACATCAGTTTTCAGAATAAATTTAATTTTTTCAAGTTACTTTCAAGTTGGGGGACAAATATATTTGGGCTTTTGACAGTGTTCATGGATCCCACCCATCATGATAATCAAAAGGGCCCTGTGCAAGGTGTTACATGACAAGAGGAACAGATGTTCTTCTACAGCAATACAGCATACCTCAGGAGTGAACATGGCTCACGGTGTAATTTGGGAGTGGTTTAGGAGTTACTCCTGCAGAGATGTGCCACAGAGGTCAGGAGGAAGGAGCAGCAAAGGTTCAGCTATGGCATAGTTAGCAAAATTTAACATTTGCCTCCTCATAGCACTTTCCTCACATAGGCACAAGTTCTAGCTGGTAGCACTGTAGGTATTGCTGTAGCTAGTGAAGGAACATAACCCAAGAAATATATACAGCATCACTTGCACATCAGTTATCTCAGATGCTTCCCTGACACTTCGCACTGCACAGTGGGGAAGCCTAGAAGATATGGACGTACCTGTCTCACTGTGCTGAAAGCACCCAGTTGGCCCAAATCACCAAATTAATACTGAATATCAGAACATAGTCTTTCCAGGGGCTTTACAGAAGACTTACAGACCTCCTAAGATTAAGAAACTTGCTGGATGAGCTGCCAGAGGAGCTTTCAAGAGACCAGGCAGCCTTCCATTAAAATCCATCCAGCCTGTGGAAACATGGCACATTTCTACAACTAAGGTTTTATTAAAAAATCATAATTTTCCAATAAAAACTTCTAACTCCCTCCTTCAAGAAACTGAACTTTCCCTCTAAAAAAAATGAACAGGTTTACATCGGTGGTTTAAACTAGGTAACAGCTCATGAGGAAGGGAAGTCACCCTCAAAGGCAAGAAAACACTGGACATCAAGAAGTGCAACAGGGCAGGAAAGAATGGAGAAAGCAGCCAGGCCTGGTCAGAGGTACACTTTTTCACCCACAGGAAGGTAAAATACAGGAGTCTGAAGGAAGATGGTGAATACATTCCTATAATGTTGCTATGCTTTCAGCTCAAAACTACTCTTTTGATTCTGTATTGTAAAATTTCAAGGGTTGCATGTTAAGACATCTTCACTTTTTGTTTGTATGTCCTTAAAAGCACAATCTTTGTTTAGAGACCCATTTTCCTTTAGGAAAAATGACCAAGACCTGCAAACTGCCAGGGGAGCTAGGGGCACTTAAAAAAGCCTGGTGTAAAGCCATGTATTGAGAACACAACCACGTCCAAAGTATTCATTTTGGGAGCCAGCATTGGCCAAAATGAACCACGTACTACCACGCGAAGAAGCTCTGTTGTCCCCCCACTCTTTCTAACCACTTACTTCTTGCCTCATTTCTTTTTCTGCCCTTCCAAGAGTTTGGTCTTTTTGCATGGATGTTGCCCAATATGATTCTGTTGGACTGAGTTGGGTGAAGTCCAGTGAAGCGCGCTATTCTGCAGGAAACAAGCAGTTACACATACTTTGAAGTTTGCTTCAGCTGTGGGCTGACCATAGGTGCTGACTTATTCCTAAGAAGCATCTGGTCTGCCTGCCACTTTACAGAGCAACCCAAAACTTCAATACTTCCTCAAAAGCCTCAATTACATGGCAAGCGCTGCTGACTGAAAGCAAGGGTATCCCAAGCTTTCTCCCTGCAATGCGTCACTTGCTGTGCTCTGCACCATCTTAAGTCCTTCATGGCTGGGCAAACATTTTGTTTTCAGTTTCAGGTGCTGTGACAAGTCATAGCTAACAACTACCCGGGAGCACCGACCCAGGGAAGGCACTCTTCACTGCTCCATACCACCGCATCTGCACTTGCGTCAGTACAGGCCTCAGCTGAACAGCCCATCCACAGGACACTTCAACCGGAAGGCTGCAACCCTGCGCAAACCTTTATAAAGTCACAGTAAAAAAAGCCTTTACAAGGTGACAGCAACAAGCCACCCGTGAGAAGACCTGCCCTGGAGCAGAGACCTAGCCTGCTGACTGAGGCTCGGCCTGCTTCCACGCAGACACAGCGATGCCGTGGTAACTGACGTGCTGTCCCCGCAGGCGATGGGGGCCAGCCCGGTGTTACCAGGACAGCAGCGGGTCCCCTCCAAGGCCCGTCCCGCCGCCGAGGCGAGGCGAGGCGAGGCGAGGCGAGGCGAGGCGAGGCGAGGCGGCCAGACCCGCCTCGAGCCGCCGTGACTCTCGCGGAAGCTGCCGGCTAGCGTTTATCCCCGCCCCCCTCCCATCACTCCACTCCCTCCACCCAATCAGGGCGCCGCGCTCCTCCGCCGCAGCGAACGGGAGGGCGCCCTCCTCCCCGCCGGCTCGTGACGACACGCCTGTGACATGCCGCGGGCTCGCGTGGTACGAGCAGCCGGCGAGCCCCGCTCGGCGGACCGCGCCGCCATTGGCCGCGCCGGGACGCCAGCTGCGCCCTCATTGGCTGCCGGCGTCGGCCGTTGGGCCGCTGGGCCGGCCGGCAGTGCCGCGGGCGGGGAGGCGGGGGAGGCGGAGGGCCG
>JANXJC010000078.1:23266995-23293872 GCA_027564655.1 Leptodon cayanensis
TCCTTGGGCAGGATTAAAATAACATTACCTTATCACAACTAATGAGCTGCCCAACACTATTGCTTTGACAGAGGTTGGAAGAGAGCCTGCCTTGGGGCTGCAGTGTCAAAGCAGACATGGACAAACAACTATTGACTTTGTGGGCAATTAATTTAAATTTCCTGGATTAATGCAAAAGCTTTCTTTTGTAAGGAGTAGTTCAAAAGGACATGGCAGATGATACTGAGGGCTGATACGATAAAGCACACCCCTGTGCACAGTTCTGTGGATGAATAAATATGACGCACTGGCTACTAGAGCATATTGTCTCTGGGATAGATCACAGGCCATTCGCAGCTGTGACTCACACCCAATGGCTTGCCTCAGCTTTTGAGTTACCAGAATAACTGTCTAAAGTCTATGACACAGTAATTTCAATTAGGAGAGCTATCCCAGATCCACCCAACCTTCTGCCAACACTCTAAGTGGCAATGCTGCATAAAACATGATACTAAGTATATCAACTGCTATTAAGTAAATGATATTAAGAAGATCATTGGTCATAGCACACATGATATTTTTCAGAGTTCCTAAGCCTGTTGTACTTCTTTGGATTGACCTAAACCACATCTTCTCCACAGAATGAAAAAAATGCTGTTGACAAACCTCCTCCTGCTGAGGACCAGAACCTGGCATGGCGCTGTTCTTGTGCCACTTTTCTCTGAACACCTCACCCCAAGCGTTAGCAGTTTGTACAGCCAAAGCATCTACAGCAGCCCAGGTGCCTTCATTTTCTATTGGGAAACTAACTCAAGGAGCTGTATTCTTTCCTGGTTCTGTCTGGCATTTGTTGCACAGGACTGGGCTATTTCTGTCAGCCAGGTATAGGCTTTTGAGAAAGGAAATGGAAGGTGCCAGAAAACAGCGTGAGTCTAGGAAATGGGGAGGGAAAGGAGAACCACCTCTCCCTGGGTACTGGCAATGACAAATCACACCAAGGGTGGCTCACAGAGGAAGCTATTTATACTTAATCAGTAAAACCCACACTCTTTTGGGAGCACTAGCAACTCAAAAGAGCAGGAGTGAAACCATGTGATGGACCCATGGGCAACAGCAGATTTGTTAGGGCAGTGCAGGTGAAACGTGCCAAGCATCAGATGGCTCTTCTCCCTCTGACTGGCAGCTGACAGCTCTTCCTGGGTGCCCCATGGGATCCAGGGCCAGGAAAAAAGATGAAGCTTAAAGGGGAAGGAAAACAACAAGTCATTTGGCCATGAATGCATGTTAACCCTTGTTCTTGAAACCAGAGTTCAAATGCACAAACAAAAAAGATCCCTTTCCTTTAAACTCTGCTCTTTACATATCGTCATATAACACTCTGGAATGCTGCCATTTCTCGGGCAGACAGAAAAAAGTAGCTGATACTATGGGACAAGCTCTATACTACTTAATAGGAGCAAACTCATGTTGTTTAATATACCTTGGCCAGTAAACATCTTCCCAATATACAAGTTGAGGAATAGATTGTCAGTTCTTGGTCACATGTGCTGTGGATAGAGCATCACCAGGCAGGGGCCTCTGGTGCAGTTTAGGGCAGCTGCAACCCATCACAAAATGCTGTGCTTGTGTTGTCACCCCACTTCAGCCCATGTCCTGAGCATGTGAAAGCACAAGAGCACTGAAACAATTTTCTCCGTGTGTCTTGGCATGAAGGAGCCAGAGGTGGGGAAAACTCTGTACCATGTTATTTATTAATGTTTCATACCTTGATATCCATTACACTGAATTTCACCCAGCGATGATCCATGTATACAAGAATCTTAAACACTATGGTTTCAGTTCCAGCTGAGTAATGCTGGCAAAGGGCAAAAGATGGCTTAAAAGGTTACTGCAACTGTTAATGCAGACATGGCTCTTAGAGACTGTTCAGCAGTCTCTTCCTCTCTTTTGATAAATGTACGTATTTGTGTACGTATGTACATATATATATTTTAATAATATATATCTATAATTTTATTGATAAGTTCAGAATTGGGCCACTTTGACAATTCTATTCTTTTCCTGCTTCTGTACTATGCCTATCCCCACAGTATCTTAATGCCTTCCAATAATGACTAAGTTCATGACTGCGTTCATGTTCTTGTTCCCCTCTGGAAGGATAGAAGAGCATGCAATGCAAGGGTTGTTTTTTTCTTTTCTTTTGCTGGATTTTTAGTTATATTCATGCACACCATTCCATCCTTATGTGAGTTAGAGGATTCACGCTCCAAGGGATGCTCTCCATACTGACCCTCCATCAATCTTCACTGAATTACACTGGCGAGAAGTTTTACCTCCCAGACATAACGCAAAATTTTGCTTGTGTGGAGAATCTAGAGACTTGTCTGTAAAAGTTTATACACGATCTGGAACTAAGATCTTCACACTCCAGATACAACCAAAGTAGGTAATTATTTTATTCCTATTTTTCTCATCTTCATTCCTTATAATTTTATTTTGTTCTTATTTTGCAATGCAGCTGATGGTTTTTGTTCAGTGCAACATGGTATTGTGCAGGGGCTTATCAGGGAAGTTAAATTTCTTTATACAAAAGCAGAATTAACTCTCATTACTGTGGTTTTGTGTTCTAACCGAAATTACTCTGAAAGGGAGGAAAGGACATTCTTTAAGCTATTATTGTTTTGTAAAGTAACTTTAAGGATGTTCTGAGATGTCTCTTTGTTTACGTTTGGTATCTTCAGGACTTGCTTGTATCCCTGCCGTTGTGCTCCAGGTCTAATTGTGCATCTTGCTTGGTCAGCCTCATTCCTGCTTTTCTCCCATATAAGAAGGTACTTTTTGTTAGTTGAATGCCATGCCTACATAAGCTATACACTCATAACCTGATCAGCAACAAGGTAGGCTCAGCCACACAAAGCTGAGCCCTCCACCAGGAGACATACACAGCATCTGCACAAGCCAGGGGTCAAGGCACTGTGCTGAGACTCACGAGTGTCCGTCACTCTGTAAGTAGGCAATATGCAGGACACTGTCCAAGGATCTGCTGGGAGTCCTCCACCCTACACCTTCATATGCCCCTCTTAAAAAAAACCCCAAGAGGTGCACTGCAGGGCTCTGCATTACAGCATGCCCCAGAATGTGTGTGGGAGGTGAGGGAGAGTTGCCAGTCATTATTTGGAAATGGGTGTTTATTCTCCAGAGTCCTCCATTTGCTGCTTAGCAGATGCTGCTATCCATCTGCTAAGCTGGACACTGACAACTTCCAGCATCTTCTTCCCTTTCCCTGCTGCCGGGCTGCAGAAAATGCAGTGTTGTCCTCACTTCCCCAACAGCTGCCAGCTGTGTCTGTGTTTTGCTCACAACATGAGTTGTAGGAGAAGGATCTTTATTTCGTAAGTGCTGAGGCCTGGCCACCAGTGAGCCACAGCCTCCTCCAGCCTGGGACTCCCTGCTGATGAAAGCCCCTTCCAAAAACTTTTTGATTGCCGTTTTTATCCTGCTCTAGTACCACACAGCTTTTCAGGGCATGTTGCTTTATTGACCAAGGCATGGGGTCCTTGCAAAGGGGATGCTGGGCAGTTTTTGTCACTCCTCTCCATGTGCCTGATAGCCTGCTCTCTCGTGGGTACAGAGCCCTTATAACCCTTCTTCTGAAGCACGCGCTGTATAACAAACTTTTGCCTTGATGCTCTCTAGCATTCAGAAGTTTGATTATGGTGTGTCTGCATCTTTACAGCATGCTTGCACAACGCAAAGTACAAACTTCACCTAACAAACCAGCACCAGGCTCATGAAGTGCAAGCTACTGTGTCATCTGCAAAATAGCAAGCAAAAGTGTTTGAAAAGACAGGAAATCTGTTCTATTTTGGAGTGAATCTTTCTGAACTTGTAAAAAACCCTGTTGTTGTGCAAAGGCAGGACATCATTAGCCATTTAACAGCCATCAGATCCTCAGCCTAGGTCTCAAATATTAGACTTTAATTGGCTAATACCACAATCTGCTTCTAAAGGAAAAGTTTTGTTAAGTTCAAATATCTTAAAAAGGCAAGTTCCCCCTTTTGTACTTGAAGGACTTTGCTAATGTGTTAAACATTTTAAAAACTTAAAGCTTAGGATTTCAACAAAAAAGAGCATCAGTAATTTTCTACCTAATTTATAACCACAGATGTGGAGCCAGTCCACCCCAGTAGTTTTTGGGTGTGTTCATATTCTTCAGCCACAGTAAGACACTGGTGTTGCACTCCCAAGTCTGAATTATGGCAGATGCCACCAGGATGCGATATTTCACACAAAACCAGTGCATGTAACACTCCTTTATTCTGTTACATGCATACACCCTAGTGCTGCTCTTCCTTCTGTATAATACTGTCATACATAAGCCAGGCATAGTACTTTACTGAGTCACATATCGGTAATTCATTCAGCACAGACATCCTGATTATTTCATATTGAGCATAATAAAAGAAAACTAAGCAAAAACAACTGAAGCCCCAGAGCCTTTATGCACAAGACTGAGCTGCCTCTGAGATCATGCTGTCACAGAGAGGTCTCCAGTTGCATGGCATCAGTTCATATTTATGATATGCTATGGTATAATTTAGCAAAGAATAACTTTAAAAATCAGCTGGGACTACTTTTCAGCTCAACGAACCATGTCTCAGATGAAGATACTTCTGCTCAAGCACTCATAGATGCACAACGACTGTGCAGCTGGCCCCAATTCTGCAGACTAGAAGCAGTTATCCCAAATGAAGGAGGAAACATTACAGAAACCCCAACCTCTCCCATCAAACCTCCCCACCGACCGAACTCGGATGGCTTCACCACTGTAACTGGGGGAGGAGACTTGTGGCTGAGAAATGCATTCATCCTGCAGTCACCTCACAGGAGATAAGAAAGATAGTAAAAAGTGAGACATGTGGATGTACCTATCAACTTCTCCAAAGCGATTAGTCTTACTGTACTTGTTTTCAGGGGAAAATAATGCAAAAGTGTCTTTTTGGCCTGGTCACAGTTGCCATGCCCCCACTAGCTGTTTCAGCTGACCTCAAAATGTGTCACCTGGGAAAGATGGATGCACATACTTCAAAGTTCAACCGCACTTAATTAGCAAACCTTTTTGTACAAGTTCAAAGAGTTGTAAGAAATGGATAAAAAATCTCAAGTACAATACATTCAATTAGCATGCATTCTCACCTAGTAAAGACAATATCTTTAATCTTCCTTTTTATATTAATCTAGATTACACTTTATTTATCAAACCTACCATATGAATAACATTGTATTATCCTTTAATTTCACCAGGAAATGCAGCTACTGAACGTTTTATTAATAACTTGTTTTTTCAGTAGCTGATATATTTTTTCAAGGCAAGTTGTGCAAGGCCTAACAACATAAAAACAATTAAAGCAAAAGAGGAATGTTGAGTGTATTAGGGTCTTAGGTAACTATCAGTATTAAAAAGTTTAACAAACACAAATGACATTGTTGTACATTCAATAACATTACGAAATTCACATGCTATTAAAGTGATAACAAACAAATATATACGGTCATACATACTGATGCATGTTAGTTTTTCAATTACTATCAATTACATTCAACAAAAAAAATCAAGATAGCTGAAGAGCCTGACCCTAATTTTGCAGGCTGATCCATGCACACAGCTTTTAACTTAGGACACAGGAGCTCTGGATGGATGCAAGATCTGTGCTGGTGGATCACTTTACAGGAGGGTTCCTTTGTTAGGAAAATATGGACTAATTATGCTGACAAGTGGAAACTGGTTGCTTATGAGGTTAAATTATCTGGGAAGCAACTAGATTATACTACTTGCTCCCAGACCAGAAGAGTGTTTCCCCAGAGCAAAATCATTAAGTTGTGGAATAGCTTCCTTCAAGCATTTATAACTTGTATAATTGCAGATTATTCCCTTAGGCCCTATAAAAACATCTTCTAGCTGCACAGTTTAGAAATTAATGAGTAAATATAATGGTACTTAAAAAATTTGCACCTACTCTAATCCTTTTTTAGTCTATCATTTTGTTTTGCAACACTTTACTAGAGAATGAAATAGCAGAAATCTTGAGTAATTTTGGTTGTCATTAAAATAATGTATATAAACAGGAAAAGTCAGAATAAGGCAATCTCAACACAAGCTTGAGGAATGTACATTTTCATGCCCAGTGGAACTAACATTTCAATTTCTTCCCAGAAGTAGTGGAATGTTTTTTGCATATAAATCCCCAAATACTTTTTGAATTTTACAGATAAAAAGCATTATTTCATACATCAGTTTTAAAAGCATTGGCTTGGTATTTCCTTCCATTTTGTCTGCAGTAGGACTATGAATCTGGAAGGAAGCAGTTCAAAGAAACTCACAACATATAGAAGACACCTACTTCCATAAAATCAAATTTAATAGTATTTTTTTTCAAATGCCATCTAGAAACACTGGATAGATGTATATGAAGTATACGCATTATGGTAGGTAGTTAATTCATCCCCATGTTTTTACCTGCCGGTATTACTGCAAATAACACTGTTTCCATGACATGCCTTATGGAACAGTTTACTATTTTCATAAGCAGTCACATGCATTGAAGGTAGGATCACCAGCCAGTGCATTTGGCACCCCAAAGCAGAACCAGAGAGGCCAAGCTTACGAATCTCTCTTGCTGAATGACAAGTTAGCTGGTGTATGAAATGACAGATCTCAGCTGAAACAAGGAAGCACACATTGACCTAAGACATTTCCTCCGGAGCTGCTTCTGCTTCCTGAGTGGGTTTCTCTTCGGGTTTGCCGTCATGGATGGGAGACGGGTTACAGCTGGGCTTGTTGCTCTCGTGTGCACTGTGACCGCTGGCGCTGCCGAGGCGAGTTGATGCTACCACAGCTTTTACTGCAGCCTGAGAAAGAGAGGATCAAGCAAACATTCCTTAAAGGACACGGTCTGTCAGCACTGCAGCCGTAGCATCGTCCCGTTAGGGAACGTAACCACATTTAGTCTTCATGGTAATGTCACATTCGGATACCCGCCTGGGCCTGGCCAGACCTAGAAGGCCACCTGAAATACCGGACTGAGGTTTAAAATTGATGCTTTCACAAGGTTACAAGTTGGCCAACATGAATAATTTTTTTTTTTTTCAGCTGCACATGCTGCAATTTTTTTTAAGAAACTACTTCAGATCTCCTGTGCTCAAGTTAGATGGCAAAAAGAAAGTTATCTTCCGTCATAATAATAACAGTATTGTCACTGTATTCCATGAAAAGTTCATAAAGGGAAACAATATTTATCACTATTGCACAATTGCATATGCCAAGCACAATGGTGCAGAGCCTCCAGGCAACTTGCTATGTATATATATAAATACACATTGGGGATAGGCTCTCATATCACATAAAATGTCACAACATGAAGACATGCATTAAGAGAGTTACACTAGCCCTTGCCATGAAGAATTTTATTGCCTGAAAAAAACCAAACATAAAGAGGTGAGGAAAAGAAATACTAATCTCTGTGTATGACAACTCTAGCTATTTTTGACTTGGCTAGCTTTTTGCTTAGGCATCACAGAAGCAGCGGGTCTGCAGAAAGGGATGAGGAGTATAGCAAGTTTTGTTGATGCTTTGGAGAGGTAATTGTGCAAAAAAAAAAGGAAAATAAAAGAGAAATAAGATGCTAATGAAAAAACAGACTATATAAACATTGGCAAGAAAGAAAACTCAGCTAATATAGACTATGAAGTCAAAGTGCAAGGCATGAGCCAATGAAAGCGGCAATAATTTTGAAAGTGAGTCCAGACCTCTTAAAGGAAAAATCACAGACATCCACATGAGTGTTGAGAGGACTTTGGACAACAGATTACAAACAGAACAGGCCACTCAATGATATTATAATGTATAAAGATACTTCTAATGTAATTTACTCTCACTAGTCATGTGGATGTTTATGAAACAAATTCAACACAATCTATGAAAAACAAAATCATGACTGACAGCTTGAGAGTTATTCTATAAAAATAAGTCGTTAAGTAAGTAAAGCCTGCTGCCGGACTTGTCTGTTGGAAAAGAAAGGATAATTTTATATTATTTTTACTAACAAAATAACAATTAAAGCATGTATTCACTACCTGTTTTTCTGCTTTGCTCTTTTTTTTGGACAGGAATTAATTGTCTAAAAATTTATGGTTCATTTTATGCATATATATGTGTAAAACTATCAACTCTACAATAACTGCTAACTCCAGTTAATTCCCTTAATAATTAGAGATTTGGTCATTTAATCTTTAATAGAAAAGTAATGAAGAAATAAACTTATAAACAGCTTTTAAACACAGAAGTATAAATTGGTTGACTATAGGGATCTAAATAAACTGGGCTTCAAAAAAATCTTATTGGGGATCCAAAGTGTAAAAATATGAAGAGCATGAAAATCAAAACATGCAAAAAGGGCACACGTTTCTTTGTCACCTCCTGGGCAGGGAATGTAACAGCTCATTCAGAAATAATGAAATTCATGACTCTGCTCATGCTCTGAAATCATTGTCATATAACAACGTTGCATGGCATCTTCAGTGAATATGCAGGTATCTTGCTGTAAGGGTATAGAAACCCTTCTGAAGAGAACAATGTTAATATACACGTTTAGTCAGTTCTGCACGGGCAAAGAGTCACTGTGAATTGTATCTACATTGTCTGAGACTTCTGTAAATGACAAAACTTTTTTCTTTGCCCTGTAGAGATTCTCTGTCACAGTTTCCTACTAATACTGAAAAAAACCAAGCAAAAAGAAAATTAAGAGTATTTTATTTTTATTAAGTATTTTATTTGTATTAAGTAAAAATTAAGTATTCGTAAATTTGGTTTTGCATGGGGGTTGTAAAGTTCTCAGAGAAGATGCTTTTTACTCTTATTCCCCAGGGCTACAAGGGCAGCTTCGCTGTAGCTGTTGGTAATAATTTCTGTGCTGAAGTATCCCTGGTTGTCTCTCCTAAGCAGACACAAATCTTTAACAACCGAAGAGATTAGGGGAGAAGAAAGTTTCCCGATGTTATGTCAGTTAGACGCCCAGCTGCCTGCTTCTTCCCATGGTAGGTATATAGACTAGATAGTAAAGGATAATACTGGTGACACAAAACCTAATATTATTTTCAGCACAGGCCCTACCTGCACTCCTGCCTTGCAGTGCTTAATTTCCAGATAAAGAATGCTATTGCACATTTGCTCTCAGAGGTACTTGGAAATGCATGTTTGGGGCCTGCTAATTTCAACCCACACATTTTGTGGACCTACATGTCTGAAATGCTGACCCTAGATCATACAGAAGGATGGCTTAAGCTCCTGCTTTGTGTAGATAGGTATAGAAACTGAGGGCGGCTTACAAATCAAAATATGCTATAGCAGATAAAATATCTTCCAGATTTATGGATGCTCATGAAGAAACTACTCTGAAGTTTGTTCTTTCTGCTCAGTACTCTAAGGATGTACCAGTAGTACAGGACAGACGGATAGACAGAAGCAAGGAAGGAAGAAGGGAAGAAAGGAAGGAAGGAAGGAAGGCAAGGAATTTGCGAAACATGTGTACGTTCTCCGCAGTTCTGTCTCTGTAGATAGAGTTTTCAATCAACGTCACACATTTTTTTTTTGTTTGGCTGCAGACATTGACTAAGCCAGCTTCAACTTTTTCACCTTCATCAATCATCTTAAATAAAAAGCTTCCATAGCACTATGGAATGTTGTCCTGAAAAGTGTGCAAGGTTTCTGTAAGGCTGCTAATTTAATTGCATGCTTTCATAGCCAAAACAGAGACTATGTCCAGAGACTTGCCTTAAGTTTACGCCGAGCATTGAATTCTTGAAGTTTCTTTTGTGCATTGTCCATATGTGCAAAGTTTGCTGCCTTCCCTGTGACCCATGGGTGCTGCAAGGCCTGTAGAGTGGTGAGGCGTTTCTTGGGGTCTAAAACAATCAACTTTTTAACCTGCACCACAAGGAAGAAAGACAAGACTGTTAACCTTATTCTTCATTTACGTTTACCGAGCTTTGCATTTTGGGGCTTTAGTCTTGGTTTGGGAAGCATCTTAGTGAAACACGTTCTAAGAAACCAACAAGAATTTGCATTCAGGTCTTTACACATATTTTGTTTCTGGAATTTCTTGGTCCTCCATAAATAATATCTGAATAAGACAGCCACTAAGGGGGAAGAGGGGAGAAAAAGAATCAGCCAGTTACCAACATTTCTAAGAGTTTGTATGAACGCAGCTGGCCTGTATCTGCCATAGGCTGTTGTATGTCTGAATTGTGACGTAAACTCTAAGAGATTTTCAAAATACCCCCAGCCAGGCAGTTCTCTTAGCAGTATCCCCACTTTTGGATTTGGACAAGGTTTAAACTGTATTAGAAAGTTTAAACTCTAGTCTGTGCAACTTGTGCAGTCACTGCAAGGTACATCACAAATGAAATGTGTCTTTCAGTCACTGTAAAACCTCATGTACACATCAACTAAAAAGTACTGTACAAGTATTTATCTCTTAGCCCACTCTGAAAATAACTCTGTTTATACCATTCTTTCTATTATTGAGACCAGGGAAGCTGCAGCTCTCCAAATACAACAGTAGGACATTTTTGGGAACAAGGCACTGCAGACATACCCCTGGGAGTGGAGGTGGTACAAACTGCTGGTTACAAAATGTGTCCAGTCAAGCTGCATTTCATGGGTTTTGCTGTATGTCTGGACAAGTGGTGTTTTAAAAAAACAGAAGGGTGAGGATGAAGTAAAGAAGTACACAGATGGTACTCAGCCTCATCCTTGCACAACTCTCCTGACTGCACACACTCTTGGAGCAGAGTGCAAGTGATGGCACAGGGTTCCACCACTGCTATGTGCCCAAGTCTGAGGAGAGGACTCGCTTTATGGCTGCCTGAAATTTCCCTACAAAGAACTATTAAAGAAAGATGGTGCACTGAAGTGGGTGCAGGAGAAAAGGCACTGTGATGAATATCTACTGTGCATCCACAGAAGAGGTCAAGTTAAGCAAATCACTTCAAGTCAACAGCCCAGAACTGCCCACAGCATGGGTTTTGAGAGCCATGAGCTTCATCCTTATCTACAACTTGCTATACAGTATTCAAACCTGAAACTCTGAGCTCTACTGTAGCAAAATGGTAGGGACCAGTTTGGATCAAAGCTCTCTGCATACAACAAATGAGCAGCTTTGCTGCAAGCTGCTGTTTATTTGGGTTTTGACAACACAAGGCAGTAAATTATACTTTTTTGACCTTAGGAAAACTTCACATCTAATACAACAGCAACAACAACAAAGTACTTTGAACTTCTATGGTCCTTCCATTTGAGGCATCCTGAAGTACTTTACAAACCCTAATTATGTAGTATTTTATGGCATGGTTTGTATAAGTAATATGAAACTGAGCATTTGTGTCTTCGGTGCTAATTAAATAACTGAATTATGCAAGTTATTGTTGACTAAAAATCAAACTCAAGCATATTTATCTTTGCAGATCAGTATCTCCTGGATCCAATTTACTTTATCCAGTAATAAAAGAACACAGTGCAGATAGCACACCAGCCCTTGCATTTTGCTAATGGACCATATTTGTTAATGGTGAGTCTTTCCTCATCCACTGAGAAAAAACTTAAATGGACAGAAAAAGGCTGTCGGCAAAAGTAGGGTGGGGTGGGTGTGGGCTTCACTCGTTTTTTATAGTCTTCCTCCAAAGTTCAGACTTGGAAACTGCACAAATACAGGGCTTGTTTCTACACTCCCCTGAAGGTGGTTGCCCTGCAAAGAGGAGCAATGAAATACCTCAGAGCTAGCATGAAAGGCAGGCATACTTGAACACTCTGACAGCTGCCAACAGTCTCTAGCTTAGCTCACAGAAGGACCTGAACATCCATGGTTTTGAGTGCAAAATGGCAGCACCGGACTAACAGGGGATATTTAACAGCACCATAATATACCAGAGATAAGAAGAAGAAAAGCAAGCAGCCATATGAACAATCAATTAACCAATTATTCTGCCCCCACCCCAAAATTGACTGTCTCTCTCAGTGGAAGTGATACTAGCCAAATATGTGTCAGCAAAGACACTCCAGTCTCATTGTTGCTTTAAAACTTACTAAATCCTTGGCATTCAGAGACACATCATCCCACCAGGGGGACACAAAGTCATATTCACAGTTCAGGATTCTCTTAAACATGTACTGATCTCCCCTTTCATCATAAAATGGTTCAAAGCCACAAAGTCTGCAAGGATAAAAAAGAAAGAAATTTATCAAAGATTACTCTTGGGCCATCAGAAACAGTTCCTGTTATTATCTTCCCCTACTTCGTGTCCTGTAGACTACTTTGGGAAACCAGACCTGGATGTACTTATGAACTCCTAATTCTACAGAGCAGAGCAAAATGGGGTCAGAAGCATTCATAAGCAGTGGGAAAGCTGATCAAATTGTAAATTTTCCATTTTCACATGTCTGTAATTGGAACTATTAATATAGGGACTTACCATAAGAGTAGCCATGCAACAGTTGATATCTGTTTACCTTCTACATGCCAGTAAACATTTTCTAGCAGCTCTTTGTTCTGCTGGTCTCAGAGTGAAGTCCCTTGGACTATTTAGTCATTCCTCAGTCTGAAACCTTTGCTCATCCTTGCTCTCTTCTGTGAGTCTTCTCCAGTTTATATGTCTTTTTGAAGTGGGTGCGAACACCATTTAGTGTGAGCACACCACAGAGTTGCAAATTAGCATAATGATGTTTTCTATTTTAATCTCCATTTCTTTGCTAACAATTTCTGACCTTGGTTTTGCTTTTTTTTGATTGTTTACAAGCACAGAGTTAACATGTTCATAAAGCAATTATCAGAATCCCTGTAACTCTCTCCTGAGGGACAGGAATTAGCTGAGGAACCACATTTTACCTGTGAAATTAGAAGTTTTTATATGTCCGGTTAGGACTGGTTTTTGCTTATGTTCATCACTGTATGTTCTTTCATTCTACCATCCACAAAACATAAAAACCTTCAGCAAGTTTCAATAATCAGCCCTTATCTTTACTTAGGTAACCTACATATTATCAAGAAATTCTGTAATCTCACTAATTGACTGCATTTATGAACATATTGAATAATACAGATCCCAACACAGATCCACACTGCTGGCCCTGGGGAAAGCAAACTCATAGAAGTGGTTACCATTTATATAACAACCTTTTTTCTGCTTCATTGCACTCTAATCATGCCTGCATACATAATCAGATGTTTTAAAGTGAATTTCCTATTCAACCAGTAAGCATTCCGAGCTAAACAGAAAGTCTGCTACTCTGCCTCCAGAAAATGCAACAAGTAATAAGATGATGTCAGGAAAACAACAGCAGGCCATAAAGAACAAGACATCAACAAAAACAAATCAAGAAAATATAACCTTACATTTTAACTTGTTTTTGTATTTTTAAACCAAATCAGTGTGCTTACTGTCCTGAAAAAGGAGAGAGATGTTCAAGGAAAAAATGTGTTTTGGGGAGTGGTGTGGAGCCGTGGGTAGAACAGCTGCATCACTTTGCACTGCTGAAGAGGAGAAAACCTCTACTGTAGGCACTTTCTGGGAGCATTACTAATTTCCAAGTCTGGCAGAGATGGATTAAAACATTCAACTTCCAAATACCATGTGCTTCAGTAGGTGGGAGCTGGTCACAGTCCCTCTGCTGCTCCCCTCCCGTTTGCCTGCCTCTCCCACCACCATTTCTGAGCTTGCTTCAGGTCAGCCCCTATCCCCACAGAGCACCTTTGCTGAGCAGAGTTGTTGGGCCACTAACTGGTTCAGCCAAACCTGGCTTCAGGATACCAGGTAACTGATGACATACAGTGAGACCATGCTTAAGGCTTGCTGTGACTGCCTTGGAAGCCTTCTAAGTGATTCTCTATTTATTCCTGAAATTATTTTCATTGCAACTCACTACTGCCACCTATTACTGTCTTATTAACAATTTCTTTGGATACGCTGCTACCTAAAAAACCTTCCATTTCAGCAGCCAGATTTTCCACTACATGCCGAATTAGATGAATAAAACTAGAGGTGTGATTTCAAATTAGATAAATTAAACCACGGTAAGACCCAGCGTGGCTGCTCTTGATCTCATTTTGTTATGAAAATTCATTTTATTATGCTGATTCATTTTAAGTCAATTACATACCAAATAAAGAAAAGTCAATGTAAACAGCTTCAAAATCAATTAAAAATGACCAGACAGTGTTTTGCGCCTTTTGAAGTAAGTTAGTGAAAAAACACCTTTGATTAAGTCAATGCAATTTTGACTGCAGGCAAAGCCTCTGTATTTGTTGACCACTATCTGCATCTCAAATGTGCAGTAGAACTTCTAATGTGCTGCAGGAATGCAAAAGGACTGGTCCCCTTTGCTGTTAAAACTAGAAATATGGCTTCCCTGGAATTATGACAGTTATCATCTATAGGTCTTAATATTATTCACCTCAAGAATAATTGTTCTGTCAAAATACCTGTCAAAGTTTTTCTCAATCACATGGTGAGTCCACTTTGTATTGGTGAGAAGATACAGTTTTATGCACGTCTTCTGTAGCATGGTAATTAACTCTTACATCCACTCTATTTTGGAGGTACATACAGCAATGTATTTTTTTGACTGTACATAAGTGCATTCCCTCTACTAAACTATGGGACTGAGACATGCAACACTGTCCTTTAGGCTGCAGGATTATTGAATTAGTTACTGTACTTGTACCTTTCCAGTCTTAGTTTGTAATCCATCAGAAATCTTGATCTACAAAGCTTTACGCTCAGTAGAAGAGTTTTAAATGTGGAATGTTGTTGCAGCTAAATAGGAAAGATGGCCAAGTGGATTTGACTAGCACCCTTTTTGCCTAACTTGCTTCTGTAGGTCAAATTGGACTTCTAGAGGTAAGGAGAGGAACAGAAGGAAGAAGAAGAAGAGGAGTATCTGTATGGGTGGTGTCCCACCCACAGCAAGAACTCATACGCTTGTGTTTACACCAGTGAAGAGGTTTAATGTGGCTTGGGAGCATCTCCTAAACAGCTGGAAGGTTTTCAAAGGCTGCATATAGCAAATGCCACTCCATATATTCGAACAGGAATTTGCTGTACGTTCTTGCTTGGAGCACGCCTACACTTGAAAGCAAGTTCTGCTTAAGGAAGCCTCTCAGTCTCAAGTACAACAGCTATCCCTCAACCGTTGAATAACTAGGCAAGCCCATGGCTTAATCTAGATACCTTTGTAGAGGGACAACAAAAGGCACCTCTCCAATTTCAGGGACAGGCCTGCTGGCAAATTTTACATCTCTGACACGTGTGGACCCCTAGAACTGATGAGAAAAGATCACCTGGCAGGCAGTATCTGAGATGTGATCTTCTACAGACTTGAACCAGGCCTTGAGATAAAGATTCACATTGTAAAAGGAGCAGGTAAGAAAATGGTAAATAGGAATATTGTAGCCTATTATTTACAGGCACTCCAAAGGAGAGATGTGACGTATTTGAAGCTTATGTACAGAACAAAAGATGTTTTCTGATATTTCCATCAGAGTGTTTGTATATCCTTACAAGTACTTTTAGTATAAACCCTAGAAAATAAAATTCTTTGCAAAAGACGCAAAGAAAGTAATGCTATTATTACACACTGTACTTGCTGGACACAGTTAATCAGTCCTAGAAGGGGAAAGAAAATGGCCTGGATGTATAAAATCCTCCATATCTTTAATGTATATGTGTAAAATCCCATTTTCTTCCCATAAAAGGCATCCTGCAAGTATCATATACAACTACACAAGCCAGCTTAGCATTGGTGTTGCCAGGGGAATAAATGAAGTTAGTTACTCTCCCATAAAGAGAAGTGTCAATACATCAGATACAGTTTTCCCTTCTCAGTAATCTTCCTTTGAAAGATTCCATCGATACAATAAAATAATTACAATGCTTACTAATTGAATTAGGACTAGCCATATTAAGATGCAGACACAAGTGCCTACCTTTAGATACAAATGTTTTGAAATTTTGGTCTACAGTTGCAACTTCAACTGTTTAAAATATGTATGGCCAGCATCACTCACAGCCCTCTATCAACACTGTCTGGTTATCTTGTAAGAAGTGGAACACTTCAACATTAATCATTTAACCCATCAGACTGATTTGCAGACAGAGGGTCCAGGGCTGTTCCCTGCCTCGTGGCTGAGATGTTGTGAGACAGCAACACTGATGCTGCAGCTGAAGCTGTAGCAATATCTGTGGCTGACACAGATGGGGCAGCTGCATTTGGGAATATTCACAGGCACTGTGAAACTACTGCAAGCACCTTAACTTCTCCTTGCCCTATCTGTAGTTGAGAAGCTACTTAGGATCATAATATACCTTACAGTTTATGCAAATGAGGAAAAACATACTATGCTTTCTGACATTCATATGCTTGTATTTTTGCTTTCAGCAGCTTTGCTGCTATTCATTCGCTTTAATAGCACGATTCTGTGCAGACCTTGCTGCTGTTCAGGAAGAAGTGTTATATTTACCAAATATATAACCCGAGTGTTTTGCCATGGTCCTCTAGGATTTGACGTACTTAAATGAGATTAGGAATATCATAATTAAAGTTCAGGATCTTGCGTTTTCCAACAGCACAGCTCATAATATCATAAAAACCTGCAGGTGCTCACAAATGAACCACTCCGTGGCACTGTCTGCACTTACAGGATGTAGGTGATAATCCCCAGAGACCACATGTCCACCTCAGGGCCGTAGGCACATCCCCGCAGTATCTCTGGTGCTGCAGATGAGAAAAGACTTGTCAATAAGATGAAAGTTGAATGTAGAAATAACAGTCACAAAGTCAATTTAAGCTCCGTGCACACTCGTAGGTGTCTTTTAAAAAGTTAGGGCCTGTTCCTTTAAGCGCTTAATTAGGCAGATGATTCCCTTCACTGAGTATAAAGTAACAGAAATCATGTCCAAGCACAGCTAGAATAAAATGAAAAGTGGACTTTGGTTTCAAATTGCTTTTTAGATTTGTGAAAGGAACCACAGACAGCTACAGCAGCACTGGGGCTGCAGTGTGACAGAGGAGGTGCTGCTTTTGCTTCAGTATTTTACTTATTTACTTGGTACTTTATCTGGGCTTTATTTTTGGTATTCTGTTTTAATTGTAAGGAAAGGCAAGACCATTTCAGGCAATTGAATGCGTACTTATGCATCTCTTTGCCCTCTCAAATTACACTTTCACAGTCATGAGCAGCAGGGCCAAGAAGGGCTGGGGCTTCCCAAAATGTATGGTAAGTCCCTGCTCAGCCTGAAGCTTTGGTTGCCCACCCAGACTGACCCAGGCTGCCAGCATGCTCCTGCTTTGCTCCCAGCCTGTGCGAGGTCTCAATTGGGACAGTCAGCCCTCCCAAGGAATGGGCTGCAACGTGGCATGGTTTTAACCAGAGTATGCACAACTCCCTAATGGGCTCCAGGCAGCTGTCTCAGACTTTTTCAACTTACCTGAAGGATTTACTATGCAGGGAACACATGAAGCATTTTCACAAAGCATTAATATAGAATGCAAAGGACATTAATCACTATGTTTGCTCCATACCACTTGTACAGCTGGCAGCTGGGCAAAAGCTTGCCAGTCTAAGTGCTGACTTTACCTGCCTTCTTATTCTTCTGCTAAACAGATGGACAGAGAAGGGCTGGTTTTGAGAAGGGACACTAGGTTGCAAGTGATTTCAACTCAGGTCAATCCGTAGCTAACAGGACAGACTACATGCAAAGCAGCCAATGGCCTCAGAGAAAGAGATGGAGACGGACCAAGAAAAGAGATGTTAACCACCATTCTCCCTGCCATGTTTGTTAGTGCCATGTGGGGGGTTCTGAAGTAAATAGGACAGTTTTTCTGTTTAATGGCCAATATGCTTCCTCTTCTAGAGAACATGATGCTTCTTGGGATGTCTTCTTGCTCAGGATAAGGGCAGAAGACACTTTCTGTGCTTTTGCTTTTCTCCTCCTTCCACCTCAGTATTGTAAAATGGCTACAAAGCAGACCGAAGATTTGTATACATAGGTCTGCCTTGCTATCTGGACTGTGATTACAGTTATACATCTCACAAATATGACTTTTTAATATTTCCAGAAGTTTGCTTTTGGTGAATGGATTTGACTGATACATTGCTGTTAGTTTAGATGTTGGCTGTAACAGACTGATCACGAATCACTGCTCCGCACTGGCTTATTTTTATGTGCTACTGTCAGAAACCACTTACGCCCTTCTTGTTAAGTTCACTGAAAGCACAATATATCAGCAAGTTAAGTTCTTTGTGACCATCTTCTTGCTTTCAGTCCTCTGCATCACTTTGGATGTCCCAGGGACTGTAGATTGGTAAGTCTTGACGCCAAAGCATCCAGACTCCAGTATGTGTTTTTGTTGCTGTGTCCTTTCTGGAGAAGATGCTGCTAGCTGGGTGGGCAGGATGTGGGAGTCGGCAGCCTGTGACTATCAATTATTCATGGTTTAACTTGGCATTTAAGCAGTATTCCTCCTGGTTTTCCTCCACTGCTGGAAAGTAATGCTTGAATATTTTCCAGGCACCAGGAATTCTGCATGGTCAGTTAGCTCAGGTTGTAAAGCAAGGATTGCAGGTCCGTGTCTGTAGGCATCGCAAGTCCATGTCTGTAGGCACAAAGCTCCTTTCTTTTCTCAGCACCGACATTCAGCCTCAACCCTCCCCACCAAGTCATCCCTACTCTGAGAGCTCTTCTGTAGGAATCAGCCTTACCCTATTTTTATGGTATACAAAGACAGGCATAAAAAGGGCTAAATACTAACTACAGTTTTATGGCATTTGTAGTATAACTGTCACAAAAGAAGACAACTGGAACATTAATAGCCATTATGTGAAGGACAGTTTTACAGAACTAAGCAGACTGGAATTCAGTGCTACTCTAAAGCATACTTGGCACCTGTATGTGTTTGGCAGAGAATGCCATACAAGGTAACAGACATGTCACCTGAACTGGACCATCAGCTGTGCTACAAGGTAACAGAGTAATCTTTTGGTCTTTTCCAATGTCCTCTTTCCTTTGCTTCTACAGTTATAAAAACAAATGCCAGGTCTTTAGTTTTCACACAGCTTGGCTCAGCTCTGTCCAAAACTGCCTGAGATGCTTACCACCCAGCACACTGCTAGCAACTTGCAGTCTCTTGTAGGAGCCCATTCAGGATCTAGTGTTCAGCAAGAATGGTAGAAATAAGTTCCTCCACAAGATCACATTGGTTGCTGGAGGTAAGCACCCACCACGGGAAGCCCAGCAGGCTTGCCCAGGTGTAAACAAGATCACCAGCCTCCCTGGCCATAAGCTGGTTCGCTGACATGGAAGTGCCTTGCAATGAAGGGCTGCAATCCTCTTTTGCCATAGGCCTCCTTCTTTTGCATGTTCTGGCACGGGAGGATCCATTTCTGGGTCATTTTCTGGTTCCGGGACTCCAGGCAAGCTTCTGCAAGTCTCCAGGAGCTAACTGTCCCTGCTCCAACAGCGAAGCTGTGCACAAGGGTGCTCTTCTGGGAACCCGACAGCATGCATGGGATGCCCTGCCGAAAGCCGCCAAGGCAGTCCGCCAGGCTCCGTCCAGCTGCTGGCTGCTCAGCCTCGCACAGCTCGGCACGGCCACGGGAAACCCAGCCAAAACCCACCAGGGTCCTGCCCTGCTCTGCAGACCACCCACCCACCGGCAGGCCGGAGGGTCTCCACAGCGATGGAGCATCCTGCAGGCCCCTGCCATCCCCTCCAATCTGGGGATGCTGCTGCTGAAGAAAAGTCTGCTGTGTGCAGGGGACGGCCAGGCTGGGCACGTCCCCGCCAGCAGCAGCACCAGCTCCCGCTGCAGCCACGCGGGCAGAGCACAATACTCCGGCCCCACGAGGGAGCGGCCGCTGGGGCTTGGCAGCATCTTTTTAGTTATTTTTTCCCAAGATCAGTTTTATGCTTGCCTTCTTCCTACTGTGGCAGGTTATGTGCTTGAACTCTGTTTTTAGATTCTGCGTTTTTGTGGAGTGAGTTTTAGTTACGTCCTCTTTGGATTACTGGTATCTGACGTATAGCACAGCTATGGCATTGTTTGCCAGACGTTATGCGTATGGCAATTGTAGTGTCCACTCTGTCCCACTTATTTTCTCCCCAGAGCAATGGAGAAAAAACCCCACATTCCTAATTATTTATGGACTGTTACCAGTACTATGTATTTTCACTTGTTTATCAAAATCTCACTCTCCCATATGACACTGAGTAAACATATTTTTACCTAAATGTGGTTCTACAGAAATTTGTTTTAATTTGAAGTATCAGTGGTGGTTTTCTTGCATTCAAATTAGATGCCTTACATTATTAAAAGCTACAAGACTGAGAAGCATGAACTAGCTGTGATTTTGGAAAAACCAGAAACATGTTAAGAACAGGGCAACTGAGACAAAACACAGCTTCTAAATGTTGTGCACATCTTCCACAGTTAAAGAAGTAGAAAGTGTCCTTACAGGTGATCAACTGAAAAATAAAACCCCAACATCATTAAGTATATAATTTCCTAAGTTCTAAATTATTAAAGGAATTAAAATTACCATCCTTATGTAATACAGTGCTACGCTAATGAGTTGGATGTTTGCTTTGAAGTCATCCATAAACTCTTGCTTGTTGATGTATTGTGAACGCACAGGCAAATTAATCATTTTGGTAAGCAGCAGATCATGCTGACTCTCACTCTCTTGGTAAAACTGAAGCAAACCTATGATTTCATTCTTATTTTGTTTAGGAGAAAAAAGGATTAGTTGAAACTGCCAAAGCCTTTTTAATGCTGAAAGAGATGACTAGATCTACACCAGTCACTCCAGTTGACAAGATCTGCCACAAAGCGCTCCTTGATATTGCACTCATAATTATGTAATTCGGGTACCATTCTGGCATGGACCAGAATGGTCTGAGTGAAGCCTGCATTTGAAACCATATATTTGCTGAAAGATTTTGTGTTTAGGGGATTAATTATAACCCTACTCTTAAGGAATAATTTGATTTCCTCTATGTTGAAAAAAATTAAGATAAATTCACTGTAAGCAATATTCAAAAATTCATAATTATTATGACCTCTATAAATTTTTAGTGTTTTCCGTTATGCCTTTTGTAGTCCAAATTTCTGCTGATGCCTCTCCAGTATTATTTTAGTAATTTTAGCATTTTTATGGTGCTTGAACTTATTTCCATGCAAGTAATGAACTTGCTCCATGACATATGTTTTGATTATTAAGCTTCAATGCTAAAGAACATGAGTTTAGAAAAATTTAATCCAGTGGTAGTTCTGAATTTTAGGTTTTTATTTCTGCTTTTTAGAGGTTTTCTGAATTTTGACTTCAGGGAGAAGCATTTCACCTTGGAAAGAGAAAATGTAACAACCTTACATTAAGTGCAGCATACTGTAAATAAAAAAAAAAACGTACCACAGTACCCTGGAGTTCCACAAACTGTCTTCATGGTCACCTGATCTTCCACAATCTTGGAAAGTCCAAAGTCAGCTGTTAAGGTTGTTTAGGAATATTAGTGTTCTTACTTCCTTGTAAAATCACTTTGTTTTCACATTGTATATGTAATTAAATGAACATTTATGCATTAAATGAACATTTATGCATTAAATGAACAGTATTGTCATTTCCAGAGATGAGGATCAATTTAAAGAATCCACCCAGACTGCAATCCAAACACAAAATTTGTCCATACAAATGAGTATTCCTGGCTCTTGCTTGACAGAAATGTAGCTTGTATTTTAACCTGAAGATTGCACAAAGCCAATACAATGGGATGCCTAAGGGCATACAAGCAGTGATCCAAAGATGCATTTTAGGTATATATTCAGCTTCCACTCTGTAAGTAATCCAATAAAATTAATAGAACAATTCTGCATTAAAAAATTGTGCATCAGTGATTTCTTGGATAAGGGTCAGAGTACATAGTCCCTGCAAGGCAAAATCCCAGCAGTATTTTGATAGAGGGCTTCTAGGGGCATGGAGGCTGTGCCAGGAGAAGTACTGATCATCCTTTTTGCAGTGTTTCCACCCTGAACTACTACTCAGACAGCAGAAGTCTTCATGACGTTACACATCGTACTTGCATGACTCATTTTTTAAAAGACATAAAAACTGAACTTCACAACTATTCTAGCTTTCGCTGAGAATAAACTGAGCTTCTTCAAATTTTAATCTAGGTGATGACAGTCTGGCCCTAAAAAATGAAAAATAGAAATATTTTTGGTTTGTTACAGTGAATATAAAAGGGAATATTTTGACTCAAGATCAGGATAAAAATAGTTCATCTATTATTCTAGAAATGCGTAGTTAGGGTTCACTTGTCCTTAAATGGTTATAATTTCTGTATTATTATTTATCTAAACAGAAATATACTTTACTTTTATAAACACTGCCACTTATTGTAAATCAGATCTCAATGTAAACAAGGCAATAATCGTAACCAGAAGATGAATAATCACAGCATTATAAAAAATACTTCTGATGACCCTACACCACTCTGGCTGTCAAACCAAGGCCACTGGGTGCTGCATTAAACTGTCATGGTGCGGCTGTTTAAAGCCTTTTCAGGAAAGATAGGAACTAGGACAAAATGTAAATTAAGATACAATCATCCTGAGGTGCAAGACTTCCCTAGAAATTTATATTAAATTGCTTGAGACTAGTTCATGGAAATCTGGCTCCTGAAACCCATGACGAACACTGGCCTGACGACTGTGGCAACACTCACTCCTTACATGCTCCCACACTCCCACGCTCCCTGGTAAGGGAGCACAAGGTGGAATCTCCAAACTGGTTACATACAGCTAAGGAGCATTGCACAGAGCTCCTCTTTGCTCAAGCAAAAACTGGGCATACCCAGCATTTTTGGAGGTCACGTCCTTTGCAAGCAGCTGCCATCCCCAACAGAACTGGCATAATATATCCCCGTTCAGGAAAGCCTGGTCTCCCCTTGTCCCTCCTCATCCCCCCATGGTGCTGACCGTGCTTCAGATAGCTTCCCTATGCTCTTTGAGAAGATCACTTCTTAACCCCCAAATCTGTTGTCAAAACAGAAGTCAGCCTTGCTCAGTTTGCTTTCTACCACTTATCTGCACATTTGTATTTTCATGCCAATGAATCTTTCCTCTTAAAATAATGGTTTAACAAAAAAAATGGGCACAGGAGTGGTGCATGTAACTGTATGCTGATCTCATGATCCTTCTTGTTCCTCCTGAGTGCTTTATTCTCTGCCACATTCTGCACAATTTTGGCTATGAATTCTCTAAGCAAGCATCTACTTTTGTATTGGTTTTAAAAACACCATGCACAGCTGTGCTGCTGAAGAAGTAACATGCTGTTCATTTGAGTATAAGCATTAGCTTCAAATAAAGTGGTAGTGAGATGTATATACTGTAACATCAGTTAGCACATATTACTCCTACAAAGGAATTAGGGAAGCATACATTTAACGCTGCTTACCGATTTTTAGTGGTGCATCTGGTGCTGGGGTTGCATAGAGTAGATTTTCTGGCTTCAGGTCACGATGCACAATCCCATTTGCGTGCAAGTACTAGAAAAAGAGAAAGTCAAAACATTTAAACAAGAGTCAGATGCTATGGTCAAGCATGAGTTAACATCTTCCTAATAATCTATAGCAGCAGATTAATAATCTGCTATGTGTGTGACACAGAGTCACTTAACTAATTTTCAGCAGTTTTTTTTCTGCAAACCTGCTCAGCAGAGGATCCTGGGATACATATTGTAATCCGAAGAGGAAACTAAAATTTGGGAAGGCAAAGATAGCACGACGTCCATTTGAGAAGAAAAACATCTCAGAAAGTATTATTGACTTTTTAAATACAGCAGTAGCTTCTAGGAAGGAATCTAATAGATGTTGAGATACTGAAGTCTGGCTCAGAGGAAGGTAGTTTCTGCACATTATAACATTCTGAGAGATAAGAAAATGGTGATACAACTATTAAACTATTAAACAGACACCTCTGAGTAGAAAGGATACAGTATGTGTCCTGGGCCAACTACAAAATCCTTGGGGTCCCTGGGGGAGACTTCTTAAGGGTTTTAAAATCACCCAGTTGCACAGTCTCAAAAATCCATCTGTCTTGCCAAAACACACGCAGTACATGTGAACTCACTCACCACTGAATTCCTTTAAAGATGCTGTTCCTGCATTGCACTAACAGAAAGAAGAATTTCTGGAATATATGGCTGCCTCTTACACTGCTATAAACAGACATAGGAAAAATATATGATATACCGGGAGATAAAAAAGATGAATTAGTGAAACTTATTCTGTATTTCTTGTTGATAAAACTTTCAGCAGAAACCTCTGAAGCCTTGGAAGAAAGATGCTTAAGGGTAGATTCACATTATCTTATTTAAAAGTCTCCTGGTCTACATTTTAGTAGCATCTATCTCAGCTGTGTTTTCACTATTAAAAAAAAACAGTGTGTGTGTACACTGTTATGCAGCAAATGACAAATGATTAAATATTCATCTAGAAAGCACAGCTACAGTGAGCACTTGAGTTAGCATCTGAGATGAATTCTTGACTGTGTATCTCATTGGAATTTTAGTTTGTATAAGTTGCCAGTGATTAAATAACATTAAGTAAGAAAACATTACTCTTTCCTTGGGCATTGTTTTAGTGACATCGAGTGCTTTTTAAGTGTGTGTTTCTTACAGTGCAATAAATGTTTTCTGCTGACTTTCTCTAAAACCCTGAATTTGCAGTATTTGTCATGACATGGCTTGTGGAGATCAGCCAAAGACTTTCATCTACTTTACTTCACAGTGAAATCTAAATGCTTGTCCCAGCTATGTTTTCTACAATGAGATAGCTAATCAGTTATCCAATGTAAAAACAGGCAACAATATAAGGAAACTGATGGACTGCACGCTGCTACATCATTTAATGTGGTCACATCTGCATGGCTGCACACAATCATGTCCACCCTGGATAAAAATACAACTTTATCTGAAGACATTAACTGCAGCAAAGATGCTCCCACAGCATGGCACTGATGAGCTTGACATGCAGAGGTAATAGCAGCACACAGGGACTGCACCAAAAGCTGTCAAGTTGGAGTGGACAGAAAGAGATGTCTGAACTGATCTATGTTCATGTGCTTCAAATTGGTTTAGCTGACTGTAGGAGTGAGAAAGATCAGACACTTCACAATCGTTCGGTGGAAAGCAGACACTTCCAATTCATTCGTACAAAAAATCTTTGACCAGATTTGTGCAGGGAAATGTTCCAGCCAAGTCTGCAGTCTTTTAGCAGGTCCTTTTTTATACATGCCCATAATCTTAAAAATATTCTATGGTGTGAGGCTGAAAACATAGAAATTCTCTTCACTTACCAGAACTGCATTTTTGTGGGAGGGAATTTTGGGAACAACTTTGGGAGAAGCTGTTCAACTTTTCTCCCTTTTAAGTTGGGAAGTGAGACTGGCTTGCAGGGCTCCTTCTCAGACATAGCTAACCAATGACATCTGCTAACGATGCTTGCGCCTCATGACTGACTGACTTTTTAACAGATTTGTATTGAACTTGCAGCGTGAACTCTTTTTTATTACAAACTCATAAGACCCCATGTAGGAAAATCTCCCTCCTTTACCCAGTCCACCATTTGCAGAAAACTTGCAGGATGCAGGTGCCCAACAAACATGAATTGCCTCAATAACCTAGCCCATGTCTTTCAAAGACTGCCACTGCAATAGTCTGAGCTCTCTCTCTTGTGTCGTCTCCTCACGGAGCTACTCCTACCCTCATCCTTATCTCCCCAGCATCCTAGCCCAGAATTCCTGCCCACCCATGGTACCTCCTCTGACCTCTCCCTGCAGTCCACATAGAACCTGTCACAGTCACTACAATCCCTAATCTCAGTCCCTGCTGCCCTGTCCTCTCTCTCCCACTGTTTCTCTTGCTTGACTTCATATTTGTGCACGAGATGATGCCTGTGGTGCTCGGACCAGCCATGCATGCGGCTGGGGCTCCCTCAAGCTGCCAGGTCATGGGTTTAACAGACCTACTGTTGGCATCTCGTATCTTCAAGACCTAGCATCCTGTCAAGTTTTGTTGACATTGGCCAATAGGGTCAATAGTTTTGTTGTGAACTTACAGACAGAAGGGCAAAACGGACACCCCTCCACAGCCCCCCCCCCCAGTGTTTTCACTGATGCAGAAATCCCATTCTTCAGCCACACAAAAGTACCAGCTAGCCTCGTGGATCCCCAGCCCTCTGAGGGGAGAGACTATTGGCTGGACTTCAGTAAAAGGTACCTGCCTCCAAACGGCCTTGTTACTAAAGGTCTCCAGCACACGCAGTGACCTCCTGTCATCCAGCCTGAGCCACCTGTCATTCACTGAGCGCGTCTCCTGCTCTGCAACCTGCTATGAACGGGACCTTCCAAGACTGTGTCCATTTTCAGCATTGCTCCCTTACTTGGTAAATACCCAGGGACTTGTTTGCAAATTTTCACCAGTCCCAACAGCTCTGCTCCCCATGTAGCGTAATAGCTCCTGGTATTGAAGACTACCTGGTAATTACATTGTCTTGCATAAACGTGAACAGTATTCTGAGTTAAACTATCTTGATTTAGAAAGGGATTTAGTTAAACTAGCATAATCCACTTTGTATAACACTTATTTCAATTTACATACACTCTATTTTGATTGCTTCTCACTTTATTTCTCATATATTGATTTTAATAAGTGTTATGTTCCTTTGCAGGCAGTGCCTCTGCAGCGTAAGTTCAAAGACTCTCCCAGTTCGGAGTACAGCTTTGGGCACTACATA
>JANXJC010000078.1:23293887-23324819 GCA_027564655.1 Leptodon cayanensis
AGATAACCTGTGCTGTACTATTTGTATGCTATGTCTCTTAATGACTAAATGATGTAAATAAATGAGAAGATATGGGGCCAGGTATCAAGCCAGAGCAGTGTACTGACTCACTTCACAGTCTAGGCACTGCTGAATTACATTCCCCACCTGTAAGATACCGGTGAGACTTGAAAAACATTTGAATTCTCTGAATGGATGAAGAGTTTTTAGATGTACAGTGCTGTACAACAGTTTAAAATAGCATGCACATAAAATGTGATCATGAGATGATACTCTTACAGTAGCTAAAATGCCCTGTTTTCACTTTCTTCTGATTTTCAATAGACAATACCAGCCACTAAAAGAAAATAAAAGGCATGGCCCTTCTCTGATTGGAGCTTTGCTAATTTGTGTTAGCAAAACAAGGTGGATACAGAAAATTTATATTTACATCACAATCCTGTATTTCCATGGCAACATTACATAGATATATTTAGCTCTAGTTACATCCTGTAACTTCTATGTACTAAAATGTAAGATTTACTTGTAGAATGACAGCACTTCATCTGGCCTGATGAGATGTGGACGGAAGAGAGGCCTCCACAGGATCTCACAGCAAGGCCCGTGGAAGAAGACCTTATGGAAAAAGTCTTCTCCATGCACAGCAGTTTCATCTAAACAGCTGGCCAATGGCACAAGGAAGAGAAATTATGCTTTCTCATGTACATTCTCCTCTGATTTTACTTTTTTTTTGAACACCATATCAAGGCAGGTTCTATAAATAGGGACAGTACTGATTTTAAGGAACATATGCCTATTCCATTTAGGAAAAGAGAATGAACAAGAAAAAGTAAAATGGAAACACTAGAGACCCTGCGCAGTCTGTATTAAATCAGTGAATTTAAGTGCAAATAAAATAAAATAAATAGTGAAAAAATGTATTTGTGCATCCTATGATTGCACTTCTTTTTCAATTGCTTTGGCCAATGACATGTAAGTAGGCTGGGCGGGTGAATCCCCTGTGCTTCAGGCACACAGTGGGGTACTGCGTTATTAGTGTAGAGCATCTCAGATAATCTGGGAGGAAGGTATTCTAGCAAAATTGAGTATGATACTCTTATTACTCTTCCATAAATGTTGAGGACAGACTCAGCATGACACTAGGTTGAATAATATACAGGCCCTTTTCTGAAAGACTTACTGGTTAAAATAAAGGCAGCTTTCACCTTGGCCTTCATTCCCATGGTACACAACAGCAACTCATGACTGAACAATTGCTGTGACTCTAATTGTGACTGCAGCAGAAAGATTTTTTTTTCTCTTTCCATTTTTTTTTTTAAGCTTCTTTCTAAGTCCTGTGTGAGAGTTCCTTTTGCTCTTTGTTTTATCCTTTAATAACGCAGGTTCCTATCTAACTTGAAAGATTTTATGACAAAAGGACAAATGAAGACTGCTTAAACTCTAGGCCTTTTCCTTACTTTTATTTATGGTGCCTATTACAGAGAACTGCAGAAAAGCAGGGCTGAAATGACCCTGAATCATCTACTCCTCTTTATGCTCCTTGGCAGCATCAATTACATCTACAACAGTTGTTTGTCCAATTTATGCTTAAACACCTCTGATACTAGAGACTCCACAATTTCCCCAAGCAATCTATTACAGGGTTGTGCTATCTCGACCATTAGAAAGTACTTCCCTGTGACTTACCTGGATCTTGACAGGGGCAGATGAAGCCCATGACTTTGTTTCTTATATACCGTAAAGGCAGAAAGGAGATTATTCCCTTTTTTGCAACAGCGTTTTGAGTACTTGTTACCATGTACACAAACATTCTTCTCTCTAAGACTAAAGGACTTCAGTTTCCTCACTCTTTCTTACAGACCATCTTTTCTAGACCTATGATCATTCTTGTTGCTGTCCTCCAGGCTGTATCAACTCGCATCAATGTGTTGAAAATGCAAAAATGTATTCCAGTTGTGGCCCGACAAATTTTACAGGATGTATTCATAAAACTATTTGCCTTTTTTGCAACATATCACACTCCTGTTTGCCTTTTGATCCAGTGTAACCTTCAGGTCATTTCTGTTTTGTTCCCACTCCCATGTTTTTACTGTTGACTATTCATGTACGATTTTGTCCTTCACAGTACAGAAAGGACATTGAATTTTACCAAAGTTATTTTATTTCTAATCCTACTCTCCAACATACTTGCAGTTTTTCCCAATTTTATGTTGTCCAAAATTTTCATAAGTGTACCCTCTATTCCATGATCTGACGTTGTCAACAAAAACACTAAAAAGCAGACCAAAGAATTTTCCTGAACCTCCACTCCTGATACTTAGATACACTGATAGATATTCTCTCACTACAGACAACCAGTCTCCATCCAGCTAAAAATCGTGTCATCATGACCACGTGTCCCTCATTTATTGTCAGACTGTCAGGTGAGACAAGTACCAAAAGCTTTACTCATGTCAAGTATGTATGATACCTTCTGTTCCTCTTCTACTAACAATGCCTCTTACCCTGCTTGAGAAAAAATCAGACTGATTTGACATGACTTGATCTTCACAAAAACTTGTCTCACTGGTGATCTCCCTGCTTTCTTATCTCCCAGGTGCCTCATATTCCTTTGCTTCATTATTTACTGCAGATTTTTTTCTGGGGAGTGGAGTTATGGCAGTTGGTCTATAATTCCTCTTCTTCCTCTTGAAGTGAGTACTACATACATCTGCTTCTCTGCCCAGCCTCCATCAGAAGTGAGTGTTACCTGTTAAAAATGTTTCAGACTTAAAAAGCTTACTCTTTAAAGATTGTGTTATGAAGGTCACTGGGTGCAACCAAATAAAAAAGATCTAAATGATTGGAATACTTTCTTAGTCTTTTCTTATTCCAGGCTCACGTTTTACTGCTCTGTCACTGCTGTTAAGTGTGCTAGGCAACTACTTATAGCTGAACTTTTAGCAAGAACTACTGAAAAATTAAAAAGACAAAACCACTGTTGCCTTCTCCTAGACATCTTTCAATAGATCTCCTTCACCTGGGCTTCTTCTTATGAGGACGATTGATTTTGCTACCCTTCTTATCTCATGCTAGATGAATTTCATTTTCTGCACTGGCCTTTCTGACTTTAGCCTTTGAACTCCTGCTATTCTTCCAACTCAGGCTTAAACAGCCTGACCTGTTTTCTGCTTTCTGTATACTTTGTGCCTGTGTTTAACTCCAGGGTGTGCTGCTGCTGAGCACCAACCTTCGTTCAAGTGGACTGATGAGAGACTGGCTGACCCCTGACCACATTGCTATGCTCCCAGTGGGGTCCTGCACTCTCTCTGGCAGGCACAGGGCCACTGCTGGCAGTGCTGCAAGTTCCCTCCTGTCAGCAAGTACAGGAAAAGTCCTAAAATATCTTTGTTTCCACTTGTGAGAGTGAGTGTGAGCTGCACAGCCTTTGGGTTTCATGATGTCTCCTCGTTAACCAGGAGATTTTGATGTCAACTGGATCCCAGCTCTGAACATGATCTCCAGTGTTGCAACGAACAGAGGCTGTACAGCAGAGACAGCTCTGGCAGCAGTGCGTGACCTCATGATTATTACTGTTGTGCATATGCCACAACTCCTTTGTGAACCTGGCCTGTCCACTAGCCCTTGGTCTGGCTTACAGACCCTCCTGCTGCGTATGAACCCAGCTCCCTTGTAAAGCTGTATTAGACAACCAAAGCGATGGTGAAGGGACTTCACAGCCAGGTCACACCTGCCCCTCCAGGCAGTGCTGCTTTGTAAGGTTGCACACACTAACCTCTCAGGTTAGTGCCGACCAGCCACCGCAGTGGAAATGCTCTGCATCAGGGACCTAGCACTCCTTTTTCTCCTCTTTAACATGATGGTTTCCTGTGCGCATTGGTTTAGCTGTGGGCAGAAACCTGTCGTCTGATGTGGCTGGAACACTGGTTCCATTATATGAACTTCTGTCCAGGACGCCTATAATATGACTGCCACATTCATGAATACCAGATTCACTCATGTTTTCAGAAGGAAAACTTCTACCAGTTCTATTACTCTGCAGAATATATTTAGGACTTGCATGTTGAATTTATTACAAAATCAAGCCTGTAAGGTCCTGAAGGGAGAACGAAAGCCATACATACCAGTTCAGTACCGGACAGCTTCAGCTATAAATGCAGTCACTACATCCTTCAGAAACTGGAAAGAGTACATTTTTTTTTCTCCCTTTTCAAGAATGTCTAGACTTGTAAATAATCTCTTTCTGTAGCCCTTACAAAAGTGTGTCAATGCATAATGAAAGCTGCTGCACAGTAATTTAGTTTGATTACAGCTAAATACTGTTTGATAGAGATGTAATTAATTGTTCTAGTGCAGTTAAGAGAAAGTTTAAATAAACTTTTAACAATGTAACAGGATAAAGAAAAAAATACACATTCCTATCTTCCATTCCTAGGAAGGTGAGTGAGCTCACCTTACATATGTAGAAAGTCAAAGCCAGTCTCCATATAATTTGTGTTTAAAATAATCATTCAGCACAGATCTTACAGAGTACAGAGAAACAAATACGTATAATTCAAAATGTACACTTAGTCACTCCACATTGGTGTAGACCTCTGAAAACAAGACATGTGGCTTTCATCGTTAGTGAGCACATATGACCTGTTACAATCTTCTGCATGTATCAGCCAATTTATAATTCACACATCCAATAATTGCACAAAAATTACAGATTGATACGAGGACATGATATGTGACTTGGGGCTACTGTAGTCTTAGCCTAGGGCAAACAATGCAGCTCCTCTGCACCTCAGGTTCTACATCTTTAAAACTGTTGTGACACATAAGCTGTGTTTTAGATATCTGAGTGACAAGTGCAAAACAGGAATAGGAATACATAATAATCTGTTGTCGAGACTGTGCTATGTAAAATTCCACTACTTCAGCTAATTCAGGCTTTATTTAAAAGCACAGTAATATGGCTACTATAAGCTGCCTGTTTCTGTGCTTCCATTTATCTCTCAGGCAGCGCGTAACTTGGAATGCAGAACAGGACCTGAAATCCTGTCTGCTTCAGCTTTGGGAGTTGGATAGTTTGATTTCTGCTGATTATGGAAAAGTGCATTTACCTGAATTGGTTGCTTACAGTTTAAACAATTTATTTAGGGCTAGAATTATTTTTTTTTTTTTACAAAATAGAAAACAATAATTGAAATTATTTTGGAAATGCAGGGATTGTTTTGGGAAGTATTGCAGAAGTGTGCTGGTTTGGGCTGGGGCAGAGTTGACTTTCTTCAGAGTAGCTGGTATGGGGCTATGTTTCGGGTTTGTGCTGAGAACAGTGTTGATAACACAGGGCTGTTTTTGTTACTGCTGAGCAGTGCTTACGCAGAGTCCAGGCCTTTTCTGCTTCTCACCCCACCCCACCAGCGAGCAGGCTGGGGGGGGCACAAGAAGCTGGGGGGGGCACAGCCAGGACAGCTGACCCCAACTGACCACAGGGATATCTTGTACCACAGGACGTCATGCTCAGCAAGTAAAGCTGGGGGAAGAAGAAGGAAGGGGGGGATGTTCAGAGTGATGGCATTTGCCTTCCCAAGTGACCGTTAGGCGCGACGGAGCCCCGCTTTCCTGGAGATGGCTGAACACCTGCCTGCCGGTGGGAAGTGGTGAATGAATTCTCTGTTTCGCGTTCCTTGTGTGTGCTGCTTTTGATTTACCTATTAAACTGTCTTTATCTCAGCCCACAAGTTTTCTCACTTTTACTCTTTTGATTCTCTTCCCCATCCCACTGGAGAGGCGTGAGTGAGCAGCTGTGTGGTGCTCAGCTGCTGGCCGGGGTTAAACCACAACAATGATAACGCTATACCAGGTGTGATCACAGCAAATCATGTACTGTCATTTCTGTACAATCTGTCATGTGTAGGAGAGGATAACACACACACCTACCCACACAAATCCCAAACGAGTCTGCTTTGTGCAGAGAGCTAACTGCTTGCAGTGGCACAAAATTCTCCTCTTTAACTGTAAGTAGGCCACAGCATCAGAGTAGGTAGAAGAGCTTTGCTGTGGTGGCTTCTTAAATCCATCCAGAAGAGCCACCCACTTGCAGACTATCTGAATTCAGTAAAGAATTAACATACATTAACAATGTTCCTCATACAGCCACTCTGCTTAAACTTTCTTTTTCTGCATATCTGGGGTGCAGAAGACAAAGATTTTGTTTCTCTTCCTGCAATTGCCCAGAACCCTCATGCAGGGGAACCTTCCCATTGCAGTCTCCACACCTACCAGGCACATGCCGTATGCCTGTCCCCTGTCCCGCTGCATAACGAAAAGGTGAAGGACGTATGTTCTTTTGGGAAAATTCAGTCATTTAGGATGGAATGCAAAAGAATCATGATATTAGATGCAGGGTAATGCCATAAAATTGCAGTGGGCAGAACTTAACATGTGTGACTTGATCTGTCGGAGCTGCTGAGGTGCTGTACACTTTTCTTCCCCTCCACAAGAAGGTGTTGCAAAAAACCCCCCAAGAGAGCTAAAAATACCCCACAAACATCCCCATCCCCAAAACAAAAGCCAAAAACTAGCAGTCCTGCCCATGGTATTGGCACCCATTTCCTCTGTAGTTTTGCAATACTCATAAAACGTCTCCGCTTGACTTACTTTACTTAGACCAGCTCTTACAACCCTCCGAAATGTGCTGAGGTTTTATTGTTTGTACAGTGGTCTGAAGACAAAAAGTATTACATGCACATTACATCACTACCACTTTGTTCTACTCACTCCCTGTCTTCAGCATTTTTTATTTTATTGACCATAGTCACGTTATAAACAAATAGAAAAAAAATCCATAATAACCAAGAGTTTTTATTTAACTTCAAAATATGGAAAGTATTTAAAAGGTATTAGAGATTAGATTATTTCAAGACCACACTAAAAAAAACCCTCAAAAGCTTCATAAACCCACTATATGTGCCTTTGTAAATTAATGCCACTATAGCAAATTTAAAAGGAAGCAGGGAGGACTTTTGCAAAATCAGGCTTCTTCCTTTAAGCCAAAGGCGTAAATCTGCAGAAGGTATCTGCCATCCCTGTATAGAATAAAAAATTCAGCAACATCACTATAATTCTAGCAAATCTAAAAAAGAAGTAGATTCTGTATTCCAAGTGGGTTACTGAAAAGCAAGTAATGTTTTTGCAAGCCAGTAACATCTCTGGGTTTGTCATTAGGAAATTAAAAAGATAAAAATGAAAAACACAATCTAGAATAGATCTAAAGCTGCTGTCAATGATACCTGGTGCTAGCTCAGGTCCCAATAACGTCCAGCATCATAGAGCCATTTAGCTGATGGAAAGCTATTCCTGGCAGTGTTAGGTTTCACTAACCACAGAGATTTGCTAACCATAGCTCTAGTATACCTGTAACAGGGCCATAATATAATGCCTTAATTAGCCAGAGGTGCACATCTGTTCATTCTACACCAACATATTTTAGTTTTCTTGCAATAACTTAGCTTTTTCTATTCTAATCAAAGCACTACATTTCATGGCTTTTGATTAATTTCTCTCCCTTTTTATGAGGGATATTTCTTAAAATAATGTAACTCTTAAATGGGTAGGTTAGTCTATACTACTTTCTTTTGAAGAATAAGGTGATTTTGTTCTGCATGTACAGTACAGTTACACTAGTAAATTAACCCATGCCAAGGAGTCCTCCTGGGTGCTGAAACTCAATTGTCTACACTGTTTAAATTTTTAGAACAGTCCTGGGTAAATTAGCACTTATCGAAACAACTCCCTGTTAGTCAAGCCAAATATTATTCCCACCAGGCAATTTGAAACCGGCCCCTTTGTTTTGAAGGCTGGCACAATTTAATGGTGTGGGCATTGGCTGTTGCAAGCCAGTTGGCATTGCTGACAGAGAGTGACTTCAGCTAATTTATTAGCATCCACAGAGATCTCATAATGAAAGTAGTGGGGTGCTAGTAAGTTCAGACTCCTGGAATTTTGCATCAAGGATGCACATGACCACAGCAGGGCACAGAAAGCCTCATATGCGTGTTTTGGGTAGGGGCAGACAGTTGTTTCAAAGGTGAGATTTCAGGGTAATAAACCAGTGAAGGAGGATGAAACTTCTCTTGCCCATACATGAAACTCTCTTCCCAAACAATGTATCATTTTTAACACATCATTGTGTCTAATGAACACTTGTATTTCTGCATTTGAATTTCTATTTATGCATAAATAACACACATATGTTGTTTTGGGTCAATTATACAGCTCTCCTTGAATTGTGAAGCTTGGCCTACATGTAATAGCATCACTTGCTAAGCCTAGTATTCATCTTACATTTAAGAAAGGACTGCCTAGACCATATATTTAAAAAAAAACCAAACCAAAAAACTCTTTTTACCTTTGTTACAGAGTTTTTACAAAACATAGTTCTAAACAGCACAGCCCTCAAGGTCTACATGCACAGAAGCGTTTCCATTTATCCATCTGCTAGAGGTGAGCCCTCACCCTATGCAATACAAAGGCCCACCTCAGTCTTCCAGGTGCCATTACATTAAACCACAGTGGCGGTGCAGCAAACTTGGACTGATCCCAGCCTCACAGTACCATGACACATGCAGTCTCCTGTTCTGAAGTGAGGAAGGAAAACAATATGCCATTTCTGGCAACACCATACCTTAGGAACCCCCTCGCTCGAGGTACACCCTGCAGTCTACATCTGCCAACCATCCCACCCTTTCATGCTTTTGCAACACAAGATTTGCACCCAAAACCAGAAGAGAAGTCTACTGTAGCTCTACCATGGTCACTCAGTGCCCTCTTCATCTGACCTCCCCCCCCGCAACTTCATGGACAGTTATTTAGGATCCCCAAAACAGCTAGAATTTGTAAGATCCATTTCCATCCTAGGTTTCCAAGCCTGAATTTGCCTCCAGGTGATGACATTAAGAACAAACATTTTTGTTGTACAGGACAAGGTATCAGCAATACTTGCGAAGAAATCATATATTTTAAAAAAATCGAAACATTAAAAATGAGCTACGCCTGCAAGAACATAAGTGGAAGCAGTTAAAAAAGTCTCATCTACTAGAAGGAGGAGGAGGTCAGGATGATTAGGCTGTGGATATCTCTTTTATGTAGGTGACTGCTTCCTCTGAAAAGCTATCTCAGATTGCATACTAATATGAGTTTTCTGGAAAGGAATATTACATGGTTTGTGCAGGCTCTTGAATGCAAAAGAACAATTCACATTCTGCTGGGAAATGTGATGACCTTATCAAGGCGCCCGACATTCGTTTTTTGAACGACTGGAATTGTGAAATACCACAGGTCACCTGGAGGAATGCCGAACTGTAAACCTGAATTTGCTATCAGCTCCCCTGTTTTCAGAAAGATCAGCAACAGATCAAAATAGGATGTTTAATTTCTGTCTAATAAAGAAATCTTCCTGTGGATTTGGTGCTCTAGTCCAGAACTTTAAGCAACACTGCCAATTTTTAAAAATCACCATGTTATTGGTGTCTAATATACAGAAGGCTACAAATATTCTCCTTTATGGATCCACTAATACTGGAAGACACAGTAAGAGATTTCATTCAGAATTCTATTTTTGTCAGTGGAAAATTTTGAGAATCCTGTTTCCACATATATTTTTCCTAGTTTCTGCATGGATCTATCTTCATTTAATTCCAAATTTTGTTATTACAATGGAGCTCTCCAAAAGAACCCACAAAAATGAAATTTCTGTTCCTCACTTATTGTGCCATACTCTTCCCAGGGTTCAGAAAAACCTTGTAAAAATATTTGAGTAGAACAAAACTGTTGTGCTAGGTAAATTATTCTAGCAAAACTCACAGCTCTGGAACTGAGAAGAAAACCTTAGTACTTTGACTTTACTTTGTGGACAGATTGTATCCCCAATGCAAATAAGCCAACCTTTTCCAAACTGCACCCCTCAGGGCTATTTCTGTAGGACAGTGACAATAACCTGTGACAAACTTGTATAATATGAGCGCTTTCCACAGTGAGCACTGATAAAACATGGCTACAAACATGTTGCCACCTCCTTTGTCTGCCTCAGGTTCTCTAGTCAGAAAAGCTGCTGATGGCACAGGAGCCTGGGGTGCAAAACCAGCTCAAGTGTATGTCTTACGGGCCACTGGTAAACAGTAATTTTCAATTAGGAGTTACAGCTAGAAAAAACATCAGCCACACATGGCAAACTGCAATGAATCCTATGAAATCAGTGGAAATGTTTCTGTTCAAAGAAATGAAAGTGTGCATGCTAGTTTTGGTTTTTGTACCGCACTACCATCATAATTCAAACATCTCTGTAGCCTTGATCAGCCTACAGTCAACGCTGCAACTCTCAAAGGGAGTTGAGGCCTTCTGTTTTAAAACTGTGGAATTAAATGCAGTGACCATCAGTCAGTTGCATGTTATCATTGCACTCTGAGGGATGGAGATAGGGTGGCAATATATTTTTCTTTTTCTATTTTAATTTAGGATTGTGCTTTTTATATTGTGTACAAGAGACTTAAAGATTAGGGACAGGGTTAAATTTATTCCTATACTAGAAAACAGCTACAAGATAATTAGGACTCTGTCCGATCCACAGTTTGATCTTTATTGATTTGTCTGGCAATAAGCATGAGATACAAAATGTATTTACTGTTACAGAGTAACTTCCAAATTGAGGCGATGAGGGTATTGAAGTCTTGTTTATAAAAATTCTTTTACTCAAAATCTCAGTAAATAAAATTAAAGCCTATAATGAGAATCGAGAATGTCAGCTGCGATGAAACACTTTTTATCTCACATCTCTGAATCTAAAATTAAATCAGTGTTAACAGGAACAAGCTATTTTGGCCTCATTCAAGTAAACAGCTAAATTCCTACTGATCAGAGTGAGAAAACAACCTGACTGAAGAACTACAAAGAGTCTGACTGAAAATTATGTCCCCTCTTAAACACCCTAGCTTTCACCACCTCACTCTTTATAATGCCATCATTTATGGGTGTTTCTAATCATAGAGGCTTCTGGCTTGCTATGACCTGAATTATGAATGTAAAATATGATGAAGAAACATACAATTAAAAATTCAAAGCCTTTCACTGTTTTGCATAGTATAAACAAGCAAAAGGAGCCCAATCCCCCTTTAGCCTTTGCAGGTTATGGTTGAACTAGATCTGGTAGACTAAAAAGTGCTAATGGAAGATAAATCAACACTAATTCTAACATACTGCAGAACATGGGATGCCACTCCTACCTCAAATGAACCTCTTCTCATCAAACCTGAATCACACTGGGAACAACAGCAGATGTGAAAGTAAACACTGGTGCTGAAGAAGAAAGCAATGCTCTGCCTATGGACTATTTACAGACCAAAAAATCCTCGTCTTCAGAAGTTTTGATGACCTAAACTTCATGCAACTATCAATCACAGACATGAATATGTCTGGATTTCAGTCAGGTATCTGATATTACTTCAGATCAATTACTGGTTTAGCTGATGGTTGCACTGAAGGAAATGGAGATTAGTAGGAGAAATGCAAAATGGGCAGGAAATTCAGTCCAATGGCAAAGCAGGTAAAATACTTCCAGGATGTAGAGGAAAGTACTTGGTGTGGGGAAACCTCCTCTGGAGAACCAGGGATCAATGGGGGAGTGGAGAGGCTGCTGTGTGATGAGACGGCACCAAACGTGCCTTGTTCAGCAATGCAAAGTAAAGGTTTGAAGGAGGATTTGACCACTGTCTATAACTTCATCACGGTAAACACCAGGCAGGGTGGAAGGAAGGGGTTTAATTTGAGGGATTCTTGGCACAAAAAAAACAACCAGAAACTAGCTATGAATATCTTTATGCTGGAAATGAGAAAAAGGCTCCTCACTGTGAAAGCTGCCAAGTATTCAGGGCAATCTTCCACGAAGTGTGGGGAGGTCAAACCATGAACTGCTTCTAAGGTGATGCTCAGAACAGTTATAAAGAAGACTACATGATATGGCTCCTGTAAGGGCAGCGACTGCAGCAGAGAGCTAAGGAGATACGTGTTGTCTGGCTTTGTGACCCTGCAGAGAAACTCCTTCATCTTCCTTCGGGAGAGTTTGTGTGAATTGTCAAACCCAGCCAGATCATCTCTCTCAAAGTAGTCACCATGGAAAACCACCCAACTTTCCCATTCAATCTCAGGGGATCAGTGCTGGGCAGGCACCTGTGCTCCCTGCCAGTGCTGCAGTGATGCAGACAGCCAGGTGCCCAGACCCCTTCTTGGGGGGCTCAGGAGGCAGTGACCTGCTTGAGCCCAGCTGCCTATCCTCCTTCTCTTCCTCCTCCTCCCCGTGGTGCCTCTGCTCCCCTGCCCACAACAGCCTGGCTGCCTGCCTGATCTGTACCCCATTGCTCCGACTGCCCTGGGCATTACCTGGGCACCTAGTGGTGGCTGCAGAGCCACAACAAGATGGGGAAGGGATGGGGGCACCAGGGAGTGGGAAACAGTACATAAGGATGGGAGGCAGAGTATTGCACTCTGGATGTTGAGATGTTGCTGCAGCTCTGTTACCTGAAGAGGGAAATTTGCCTTTAAGGTAGCGGTTAGGCTGAGGTACTTTTTTGCTGAAAATCACCATTTTTCATTTTTCCACTTTAAAGACTTCCTTTTAGAGTGTGTTAGGTATTCTTCTTTCTCCCCCTTTTATACTGTAGCTTTTTGAGTGTTTTTTTAGTTGCAGTTTCTAGTGGCTTCTGTGGGTTGTGCTGCTTAGCAGAAATAGAATTTGATACATGGGGAATCTCACCCCAAGCATCAAATCCTATTTCTCAGGTAAGACCAGGCTGCAAGCACTTGTGCAGTGGGACCGGAAGAGGACACTTAGGCTGGAAGTAGTAAGGCCAAAAGAGAAACGATGAGCTAGGAGGACTTTCTTCCACCAATGAACTGGAAATGACAACTGCATCCTTATTTAAATATCTATCTCAATTCAGTGCTTGCCAGGGTGAGCATCCTACTGAGAGACAGTTTCTGCTCAGCCAAGGCAGCAGTACACAAAAATGCTGCAAACAAGTAAGCGGAAATGACTTTCCTGCCTGCTCAGGGCTGCACTGGAAGCATTTCAGATGAGGAATCTCTTTTGTCAGGCAAGAACAGCTCGGGCTGCAAGGCTGTTAACAACATGTCAAAGGGGAATGATTTAAGGGGCTGCTAGTTCCTGTTCAAGGGGGAATGTGGAACAGAGAGATCTTGAAGCTCTAAGGAGCTTTTATCTAAGGATAAAAAGAAGGTTACCGCTGAAAATGACATCTTTCAATCTGTGAGACTCAGAGAAAACTGGCAAACATATGTTTCACTCAGTCTTTTGGCAAACACCAAAGATAGCACTGCAGACTATGAGGCTGAGCTTCTACTGGGTCTCATCTATAATAAGGTCTCCAAATCTCTTTTGCTTATGTTTTTAATTTTGGATAATTAACATTCTTCAATTTAGCCCTCTGCTAAAAGATTGCCTATAATCCATCTTTGCTTCTATTGCTGCTTTTTTTTTTTTGTAACTGGTTTCCAGGTACCTTTTTTCCTTCTCTTTCCTGTTCTTCATCCCACAGGGCTAAATAGTCAAGCCATTTGTATTTTCTTGCTCATTTGGTGGCCTGCCCCTCTCCTCTACTATCACACTGACTTTATTTTAGCCTGTCCACCTCCTTCTGCTCAGGTCTCTCACACCCCCTTCCACCACTTCTGTTACCGAGATAACTCTCACCAAGATCCGTATTAAGCACCAGCTCCCATCCACCTTTATGCATCTTTCAGCATCCTGGCAGCACATCCTGTAATAGACACAGCTCTGCCATTTTCCTCACACAGCAAAGATAAACAGTTTCACGTGACTGCTAGAGATGAACAGCATTCAGTATTGGCAGGTCCACTGAGGTCTGTAAAATATCAACTTCTCTCAAGGGTAGTAATCATTTCTGTTACTGGACATCTATAAAATGTTGCTGGGCACACAGATGGGGAGTGATCAGATGGAAATGCAAGCGGAGGAGAGAGACTTAGGTGTATTTATACACCACAAGGTGTACTACTACTACCTCCTAGATGTACAAGATGAACACCTAGTGTGATGTCATTTTTGCAAGAGAAAAATGCAGTCCTTGGATATAGGAGGGGAGGTATTCCCACAGAAAGAGCTGCTGCTGCACAAGGCTCTCGTTAGACCAGATGCCAGAACAGGCTGATGGCTGTGCTACCGTATGCTGTAACACCTATCGCTTATATATTGAGTCTTTTCTGGACTGAAGAACAAGCAGGGATTTTTGGAGAACATGAAAGTTCTCATTCTGGCAAGGAAAAAAAAATAAGTGGGATGCAATATTTTAAATTTATAAGGGGATACATGTAAAGATAAGGTCTATCTGAATGATCAGGAGATTTTGTTCCATTTTCAATTATTTATTTTACCTTGAATATGGGTGCCTGCAATGATATGGATTGGAGCTCTCCCAGAATAGTTGTAATCAGGTTCAGATCTCCCAGTAAGAAATCTATTAATCCTGAAGTCCGTGTCCTTATGAGCAGAGATTAAACATACAGGCTTATTTAGCTTAACAAAAATTGTAGGCTTGGAGGGGAAACAACTGCTGTTTCTCAAGACAGGAGGTAAACATGAAGAGTGGAGGAGATGGAAGGAGGAATGAAAACCCACAGCTGTTCCCTAACACTGGGATGAGAACAGGTTCCCAACAGGAATTCAGGAGCAAAAAGCTGACTGGTCTTATGACCGTGGCTCATCACTCTGTGAGAAGATACATCTATGATGGCAATACCACAAAAGAAAACTGTCTAAATTAGAACTATGGAGAAGATGGAAAGAAAAGGTTGAATTTCAGATTTGAGCATCCTTCCCAAGCTTGAAAAGGGAGCACCCCTGCAAAGTCAGGGATGCTTTTTTCCAGGCTGTGGAGTCAACAAGGACAAACTTAATGGCTGTGTTTGCTCCACTGACTTCGGCACAGCATTGAGGATGCACATGGATGGGGGATCAAATCATGGTAAAATATGTTCTTTTTTGTAAGGTATGCCTATGTTTCAGCATAGGCATGTATTTTTTTCCCCTGCTAAATCAGTGAACAGGAAGTTTGGGGCTTCAGCTGGTAGTTACATGCAGTCAGCATTCAGCTTCTGTGAGCTTGCAGTGATGAGAGTAACCGTGTTTAGACAAATATGATTAAACAAAGACAGAACAGTTTCAGAGAAACCAATGCTGTTTCCAAACAAGGAAATAGACAATATCGGGCACACCATCAAATGTAAGATTTAGCAGGAATAGCTCAAAAATATAACACCGATGAATATGCAAACATTTTCCACCATTAAAATGACATTTACTGCAGTTACATCTTTGACAAACTTAATTATTTTAACTGCCACTGTGTTTAAGCTATCTTATCCCAGGTTTTGGAAGATTTTATCACAGAATTGCAACGGTATGCCTATAAACTGTGGGCAAAAGCTGATTATTTTCCACATAAAAAAATACTACAGAGCCTACTAAGAGCAGCCAATGTTAAGTTACAAACTATCGAGTTACATGGATGACTGTATGCATATAAATATATATCAGCACACAGTACACAAACTGAGTTAAACAGATGCATTTTTCTTAGAAGAAAGCACATGCATTTAACTGTTATACATTAGTGCAAAATTAAGAATGTGCATCCCACTGACATTGCTTCCACGTGGAACTGTGCATCTGTACCTGCTGCTGCACACCAGCCCCGCCTCCTACAGTGGAGAGACAACATCCTCCACCAGTATTTTAAGACCCTGTTTGGTAAGCTGTGACCATCTTGGAAGGGGACACTAGCTGGCTGCCTACCACATGGCTAGTCTATGCAGAGTTATAAAAGCAAAGTGAGAGGTCATGCAGCGACGGATACTGTGGCTTCCAGGAAAGTATTAACGTTTTAGCTGATCTCTGCTGGCATGCCTCTTTTAAAAAATTCTGAAACAGAGATGCACAAAGATTTCAGCTGAGGCTTTATTTGCTTTCAGTGGCTGGTGAGAGGGCATGTAGGTTTGTAGTTCCCTATTCAAAGCATCTTCTTTCTCTTTGCAGAACCCTTCATGAAATCAAGGGGGATTGATTCTGGAGGTACAATTACCCACTGTGAACTAACTACGCCACAATGAGTTAATAAAATCCCCAGGTAAAAGTGTAGTTTTAGGAAAATGTTTGCCAAAACCAAAGTATTCTAAAATTCAGGACAGGACCCGAAATCTGTAGTCAGACGGGCTTCAGTCTTCGAGACAATTCTACTTGCTTCAGCCAAAGCCTATCAGTATATGATGCTTGAGGCTATACATATTACATCTTAAAGACTGAATGTACTTCTCTGTAGTGCACATTAGAATATGTGAATCTGCAACATTTCAGTCCTTTCCTCAAGACAAGCTACTTCTTTTCAGGAGAAATGCCAAAGCCAAAATACTGAAAAACAAATACTAAAAAGAGGCTTTAATTTTAGCAGCCAAGAAGATCTATTTTTTTTGTAAATGGCTGCAGGCCTCTTGTATTTATTTTTCCAGCCATATCTGAAGGCATATTTTTCTTTGCTTTAAGAACACCGTCTTCTCAAGGTAAATCCTGGGTAAAAAATTGCTGTTGCAATGGTGGTTGAAGGCAGAAATACATAAGAAGAATTCAAACTAACAGTCACTGTTACTGTGCTGCTCTCTATTGCACAGCCTTTTAAAATATTCCCTCTTCTGACCTTCACTACATGGAGAGGAGACAGAACATCACATAGCCTGTGGTCGACAAATGCCTTTAATTCTACCAGTCAAGGCCGAAACAAGAGTTACATCCACTAACAACAGGCAGGGCATTATCAGCCTTGCAGAGTTTTTTTCTTTTATTTTAAATCTGGGAAGATGAAAGTTTCAATATTACCTTTCTTCTTTTCTATCAACCAACAGGGCATAACTGAGACTCCAAGCAACCCTCACTGCCCCAAGCAAGGCAGCATGCATGGCTGCTGCTCCTAATACTTGGACCCTCTTTCTGGAGTGGGCAAATCCACCCCAGACAGATGCAGAAGCAGGCAGCAGGACGCTGTGGAGCAGCTCCTTGGTGATGCCTCATTTTTGCAGCAAAGTGCCTGGCATGCACACCCTTCTTGTGGAGGGGTGTACTTTCCAGGCTCACAAAGGGTTCCAGTAAACCAGCACAGCCTCAGCTTTTTTACCCTGGGTTTATTCCAGTTTGTCCAGGTCACATCTCACAGCACACCTGTTTTCCAACACAGTCTTTTCCTCTTTATGTTGAAATAGGGTAAGGAAGCTTAATCAAATGCCATATATAACAACATTTTAAATAAACTTATTTCTAATATTGTATTTCAGTAGGGTGCATTTATTTAACATGCAGAATGCTTTGGTCTAAACAGACTTATTTGAAGTACAAAATGGAGCTATATTGCTAAATCACATTAAACAATTTTCTAAGTTAATTAAAATGTAAGTTCTGTACACTCAAAGTCAGTGTTGATGCCTAAGGAACAGAACAAGCCCACTAACATTATCAACAAAATCTGCAGCTAAATTCATTTACCTATTAAACTAAACACACTACCTATTAGAAGGAACACTGAGTTATTGTTTGCTAGCAATGTTCCCCTGCTTAGAAAAAAAGAAAATTAACACAAAATGCAGGGGAAACACAGCAAAATAGACCTATGCTAGATCACAAGGAAGAGTGGCCAAGCCAAGTTCAAAGTGCTTTTCTATGTGTTTAAAGTACATTCATTCACAAATATACTGCAACAGTTATCTTTAAAAACCATGACTATATTACATGGAAGATGAATTCTACCCATAAAGTGATCACCAGAGCTATCTGCCCCTATGAAAGGTCCCAGTGGCAGAAAACCCTTTTAGGGTGCCCCGAAAATATCTTCACCCTGCTCAGGCCACAGTTCTCCAGTCAGTGACACTCCTGTGTAGAAGTGCAGTGGTGTTCAGAAACTCCTTCTTGCCTAAATGCAATGTCTATCGTATTTACCATTTTCTTTAAAGAAACAGGCTCTTTAAAGCTTCTGTGATTTGAGCTTGACACCTAAAGGATCCTCCGTGGTGAGGATGGGAAAACCAGAGCCTCTTCTTGTGGCCAAATAATAGCCAGGGGTAGAGATGGGAGTTTCAGTACATGACACTTGACTTACTGGAACTTCTTTCTTGACAACTGCAACAGGGATACCAGCATTCGATTAAAAGCAAACATTACTAGAGCTAGAAGGCAACTAGGGATTGAACCTCCTGACACTGGACAAAAACCATGCAGAATCATAATACCTTTCACTTTGAACAACATTACCTTCCCCATAAGCTGCAAATGATGTGAGTGGTATTTTCCTGGGACAGATACAAAGAAAAGTATAGAAGCTTGCACAGCTATCTCATTGCACATTATCCTCCGGTCGCTGTACGTTAGTAAATCACTATTTAGTGAAACCACACAATGAAAATCAGCCAGTCATTCTGACTATAAGGTACCACATGTCTGTGTCATTACTGAAACAGCAGTCCCTGAGTCTAATTATCATGAAATGCTAAGTACAATTGCCTGCATTGCCAAACGTCACAGAAAGAAAAGTAACTTAACAGCTTCTCAAAAGCACAAATCTTGTTTGAATATTTCACTCTTGTATACTTCTTTGTTACTTTCAAATAAATTTTACACATTTAGGTATAAAATTAAGAAGAAATGAAAATGGTTAGCGGCTGAAGGAAACTACACTACGTAAGGTGCTACATCTCATTTTCAAATCTCATGCGGTTACTCCCGCTGCATATCTAAATAGCTTTATGGGCCTATACTTCCAGTGGAGGGGAAGGACAACAGGCATAAAGATGGATTCAATTTTGTTTCAGCAGAAAACATTGCATCCAGAGAGGGGCTCAGAGCTGGGTCTTTGATCTCCCAACATTTTAGACATATGCTTCTTTGCTGTCCTCTGCTTGCGTGCTGGCCTGTGTGAGGAAAGGTCCAGACTTTCAGAACTGGAGAGCATTTATGGCCTCCCATCCTGCACTTTTTTGCATTCACTGATCAACCAAAAGCATGAATGCAGCTGTCCCCTCCTCAGGATCACAGGAAGAATGACGGAGAAGGTCTACATGGTCTCTGATACCCCCAAGTATCAATAGTGTAGGATGATATCTCCCCACCCCAGAAGATACCTCCTTCCACACATGCAATTCAGAGCTCAGAATATTGATAAAATACAAACTACTTTTTCAAATCAGAAAAAACTGCGCACTCCCCCAGTTGCTGCAATGTTAACAAATAGCATTAAGCTACAGCAGGGGGACAAGAAACACAGTCAAGTAGGCCACTGACAAACACGTCTGCAGTCCCTGCTGGCAAGGGCACGCTTCTGCATATGCAGTTCTTTTCACATCATTTTTCATCAGTAGGCTTTTGTGGGCACTCTGGGGTCTTAGGGGTCTCCCGTTTGAAGGGCCGCCAGGCTCTTTTCATCACCTCTGGCTGCAGATGAGACTTTTGGAAGTGGCTGTGTCAGGGATGATTTTAGCTGATCTTTGGGGAAGGGCTGTGAAGAAGGCTTTTGCTCTTATGATCACCAATGGGAGGGCCAGCAGAGAAGCATAAAGAGCTACCTTATTTAGCTGGTATCTTTCTTTTTACATTTCCAAAGCTGCGTGAAAGGATTTCAGCCAAAGACCCTTGCCAAGCATGCAACATATTGGACACAGCTCTGAAACAAACCCCAACTCTCTGAGGAAGATCGTTAGTGTTTGAAAACAACAGCCCAGTGAATTACTTCTTTTCTTTTGCTCAGCTGTGCCCTAACATATTAAAGAATTGGATTTTCCTTGCCTAGATCAAACACATCAACTCTATGATTTTAAACATATCAATCAAATTGAAAACTGACTGAAAGCTATGAACCAGTCCATGATTTTTCACTATTGAGATACATCAGTTTGTATTTCATGCAGAAAAACAATTCTAAGAAAAAAATCAAAAGAAAAGCTCACAACAGATAAAGAAGCCCAGGAAGAACAGTAAGTAAAAGGTAACAGAGATGAATAATTTACTTGTAAAAAGCCACATGCCCATTCTGTGTAACAGTTTAACTACATCATATGGAGTACTTCAACCTGAAGGGTGGTAGCATTTCATGAATCTTTGCTTTCATAGATTAAAGGTTTTCTGTGGAAGATAGAGTTATCTGAGTTACAGATCTAAACCTATCTAAATCCAGCTAGCTCTGGCATTTGTTTCATGGGGAAGCTGGCAGCAGGCTGGAGCACAGGGAGCTGTGCAGCCCAGGGGTATGTCTTGCATATCTGTGTGGTGTTAGGGACACCAGAAGCAGAGGCCAGCCTGCCAAAGTCACGCTGCTGCCCGTTGCCTCCAAACCCTGATGCATGATGTGAGCCACAGAGCATGCTTAGAGCACCATCCTGCTTGACAGGGGCACCGGAAAACGGCCCTGACGTCTGGTCCTCAACTTAGATTACTGGGTTACTTGCAGCAGATCTTAAAAAGATCCCCAAAGGAGGCATGCTTTACTGGCTATTTCAATAGCCGTTTCTCAACAAATGCTCTTGCAGCAATGTTAGCCCAACTGTATCAGTCTTCTGCTTACCTTACTTGACAGTTTAGAAAGTACCTTTATTACATTATTTAAACATTTCTTCATACACTAAAACACAATTGTAAATACCTTCCATGCACTCCTGAAACAGACACTCAAGGCTCTGCTCAGATACATACCTGCTCCAGTCTGCTGCTTCCCCCAGAGCATTAGCAGAGATGGAGAAAAGGCAGCAAGTCTGAAAAGGAAGCAGGTCTGTATTCTGGCTAAACAGGGCATCCTTTGCAGACCCCTACTTTGAAATTTAGCTTAGGAAAGTGGCAGCTCGAACACCTCCACTGATAACTCTTGTGACAACTCAGCACAGCACAGCAGCAGTCTCACTCAGAAACAAGTGCAAAAACATGTAGGGCTGGAAATGGTTACTTCCTATTCAGAAGTGACATACTGGAGCTGATCCTTGCTGCAAGTCTCAGTGACTACACAGGTATTTAAAAGCAAAATATATAAGATTTTGTCTTTGAGTTGGCTTCTCTGCACTTTACCAGATTTTTCTTTGCACTATCCAATTAGAAAATTCAGAGCTTAGTAGGGACTGGAGCTTCTAACTTTATTTGTGGATTTACTAATTTATTTTGACTGGTTTGTCCTTCTAGACAAACACACATACAAAATTATTGCAGCAGTCATGCTTGCACAGAAAACCAGATAAATCCTTCAGAATAGTGAGATCATCTCTTACTTGTTAAGAGTCTTTTGTCTAACACTATGCTGTTCTTATCAACAAAACTTGGCTTATGTTCACCCAATGTGTAAGTGAACAGCAGAATCCATAATAATTACAAAATAAATACTGCCAAGATTTCAGTTTCTGAATGGACACTGAATCATTGCCTACTCTTTCAAATGTATTTCAACCCTCTTGGAGAAGTTGGACCTCTCTTTTACATTTGTCCCTCATCAGTTTTGCCACTGAATCCTTACAAGCAAGGGACCATAAATTGATCCCTCACAACTGACATGTCCTGTCCCAGATGGGTTACAAGCAGCACGAAGAGTTATGCTGTGTTGTGAGACAGAACTGCAGGGCTTTTTCTTTCTCTTATGTAAATGCAGCTGCCGTTGAATGGCATACACCTGGCATTCGTTACAGATACACTGAAAGCAGCCTGCTGCGCTGCAACACACAAGATGGTTCATCATGACAGAGATCATTTTAGCTGCTGGAGTATGAGCTAACACTCACATGAGCTACAGCGGCCCGTCCTGCCCGTTCCTCTGCTCTCCGCAAAAATGAAAGCTGGGTATAGTGTGCATGGCATCACTGTGCTGCATTGTTTGGAGAACAGGATTTGGGGAAAGCATGCAACACAGAGGGGAATCACCCCTCCAGCAATCCCTGCAGAGAAGGCAAAGATGTTGGCAGACTCCAGCTGTGCACATCTGCACCGGCATCTGCACTGGCAGGGGGAAAGGACAGGAACCTCCCTCTGCTGCTGCTGCACAGTGGTGGCAGGGCCCCTGCAAACCCGACGCAGAAGCAGCGGCGACGTGGTGGAAGCACCTCTCCGAGGGGATGTCGGTGGCTTGCCACCAAGCGACTGTCAGCTCACATCAGGCAGGGAGCTGTGGTGCTTTGGCTGCCTGTGGCAGCGAACCAGCATCTGGCTGCCTGTTGATCCTCCCAGCTTTGGACTTCCAATGAGAAATGAAATCAGAGGGAGGATCTCAGAAGCAAAAACAAGGACTGAGATGAAGACAATAGGGGAGGGAAACCCTCTTTCCACAGATCTGCTCTTCAGGACATTAGCAGCATTGTATTTCTGTCTTCTAGCCTTTCTTTTTTGACGAAGGAGATGTAAGGAATCTGTCTGCTCCTTCCCAATAATAATTTTTCAGCCTATTGACTAATTTCAACTACATTTTACAGGAAACTAACTCCTTTGAGGCTTTACCAACATCTCCCTCCCTAGGTTGAAAAAATTCAGCAGCCAGTAAAAGAGACCTTTTTAGTCCTGTCACCAAGGGAAAGACTACAAGACAAGATGCAGCTTCAATATATATCTGAATGCTCATGTGGTGCTCAAACTAAACACACTTCAATGAAGGGCGTTTGCAGGAAGAGAGAACTCTTATTTATGAAAGACATGGAGTTGTTATGTTTCTAGTTTGTGAGTCTGTTCAATTATTCATCCTTCCAGACAGTCACATGTGCAAACTTACTCTAAGGTGGTGTAACTGCACAGAAAACCATGCTGAATTTTTTGTTAGCAACAACATTCCGTAATACATCTTATCACATCATAACAGAGTTTTAGATTAAATCTTGATTTTTAAATGAAGGACATAATTTTAAGGCTTTAAAACTGAGAGTTTTTTATTGCATGGCTTTCAGGGTTTTTTATAGCAACATAAAAACATGCATCAATGTGTCACAGAGAAAGATACAAGAACATCAGTGAAACAGGCACAGTCAGATGCAAGAAAAAGGACCGACTTGCAGCCCTGATAGTTTATGGTACCTAGCTCTACAGTTGCTAAATTTTGCATACCAAAATAAAATCCAGAATTAACATATTTTATTACCATAAACTATGACAGTAATTATGTAGTATGATAATACTTTATAGATGGGAAACCACAATGATACAACAAAGTAATTTTAAAACTCAAGCAATAAAAGATGTGTATGTTTACTTCCTAACTGACCACATACTGATTTTCTGCTACTGCTGCTTGTCAGATGGACTCAGCTGAGCAGGATATTTGAAGAAACACATTCCAATAATGAAATATACTGTTTGTTTACGCTCCAGCTGCTGCCCAGCATTACTACTGTACAAGAACTTGTGTCAGAGAATCCTCCAAAAGCCCCACATCCAGCATTGTTCACCAAACAATCGAATTTCTCAATGCCCAGAAATCAAACTACCATTGGCTGTGCACTACATTCAGGCACCATGTAATAAATCTGGAAGGCCTACACTCCTGAAAAACCCCTTGATCACCCATTACCTGAATCAGGGAGACACCCTGATTCTTAATATATCATCTTTCATTATTTCTAGCTCATGAAGTAACACGCACCATCACGCACTCGAATCTAACGGAGTGATAAGTGTGGAGTGGCATTGATTCCTGAAAACATCAGCTTCATATTCACCTCTGCTAGATTTTGGATCTTCAGACACAGGAATCTATGAAAACCTCAACTGAAAAGAAGGGATGTGTGTAATTTCCAGCCAAGACACTCCCTGGTTTTGTTGATAGTTATTAAGAAACACTAAAAATGGAGGTAAAAGAGTTCAGAAAGCAACATGCACATGCCAGCAAAATAGTATGAGAAGATCATGTAAAAATGGTCATACAGATACATAAAAAGCATCAGGAGATTCAGTAAATGAAAAAGGAGAAAACCAGACTCATTACAAGTTCCAAAATATCCACAGTTGCTGGCATTTCAAAGGATCAGTATGGAATCTCAAAGGAATAAGTAAGGAATCCTGTTTCACTCATGCTGTCAGGGCCACAGAAATGGAGCCACTTATCTGAAACAATGACTGATAAATTATTACACAGACTGTTTAAGAGTGATCAATGTCAGGCAATCTTAGCTCATGCCACCCCCTTGGCATGTCAGGAATCTCCCCCAATGACAGCAGAAATTCTTTTAGCATTTCTTCAAACCACAGGAAGGGAGATTCAAGTAAGCTTCCATATTACCTAATGAAAAAATGTAATTTTGCAAATAACCATTTTGCTGAGAGTCTTCTATCTAGCCAGTCCAGTACTATGAAATTGGAGACTAAAAATTGCACAAGGCTATAATAGTACTATTGAGCAATTTTTCTGCAAATATCTTTCATTTCACAGGTTCACTTGCAATTTACTTCTGAACAATCAATGTATTTTTATCCCTACCACGATTACTGAGGTAGGAACAGCAAGACACAGGGAGACAAGCCTGTCCTCACTTACATCTGCAGGCACGACAGGCTTGGGAGACAGAAAAACACAGCCCTGTGGATGGGGAGAGCTGAAGAAAGGGGCCGCCTTAGGCTTCAGCAAATCTTTTCAGGGATAAAGTGGTGACTTCTGCAAAGGTGCTGCTTCTCTGTGCCAGTTCCTTGGGGAAGCAATTTTCTGCCTGGTAGCATACTGCAGGGACCGGGGCTGCTCCTGTCCTCTGGCTGGTGTCTGCACAGGGGACAAGGGGGAGGCTTCTTGTACACAGACATATTCAGGCCCTTCTCACTACACTGAATTCTCCAAAAGTCATTAAACCTCTATAGGTTTCCTCAAACCTTAGAAAGTTTTTAGGGATTCAATGTAACATTAACTAGATGCCTTTTAGCCCTTAGAGAAGTAACGTAATACCTGTCCACACAGCTTTCACTTTATCAAAGTTGCACAGTTTGGATGAAGAGCAGTAGTTATTGGTGACACTCCTGCAGTGCCAGTTAGTGTTTCTCCTCTATCTATTCATGCACAGCTGGGTGGTTTTCTACTTTGATATTTCCCCTAGGGCAATTTCTGAGGCAAGACCTCCTCGGTCTCCATTGGGATTTGCTATGAATCCTTCTTGACCCTTTCTGTAGCATCCAATTGCTAGTTTGTTACTGTTTCTGCACCGTATGTGAGGCTCTCAGGATGCTTTAGGAGTTTCTGCAGCTCAGAAGCCTTTAGAGCCCTGCCAGGCTCATACAGTGAAATGTGTCTTTTGTAGATACAGACTGTACACTATTTACATTCCATAGGGACAGATGTTTGGATGCCATGTCCCTGCATGACAGTTTGCACAATACATGCAATAAAAATTATAATAAAAAAGGAGTATGAGCAGGCTGAAGTCCAAGGCAAAGGCAGTCTTTTTACTTTATATGTGCTTTATTAATTGATAACAGTGTGCTCGGTAACGTACAGAAAAGAAATGGGTGGCTGTCTAAAGCCAAGACTCAGACTTGTGCCCAGTGTCAGCACAGAGCTTGTTTCCCGTGCCAAGCTGTTACCCCCTCTAAAGGGGATGGCCAGGCCATCGCCAAACGATGCCCCAAAGATCAGTTAATCAGGCAGACAGACCCAGCCTTTGGACTGGGTCAGCACTCTCCCCACATAATATTTTCAACAACCCATCTCATAAATGAAAGTACAGGCAAATTGCCCATCTGCCTGAGATTAATTGTGAAGAGGTCGAATCCTCGAGTCCTTAATCAGTTCTCAGACAACAACTTCCCTGTAAATGTCAGTCTTTTGGAATAAGAATCAACTGCAGGCACCGGCTCGAAAATAGCAGCATTTGGCATTGTGTTTGTAGTGTGTTGTGAGTTAAAACAAGAGCTAATTAATCACTTTCATTGCTATTTCCAAATATTTTTCAAGATCAATACTGCAGTAACTTGTTTCCAAAATGAGAGGAGGACACCTTACTCAGATGAAAGCATAATTTAAGATCATGACAACTTAGCAAATATGACCCTGACTTTTTGCTGCACTGGACATTAACTGTAATACAGTAGATCTGCACCATGATCATTAGTGCTTGTTCCATTTCCTCTATTAGAGATGATAGCAAATACAATACCCTCATTTCCTTATTGCTGATGGCAGCATTGCCAGACTCTTTTGACTATAAATCTTCTTTTCTCTGTGTGCTGCAAAAAGAGCTTTGCACTCAGCTTAAAACAGGTCTCCAAAAATGTTTTTCACAAAATAATACTGAATCAAGGTACTGATAGATCAGGCTGGTGTGATAATAAAACCCACTCTATTTCCCTTCCAACAACTTAAATACATCATCAACAAGAAAAATTAGTTTTAAATCTCTTTACAACAAAGAAGAAAAACAAATGAATGTAAGCTAGCAAAATGATGAAGCTACTCATTCAAAATACCCTCACCCTCTAAACAGATTATCCTATGTAGGAAACCATTACTGAACTTTGCTTCAGAAATAGCACGTTTAGGACACAAATGCATTCCTCTCTCACGCTGTGGCAGCACTTCAATAGGTTTCTTACATAACTTGACAGTTTACCTACTTGCTTATTTGTTCTTGACAGCAGTGTGCAAGAAAGGTCTCCCTGGGACACTCACAAAGCCCTGGTTAAAATGTTGTCACCGAATGGAAGAAAAGGCCGAGACGATTTCCTGGCTTCCATGGAGTCATCTCTGTATGTAATGTGTTCAGTCACCCTCTCTGAGAGGATTCACCTTCAAGCCTCACAAAAAAATTTTGAAGAAATAAACACTTTGTGCCTGGAATATATCAAATGGCAATTTTTTTCTTTTATTAAAAAAAAACCAGCAACAACGCCTTAGGATGGATACTGTTACTTCTCCCTACAAGTCATTTAGTTGTATGCCGTGTTCATGGCAATACTCACAGTTTGGATTCAAGGGAAGAATGTCTATAATTGCCCTGAAAAACACACCTTGATATCAGTCCAATCATTGGTCCGGCCTGCCTTCACTGACTGTGACTTTAATAAGGTATATGCAAGCAAACAAAAAGACTCTCCGCTTATTTCATTCCTCCTCTCTGTCTGACACCCTGCCTTGATATATAGAGTTTATTACGCATATGAGGCAAGCTTTTTTATGGAAGTACTTTTCAGAAATATTGTTAGAACCTTTTTATTCTGCAGTCTACTACAATCACTATTAAAGTGGGTGTTCGTGCTATTTCAAGAGGCTACCAGCAAGAGCACATCAGACAGTATATGCTTCTCATTATGGAGACTAATCTCCATACTTTTCTCTTGTGCTGTGATTTGCCTACACAAATAAAATTATAATTTTATAAGTATAAATGGCTATAAATAGTAAAATTATAATTACATACATTTTCTTCCCTTACTGTGACTTCAAGTGCACTGTAAAACCCTTTGCAGTAAGCTATCCCTATAATAAAACCCCACTGAGTCACTGTCTCATACCTTCCTTCAGGAGAAGACTTCACAGGGAATTCAGAATACCTGTCAATTATCCAAACTTTGTTAAATCAGTTAGTACAACCAGCGCATCTGCTGTGACATTCCTTTTATTAATTTGCGTAACAAAAAAATGTTGCTTTCAGACTTTTGGAAAGTCGCTTCAGGTCAGGCATTTCTTTATAACTCATGAAGTACAACTGTTGTATACATAGTTAGCAATCATTACAACTACTGTCATATTGAGTGTAATATAATAAGTATACATAAATTTGTCACATACACAAAATTAGCTTAATAGAAGTAGATAAAACTGCCATTATGGAGGCTTACATACTAGAATATATTCTTCAGGACATCTGTCTGGTCTACAGTCAACCATATACAAGTTAAAAGTGACTTCTGGACTAGGTAAGCTGCTTTGAAGCTAAAAAAGATGCAATACAAAAGAAAGCAATTCTGTTGTGTTGCTTTTTAACTGAGATAGTTGGAAAAATATCATACGTTGGCATGTGCGAATGCAGGGGAGAGAGGAAATTTGGCAAGTTGCAGGTGACAGAGAAAAAAGCAGGCAGCCCATTGGAGAAACCACGGCACAGCCTTGATGGGAAGCGGAGACAGATGCATGGGTTGCAAAATTGGCCAGCAGGGCTGATGTGGAACTTGCTTGCTCTCTTTCCCCTCTGCCTCCAACAGCCTTTAGAATAATCAGAACTTGACAAAAAACCATGCACAACATCAATTTTCACGTACTTTGCCTAGAAAATATAACTATGCAACTATGCAGCTATGTCCTTGAGTATAGGGAAACCACTTGAGTGAAGTGAAGGTTATTATCATTTCATAGGTCAGAGAGATGTATAAAGATCTAAGCTTTATATTAATTTTTATTTTCAGAAAACAAAATATCTTTCAATTAAGCAAAAGAAATTATCAAAGAATAGTAATAACTTCAATGCTTTAATAGATGACAGACCCCAATTTGTAATTAGAATTTTAGATCTATTTTAGTACATTTATTTGAATAAAAAGCAAATGGTCTCAGTATAATTTTCAAATTGCTCTTAGATTTATGTAGTGCATGCTTGCATATCATGTACATCTGCAAATCTCTTATCCACTTAAACATAATTCCAGCTAGGCATTTAACTGGAAACGGATAAAAGCATATATCTGGTTTCTGCACAACTCTGCAGACATTCATTTGCACAATTTGTGCAAGGCCTACTGCCACAAGCCATGCAGTTGTCCTTAACATGAAACTTCTAACATTAGCAATTTGTAAGCAAAGACAATATTTTACAAAAATTCTTTGTAAGTTCTTCAAGTACGCTGCCAGGAGTGATCATAGCTGAAGATACTAGCTACAGAAAGGAATGAAACATGATGAATGAGTGCACAAACACTGCTGCAGTTAATATTCAGGTGATATATTTTCAACTCTTGATCTAAACAGCTTCAAAATATTTTGCATCTAACCTAATTATTACAGTTAAAAATTCAGTACTCTCCTGTATTTCTGTGTCAATGACTGAATATTAACAAGGGGACTCTTTTTTTTTCTGTAAATAAAGTGCAAAGTAAAAAGTGCAGTAAAAGATGTCAATGAAAGGAGGGGACTTGGAAAATGTTGGATGCCTTGTTACTTCGGGCCACATTTCTGAAATAACCAGAATTTTTAACTGGTACTAGCAAACTTGCTAAATTTCTTTATAGGGATGGTTCCACTATCCTCAGTTCCTATTGGCCAGTTCGGTACTGTGGAAATATTCCAGAATTCGTTTTTTTAATTCTCTCGTCAATGTCACTTGCACATCTGAGTAAAATTATTTACATCTAGCTAACAGCAACAAACTGTGTATATGTCCAGCCATGTCAATGTCTTATTATTCATTAATGTTTTCTAAAAATGGAGCTGTCTTAACATTAATAAAAAGTTAGCTTTTTAAAAATGTTTTTGAGAAACACAGCAGAACTTGAATATACAGTAATTTGAATTTTACATTAGTTTGCTACAGCTATCTTCAATATAAATTAATTTGCCCTTAAAACCCCTGAAATAGAACAAATGCCAAAAGACTCCCTATAGGTATGGGATTTTTTAAATTTAAGAGTTCCATTAAACCCACTGACCCCCTGGGTCCTATGTAGTTGCATTAGCCTTACGACAAGCTCACAAGAAGGACCAAATACTAATAAAAATATAGAAAGTTACACAAAAAGCTCTCCACATGTCCCCATGCAGATTTCTAAAACAAGACCATAGAAGGCCAATGTCTTACCCCTCAGAAGACATTTCTGAAAACACATGATGGGACCTACTATAGACTGCTGGACCCATCTGTTCCTTTTTCTTCACTAGTTAATCCCTACCACAAAATGGAAAACGGCTAATGTCCAAATGCACATGGTTGTTTACACAGCACTTGTGATTACCAGGATTAAAAGCCACCATGTTCTTCACCACATCACTACTGAACACTTTAAAGCAAGCCTAATTCCTAACCTTTGAACGCTGTTTGAAAAAGCCTTTCCCTTGGTGTCTATCTTGAACAGGGCAGGACAGGAGCCAACAGTGTTACGAAATTATTATTGCTTCTTGGATCAAGAGCACTCAGCAGTGTCAATACTACAGCTACCGCAAGCCATCCCTACAAAGCCAGGCTGAGTATGTGGCTGGTCACACAGAAGAGTACTTCTTCCTTTTTATCCTTCTCAACAGGCCACGAGAAAATATTGCCCAGTCACAAAGGGTAGAAAGGGTGTTTTGGTTTGGTTTTGGTTTGCCTTACTCTTCAAGGTGACAGGACACCAAAGGAGGACAGCTCCACTTGGAACAGGTCCTTCTCCTTTTCATGTGGTCCAGGGAAGTTCAAATATTTTTGTCTCCCAGTCCTCTTCTTGCGAACAGGATTATCTGAAATACCAGCAGCTAACACTAACAGCTGTTCTGAAGAAGCCCAGAAACATGTACAGTTTTGTACCTATTCTTCTGGTCTTCCTTCACAGACCACACTTCTGGAGACTAGACGGACAGCTAGGGAGCACACTGTACAAGGTTTGGTGACAGAAGGGCATCGGATAGCAAAGACTGCTGCTGGGTAAAGTTATTAGTAGGAGTTTTACAGTCACAGTTGCTGAATTGAGAGCAAACTAGCTCACAAAACCACATTACAAAATACTGGTCAGGAGACAGGGTGTTCATTACAGCCCCAGTCAAGACTTCATGTGACAATAAGGCACTCCATAACCACATCTTCCATGTCCTCCACCTGCAGCCCATTTGACATGACTGAAGTCATGTCAAAGCCCCTACACAACAGGTATGGGGCTCTGGAACTTGAGGACCAGGTCAATGAAGATCAGGGTGCAGATGAAGTCCTAA
>JANXJC010000078.1:23328349-23365358 GCA_027564655.1 Leptodon cayanensis
GATTTTTTTTTTTTTAAGAGTATTAGTCCATTTGGTTTAACAATTTCAAAAGGAATTGAACAAAAATGCTTAAGTGCTTTTAAAATCCCACTTTACACTTTTGATTAAATCCCTTAGAAGTGTCTCAGAAAAACCTTTCCTAAATGTAGACATAATACCTCCTCAAGTTAATGATCCACTGTGAGGACAGATCCATTACTACAGTGATAGCCCTTAACAAGGGATTTATAAAACAAGTAGACTAGTTCAAGAGAGTTCAGCAAAGGGAAGGCTGAATGCTTCTCTTGCTAAGAGCAATTTCTAAAAATTGCAGAGGTCAAAATGCCTACCTGATGGCAGGAGGGTATTCACTGGCATGGTCTACTGAGGAGATTGTAGAATTATTTGGTTTTAAGAATGATTTATGGATATATTTCCTTTTATTCTGGAAAGATTACTCTGCTGCAGCAGTATTTTTCCGTTTCTAACAATAACTCCCATTCTGCTCATGAACGCCATTCTGTCAAGTTTACACCCCCAGTCTACCACAGTATTTTAGCTGGGCTGCAAAGCTCCCAAGTTAGGAACTGCCACTTTCCCAGCTTTCGCAGCTTTGACTTAGATGTTCAGTGTCAGCTATAAGACCAAAAGTCAACATAGTCCATCCTAGCTAGGGATCTAGTAAAAGGATCTATAAAAATCCAAATTATTGCATGCTGACAAAAAGGTCAGCTTTTTAGCTTTCATACATCACTGTTCCACTGATTTCAGCCAAGCTATTACAGTTCATAGAAGCTGAAGATCTTAATCTTGTTCTTGGCTTTTAAAATAAAAAGCTGAAACACCTTCTGAAACATCTTTCAGGAAAACTTAATCATTATTTTTGCAAAAGAATGACAAATAATGTAGAACCATCTTAACTGGGGCACTTCAATTGGAAGAAAAAATTGGTCATAAAATAATAATATGACCCAATTTTAAGAAGTTTATACAAATGCATTATGCTGTGCGCTAAACTTAAATACATAATTTAGATTACTTTGTATGAGAATGACTTAGTAAGCATCAGATCATTCAGAAAGTAGCACGAAGTGAACATGATGGTCCTGCAGTATAGAATCATAGAATCATTTAGGTTGGAAAAGACCTTCAAGATCATCGAGTCCAACCATCAACCATGTATGTCTGGTTACTGCCGTAAACACCAGTTCTCACATCTTATTTAGCGTGAACAGGCTTACAAATAATACCAAAACATGATTTATAGGAGTTTTTTGCAATGGGGTATTTCCTTACCATCTCAGGTAAATATGCTCCAGTTGGCCTGTTCCTTCTCAGTAACTGCATTACTGCTGTAACCACATTAACTGTTCCTCACCCCTAGGTACCTTCCACAGAGGTCAATCATCATCACTAGTCCCTCCTAAGGACAGCTCTTTCAACACTGCATCTCCATGGATGATCTGTACAGATCTTGCCTCACTACTGCCATCTTTCAAAAGAGCACTTCAGGCTGACCTGTCTTTTTTCCATGTGATTAACAGTTGTTTCTTGTTTGAAAAGGCTGACAATCTAGAAATACATCCAAGGTCAGTCATGTCCATAGGCACTATCTGCAGACCTCTGAGCACCTATGTCTGCTCCAAGATCTTTGCAGCCTTTCTGCTACCTGGCTGCTTCACTCCAAACATCTGCTGCAGACAACCATGCAGTGCCACTGGATAAAATCCAAAATACCTCCTGCTGACTCTGCAGTCAGACTGCCAGGCACAGCAGAAGGCAAAATCTTTAGCATCTATCTCTCCTTAGGCCCTGCTAACATCTTAGTTTCACAAAATAAAATCACCTCTATATTACTATTTCTCTGAAACGCTCCAAGTGTCCCAATTGGACTGTTTTTTCTGGTCCAGCATGTCCCCTCTCTCCTGCACTGGAAATGATCAGTGCTAGCATATAGACCAGACATTTGACAAATTAATTTCTTAAGTACTTTCCCAGCATCTGATTGCTGGTTTAGTGAATAGCTGGTGTGAAATCTATGGAAGAGGTACAAGTGTCTGAGAAATATGCATAATGTACAGAAATACTGTATTTAGCCACTAGGAGCCTTCATCTTCTTGTCTCTTAAAATCTTTATACCTTTCTCTAAGTGATAGAATGTGAAATACTTGTACAAAAATCTGAATGTTTGAAAAACACATAAAATATAGAGGAAGAAGGTATATTAGGAACTGCATAAACTGCTGGCACAAACTTTATTCTGATCTCTCTCAATATTCCTGTCATTCTGTGCATGTACGTGCAATTTGAAGAGCAGTGAGAACTGATTTTTTGATAGGTATGCTGTAACATACACTATCCTCTTTCCCAGTAGTCCACGATTCCTTGCAATGAGCGTTGTTAGTATAAATGCTCCTGCATAGTGGCAAAAACTGTGATTGGTCACCTTCAGGCAACAACTGCAAATGAAGCGTAAGTATTTTCACGGCAATATTCTGCAGGAGTCTCTGACTCAAATTCTTGTACTCTTTACGAAGCTAACATGTTCAGCCAATCTATCACCTTTTTAAGTTGAGAGGAAAAGTAATGCACTCTCTTTTGTTTAAGGTTCCAAATAAATTACTCTGACATACTCTGCAGAAAAATGAATGAGAGACTACACAAGTGTCAGCGATTTCAAATTACTTTTGGAGCTAAAAAGATCAGTGCTGAACTCCACAGGTTTTTGAGACTGAACAGAACACACACTCCGCTGTAACAGGTGACTTAGAGCATTAAACGTATTGCTTACTGCTATCCAAAGTCACTTCTTGCCCTTCAAAGTGCCGCTACCTTAAAAAAAATCAATACAAAACTAATTATAGGAGGCAACTTATGTGGACTGTCTCCAGTGAACTCTGCTTCTTTCACACATAAGTATTTATTGAGCTATTATAGGTGAAATATTAGGTACAGAGCATATGATGCTAGATAATACTCACAGCAACTGCCTCCAGGATTTGTTTAACAGCATCAGCAGCATCTCGTTCACTGTAGTAACCCTTTTCCACAATCCTACAGAAAAAGCAACAAGAGAAATTGTGTTCAGGATTATGCATTAAGGTAAGTAAACCATGCAGGCAAAAGCTTCTGTTCAAAAATGAGCTAGAGAACAATCAAATTTAAATATGACGAGGACTCTGGAGTGCCCCCTAAAGAACTGAAAACAATCCTTTTGCAATTTAGGTTACCTTTGATTTGCAGTTAAATGAAAAACTAGAGATAAAATATCAACTAGTTAAGAAGCTTATAATATATACACATTCAGTTGAAAAGTTTTGGAATTTTCTAAAAGTCAGGGAATCTGAATTACTCTCAGATAAAACTAGGCATCCTTTAGGAACTGCTTTTTCACTTCTATGTTTAACTTAAGCTTCACACCCCACCCCAGCCCCCTTAGTTAGTTAGTCAGTTATTAAACAAAAGCACTGTGCTATGCACACACAGACCTGAATTATTCAAGAGAAAGGGTTGGTGTAAGAATTTACTAGCTTCAAATTATCCCTCAAATATAATGGGCTGAACAATTGTCTTTTTTTCCACCATTGCTAGAAAACTGGGGGCTCTTTAGGCGAAGAGACACGGTTTCATTAAAACTAAAACTACTTCTTTTTTTCTTCTTAACGTAAATAGCCCGTATGCTATGTTTATTTTGTACAGATGACACATAACAGGTTGATTTTGTAAATGTGCTGACCACGTGCAGCTTATGGTGAGTTCAGCAATATTTATGAGTTCTGAAGATCCTGCAAATCCAGTTTTCTTTCTCCCTTTTCTTTTACATCAGTTCAATCTTGTAAAAACAAAAAACCCTCAACTTTCTTCTTTAATAATGTTATCTCCCTGGAACCTTACCATGATAAGGAAATGAAGAGCGAAAATATTTTTCTGTGTTAAGGTAATGTTCTGAAGTAGTGTATTTCAACATGTTGTATGCCATACTGCATAGAAAGTGCAGCAAGGGTTAATGCAGATTTCTGGGCTGGCCTCCCAACCCAGCTACAAGTGACAAAGTCCAGCTCTGCTACTGCAGCTCTTTTAGAAGAACAGCAGCAGTGGTACAGGGTCTTGGGGCTGACTCAGGATTTGCATTGCATGTTCTCCAATAATACATTACAGAATGGAACATTATAGAAATGTGTAGTTCAGTTAAACAGAGTCAGCAGAAGATACAGATTTGCACAATGACATATAAGAAATTAATAAAAGAAGGAGCTATCATTAACACGTACTATTGCCCCATTTAAAACACTCAACAGTCTTTTTACTATTGTATTTAACTACACACAGTATTTGTGAACTACAGTAATTTGCCCTCAGAGAGTTACCTTAAAGGTCAGACCTTTGACCTGAAGTTTTGATTTTTTACCATATTCATTTTTCAAACCCCAAGAAAACATCAACAGATGTTGTCTAGAAACAGAACCTGTGGTGCCTATAAGACATTTTATAAAATGATCTCCTGCAAGCACACAAGCCAGTTCTACAAAACAATGCCCTAAAATCCCCACGAAGCAGGAGAGCAAGAAGCCTATAACCTCTGAAGTCAAAAGTTGCTGTAAAGACCTTCTGCCTCAGAGTCCAGAAACAGACTCTGCTTACGGCAAGAAGGGTATACTCCTTTCTCCCCACTTCCCCTGTTTTGCAGTACCTTTTTATCACTTCTCTTCTCTGAAATAACACACTCATATTGAGCTACCTTCAATGCAACTCTTTAACAGCTTTACAAAAGCTGACAGGAAGGGTGTTGACTAATGTACACATGAAAAGCATTACTCCATACTCATCAGAAGATTAAATGCAATAAGAAACAATGCAAAGGTAATAATCCACCAGAAACAGTTCTCACAAGCATGGCATCGCAGAAAATGGTCTGTACAGGGATATTCCTAACCAGCTGCAATTATTTTACCTTAACACTCACTGCATTCACAGATAACTAAGTTTATTCATGGGGCATTGGTAACAACAAGCAATCCCTGTCAAGCAGGAGTTCTTCTATTTCACCATGATTTCTAGGCTGCATAATTATTTGGCCTTATTTCTAGAAATTTTTATTCTGGCAGCCCTTCAGCTACCATCCTATATGCACTGCTTTGCCTCCTTTGCATTTTTGTACCTCCAGCCCTTCCTCTGCTTTGGTCATTTGTTTAAACCATCAGGGAGAGCTTTACTTGAACTTACCACCTCAAGGGTAAAACAAAGGAAAATTTACTCAATGAGGCAAAGTGTTAGGCTTTTAGCCTCAAGTTTAGGAAAGAGGTTAAGAAAAATAATAAATTACACAATAAAATGCTACATTACGCCTGAAAGTAAGATTCTTCCTTAGCTATTTCAGGCTGAATTATCCTCCTTTGGCAGATTACATGGTGAGATATGAGCCCCAGTGACCCTCTTGTTTGGGTCTTTGTTCCCTCAAATATACTGGTTAGGCTTCCTCCTCCTTTTTAATTCAAATAAAGTATTTAGTGTCAGCCAGCAGGTTCCTGTCTGTAGCATCCATAAAGATTCTGGGAATACAGACCTTGCCCCCATCCCACCTGCCCCATTCCCTGCTGGTATTTTGGGTGCTAACTTGCTCCTCTGACCGTGGCACAGGACGCATGTTAAAACACTGTCCTTGCTTTACAGGATTCCATGTATTAAAGATATTCACATCATCATTCTGTTAAGCTTACAATCTTTAGTAGGGCATGGGAGATCATAACAAAATTCCAAATTTGATTATAAGGTAGTAAAACCAAAAGTCTGCTGCGCTAGTTTGACCGTCTGCTTTCAAACTGCCGTAGATTTTGGAATATAGTCCACAATGCACCACAGGAAAAAGACAGGCATCGCGGGGCTGCTGCTATGGAAGTGCTGCAGGTAGGCTGAGCTGCCAGGAGTGCGCCGAGTGCAAATCTGCCATCGCTCAGGCCTACGTCCCCTAGGAACGGGCCACCCTGCCAATGCCTTGAGTCCAACAGCTGAAGGATGCCCTCGTGCGCCTGACCTTAGAAACATGTGAGGCAGAAGGTTTTAAGGTTTCAACAGGATTTGAAGTTCTCTGATTTTCCAACATATGTAACTAAGATCAGAAATACATGGCAGTACAGTTACAATTCAATTTACATTTCTCTCTTCACCCAATAAATTTCTAATTTTACAGTATGGTAACCCAGTATTTGTTCTATCCTTTCTTTTTCAAACAGATAAGCCTGGGGGTAAAAAAAGAAAAGACATCTCTTAAATGCAGCCAACTTCTTTGTATTTTCCTCCACTCAACAAAATCAAAGAAAAGATGAAGTTCAAAGCTTCCTGTCAATGCCTGACCAATGCAGGAAAGAAAACCACCAATTACCTGACTGCTGGAAACAAGAGAGATCAAAGAGATGGTCAAGACTGCCCTCTTGACCACAGCATGTAGAAGATCAGCTTACCCTGACTCAAACAACTAAATGTTGGTAAGGATAAGATACTGCTCTCATTATTTACATTAAACACGTAACAGAAGAAGTACACAGACACTGAAGATGAAACCTTTGTGAATTTACACCTTACAGTAAACAAATGTAATGAAGTGTGGGCCCATATTTCAGGAGAGCAATAAAAAACAACTGTAGAGTTATTGTGCAATGCACATGACTCATCCGCTGATGTTACATGTGAATAACATGCACTGTCAAGCCAATTACAGCTTATGTCACATGTAGTTAACTTTCTATTTTTTCAGAAGTCTAGAATCCAGACTTATTGAGAACACAAACCTAATTCTTAATTAATAATAATCTAGCAAGTAGAAAACCTAATCTTCTGTAACATCAATAAATAAAAAAAGACATACTTCTTGCTAAAGATGAAAATTTATTTCTAAGTGCACTCTGCTTTAAAACTAAAACCTGGCTATTAGGCAGTAAGGAAAAGTACTGAAAGAAGATTATCCTGTAGTTTAGGTCCTGTAAGAATGCTGGGGGATCATTTGCATATCTATTTTTTGCATCCTCCCTGCGATATTTTACATAAGACAAATGGTAGGTGTGCCAGTTTGCTTTATTATGACAACACTCCTACCTGAGACCAATGAAGCTTCTTTACACAGATTTTTCAATTTCAGCCTGCAGATTAACAATGACTCATTGCCCTTTTTTTTCCATAATGGGAGGAAACCTCCAGAAATGTCTTATTTTGTTATTATGGAAGCAAAACCAATCATATATACCTAGTTTTCCTTAAGAAAAGCCTGGATGAAGAAAGATTAAACCTTTGTTGAGAGGACAGAAAGACAGGAACAGCAATAATAAGGAACTAATTAAATACCCTCTTTGATATGCAAATGAAAGAGCCAGGTAGGCCAAAAGAGTGCTGGAGAGAAAAACTGTGAGGAAGACAGCAGGGAATCTAGAGGAAAGGATACAGAAATGCTTAAAGTCAAAGAAAAAAAAAAGCTTGGAAAAACATTGAATTTGGTGTTGCATACATCCAGGAAATTCAAGACAGTCCTTCAAATCAAAGATGACATTCTAGAGCAAGCAAAAATGCAATGTTGATGAAATAAACGATTGGTATTCTAATCACATTTATGTAGAATCATTTTTTCATGCTTGCATGAACAGACATTGAAATATGCTGATTCAGTTGTTTACGCTTGTACATGGTGAGACACCCATCTAACCGCATCTGTACTGACAGACACCAAGCTGCAGGTCTTCTAAAACACCACCTGATTTAATCTTGTCTTTCTAAGAACATGTGAATATATTTGAGACAAATCCGCCTCTTTCTATAAAGAGAAGCAGGGAAGTATTTCCCAAAAGCCCCTCCTCACTCCTCCTTCCCTCTAGGGCCGGAGATGGAGATGCCCCTCGGGAACAGCCCCGCTGCCCACGGTCCGAGAGGCACCCCTGCCTGCCCGCCCGCAGGGTCCAGCCACCCAGCAGACCCCACTCCACTGCACCCCCCGACCCAGAGCCCACCACAGCGGCTGTAACATCCTCCCAGCTGCTGCTGAAGCTCAGAGGTGGAAAAGCCTTGTGCCTGCCAGGTAACGGAGCTATAAAGAATTTAGTACTGAGCAAAACCACTCTTAGCACCACACCGCTCAGCAAGCCTCTGGAAATGGTATAATGTATTTCTTGTGATGCATGCTCTCTTATACACAGCAAGTAGTTGAAATTTGGCAGCTTCCACATGATCGTCACATGTATGCTTTCAAGTGCTTAATAATTCGCAGTAATGCTTGCCAACTTCTATCTAGCCTTTCTCGCATTTCTGTTCCCTCTGAGTACTGCAAGTTTTCTGGCAATATAAATCCTTTAACTTTGCAGATGGTTTTCAGTGCAGCCTCTCTCTACCACAGGAGTGCAACACTTGCTATATTCCTTACAATGTTTCCATTAAGCACATCTTCATCAGAGTCTGCATCAGCAGATGCCTAAATTCTTACCGGCATTCACCATACTTCTGCAGCCTGCAGTATACTTTGGGAAGACCATGCACTGGATTTTAGTCCTTTTGGGACGTTCTTCTTAGGACTTGGTAGTATGCTTTAATTCACCACGTCTGTATGAAGCCACTGAAAGCAGTGGGATATCATAGGAAAAGGAGGTAGGCAGCGGCCACACTTGCTCTGCAGAAACTTTATTACTGGTAGGAAAAAAATAAAAGAAAGAGTGCAGTCCTGCTAAACTAAACACATTTGATCTGAAAATCAATGAGGAAAGAGATGGGGAATCTCAATGTGTCATTTTAGAATCGATTTTCAGAGCAGTATTAAAATTATATTGATATACAATTTTACAGTTGACTGGAATACATGTATCTGGGGATTAATGACAAGCATGTCAGGCAACAAGTGGAAACAATCAATCTATCTCCTACAAAAACAAACAAGTAAACGTTTCATCACGGAAGGGAAGGACTATGCTTCAGGTTTGATTTTTCAATGAGTAACAAAACAGAGGGCCAGATCTTTCCAGATCCAGCAAAACAGTGCTTGCATAGCTGCAGTGGTAAAAAAAGGAATCAAGCCCACCCAGCAACCTGCTTTGAACAGGCAGAGGACTCATCCAATGCCAGAGGATGCTGGACTGGGATAGTCACTGATGGCACACGTCTCTTCACGCAAGACTGCAAATACCTTAAATTCTCAGTCAGCACTGCCCGTTGCCCCGGCGGTGAGACCTCTCAGCTAAGACTGAGGAAGGGCTGTCTGTCCTCCCTCTGGCAGCGCAGTCCACCCAGCCACTCCAAGCCTTGCACTGTAACAACTCCTGAAACTTGTAATCGAGAGCACCAGGTGGTAGAGGAAGCAACATGGAAGAGGAACCAAATGGTACAAGAAATGGGTACTTTACCAGCTCCCTGACCCTGAAACCAAAGTCTCTCTCTCTCTTGTGTTTTCCTTGGGTACGGGAATCCAGTGCAACAACTATTCCTGCAATTTTAAACACAAGCTGTTCTCATGACTCCTTGTGATCAAGAAAATTTGAAATCTTACCCACGTTAACAAACTTACTTTTTCCTCCCCCACACTCTAAATGGGCTAGTTCTCCTATTCTTAGCTTTACTTCCCTGCTTCACTCCCAGTTCTCCTATTCTTAGCTTTACTTCCCTGCTTCACTCCCACATGGGCCACTCCACCCATCCTCCAGCCTTGCCTGAAATCTGAGCAGGTAAAATCTGTTTCTTGCTTCCCTTACCTCAGATTGGTAAGTGCACTTAGTTTTGCGCTAATCAATCTAAACAGTTACTCTAAAAATTGCAATATTCAGTCATCATTTAATATTGCTACTATAAATACTATTTCTCCACACTATGGAGTCGGCTGCATTTCAGTACGTGAATCTAGAAACCTTATCATGTAGCTTGCAAAAGACCTACTAAATCTATTTAGCCATCCAAAAACAGTAAAATTTGTTATTACTTTATCAGTTCCCAACATTGTTTCTCTTTATTTCCTCATGCTACGTTCATATTTGCTTTTTAGATCATTCTTTATAAATATCACAATATCAAAAAAAAGCCATCACTCGTTTTAGGGTCTTTTTCATTCTGCCTCTATCTGGCTTTTATCCAAAAGTCTTGTTACCACATCTTACCTGTGGGCTGCATCCTGTTACATCATGTACAGCCTCAGGCAAGACACTGGCCTATATAAATACAAGATCTGTTCCAACGCCAGTATGTGCTAAGAATTTTTTAAAATACTTGTTTCTATATAATAAATGTTAATTTACCTAAAAGTTCTTTGGTTGTCATGGAGATTTTTTCTGAATATATTGACTTAATTCTTATGCAAATTCTTCTATTTCATTAAAATGAAATTAAAAGATTTCTACATGGTAAAGTGAGACAGAAAATTAGCAGAAACAGGAAAAGAAAATGCCATCACTCTATTCAACAGCAAAAATGTTTCCACAAGGAACACTTTCTCAATGAATGATTCACAGATCTACTGGCTCATACCTGCACCAAGGTGATTCCAATTCCTTGTTGCTTTGATGCATTTGTTTAGTTAAAAAGTAAGGTTTCTCTCTAAATATTTATGTATTTTCCATACTACAGTGCTGAAGAGTAATAAATATTAAAAAAGTAGTTCTGATTCAGTTTGCTGCTTCTCCCTTATTTTACAACCATTTTCGTAACTCAGTGCAGACTAGCTGTTACTGTCGCTAATGACTCAAACTGCCACCCCATGATCTGAAGAAGGATGATGAGCAGTACAGAACTGGGTTTGGATCTGACTCCAAGTCAAACAAACTAGATGTTTTTCTTCAATACCTTGTTTAGAAATGACACACAGCACTGCAGTCATTCGGGAAAACTACTTTCCCTCCATCATTATTAAGTAATAGGCAGTTTCTGGTAACTGTGGCATGCAGAAGAATTTTGAGAGATTGCATATTTCTTCTATCTTATACTAGAGTTTGTTTTCCCCTCTTTAACTCTCTTTCTACTTTGTACTTAGCATTTCTATAGCACCCACAGAACTAGAAAAATCTTGTAGGAAAATCAGGAACAATACATTAAAAGCCTGGGTAAGACTAAATAAATGGCCACACCTTCAAAGGTAGCAATCACTCAGGTGTCTGTAGTGAAATTAGTAAGAACAGTTCAGTGCCCACCATTTTCAAAAAGACAGGTTCATCTTTCAGGAGTTTAATTTCAGTAAACATTTTTAAAAATAATAGTCTTTGATACTAGAGGTTGTGAAACCACAGTGCTCCTGAACTAGCAGCTCAAACTTCTCTCTCAAACAGAAGTTTCTGTGTAACTGACTGTCTGAGGCAATGCAACAAACTGAATTATTTTAGCATTTCACAGGTCCTGTCTGGTTAGCAACAGGGAGAGGGCAAAGAGAAGGATCACTGGCAGCTTGCAAAGGAGGTGGTGGCCTGTGGAGGGGGAAAGAGCAGCACTGAAGGCACTGATGAAGCCGCCCTGCCAAGAACCGGTGGGGCTTCCATTGGATTTCTTTGTTTAGCTAAGGGCACCATGTTATAAGAAAGGTGTAGGAATCTGGAGGAAGTTCAACAGACAGTAATTGAGTCATACAAAACATAACTGGGGACGAAAGATTGCAGGGACTGTGAATATATAGTCTTCTGCAGTCCTCCACTGTGTGAAAGTTTGCTATGGAGAAGGAAGTAATTACCTTTTCTCTACCTGCTGGGGACAAGGCAAACAGATTTTGGCCAAATTTGCAGAAAGTTTTTCCTAATACCGAATCTAATTACCAGGCTGGAGAGCCACTGGAATAGCCTACATAAGAAGATTACAGAGGTGTTTAAGAAACAAAACCCAAAACCCTGGACCCCCAAGGATGGTTGAAGGATACTGCCTGAGCTCAGGTGAACAACCTGCTTGCTCCAGCCCTCCATGCCTAACCAGCACAGCTGTAGCTGCCATGACGTTTTAAATACATTGCCCCAGAGCTCACTCTGGCACATTGCTTACTTCCCAATAAGAGCGAAACAAATGGCCATCAAATTCTGAAACTGGGCATTACTTGCATAACATATATCCCTCTATGTCACAATTCACAAGAGTATTCATATTATAATCGTTCATTTCAGGATTATTTCAGTTTCACCTGTTCCAGTCCTCTTTTGGTGGCCTTGGCACCTCTTACAGTGCATGGATGTGCAACACATTCCTTACTACAGCAGCGGAAGTTCAATGTTGAACTGAGAAGTACATTAACTGAAAAGGATTTGCTTTTCAGGCTTTCATCAAAAAATCAACTGAATTATCACTTAGGACAAGCATTTTGGTGCTCCGAATATTTAGGATAACTGTATTTCTTCCTAAAAAAATTTGGCTTCCCTTTATACTCTTGTCATAATGTGCACAGAAAAAGCAATGAGAAACAAAATGTACAAAGCACTCGCACCCTAAGTGATTTTATAATTTCAGGAAAGGTGTTGAATCAAGGCATAGAAGAGATATCATTAGCTCTTGGATCAGTCAGAGGCTTCCTGTGTACATATGTGTAGGCTACAGCTACATAGGCTGTACGTATACATAACTCAACTTGTCTGTCACCTGCACAGAGCTGTTAAAACCTCTCTACATTTCAAACAAATATGAAAACTAAACTTGTTAATAATTGAGGAAATCAGCTAAGGCTCAATCAGCTTCCTATTTAATTTAACAGGTGTATCTCTCCTAGTTTGTCTGGCATCCACACCATGTGTGTCTATAATACCACGGTGAGCCTGTGGCAGAAAACTGAGAGTAAATATGTCAGAGATGCTCTAATCACAAGAAGTGTCAGTATTAACAATACCTAACAAACTAAAGAGCTTCACTGGCACTCATGTGTCCTATCTCCAAAAGGATTGCCCAGTTCCCAGAGTAAGCTAGCAACATACAGGCGGGTCCCAACTAGGACATACCCACGCTAACAATTCCTGCAAAGTTATCTCAAGCAAGGACAACAAAAGACAAGAGGACATTTTAAATTAAAATGTTTTAAGTGAAAAGCCTTCCACAGTGGAGTTAAAAACCAGGCAACCTTTAATGTCACATCAGTTCACATTTAGAGAGTGGCAGGAAGCCAGCCAGTATTATAATTGCACCATCATCATTGCTTGAGTAATTTAGTCATTTATAAAGCTGGAAGTGTATTCCCTCTGGTGCCTGGTGTTTCACCTAATTCTAAGTGCATACATTGACCACACTGTAACTAGCATCCTATGCACATTGACAAAAAATCATTTGTATCTCTCATCTTGAAAAGAATATTGTAGTAGGTAGATATTGACTTAAAGTAATTCTGTCCAGTGACAGAAAATAAGTCATTGACCACAAAAAAAGTGTAAATGCATTACTACAACTCTGTACAGGAAAGAAACACCAAATTACATTGGAAAAGCTACAAATGAGCATTAACGCACACTTCTTTGTTCTTAAATTACTGGGTTTTATCATTACTGCCGCTGAAATCAAGAGACACTAAATGAGCTATTATGACATCGAGGAGCCCTTTCACCAGTGCTAATTTGTGTGTTGTCTTCTGATTTCAGAGAATAGAGCATAGTTGGTGTAGTCAAGTCAGACCTCTTCTTTTTTTTTTTTTTTTTTGCAATTCCTGAGTGAGGGGACTGTAACTTGCTCATGTGAAATAGAATCCAAAGGACTGCTCTGACCCCTGTTCAGAAGACAGAGTGCCACCACATAGAGATCACAGCTCAGAAACAAATAAGATGCTACTCTGCCACTAGTTTATAAAAGACCACCACTTCAGTGACTGATTAATTCCTTGACTCTTTTTTATGTCCCTTAGCAATTCTAATTTCCATAAGCAGAAACAAGAAGGTGTGCCTGAAGCGTGGGAAGGCTTCAAGAAATTTTGTCTGTAAGAGGTATTCATTCCCGCATCTCTTAAAAAGGCAAGTTCTTTAGAACAAGTAATTAATATTGTTGTTAATGTATGCTCCATAAAAGAAGATAGTATCAGCTTGACTCTATATTTCAGAGGAAATTATAAGAAATCTGAAATGAAAGTGAGTCAAGAGACTGTCAGCCATAAGCGGTATTTTTAGACAATGTTTGGTGTACTTAATAATAAGATGAAGGAAGAAACGGGAGAGTTTGTGGTAAAGATGCCAAAGTACAGACAAGGAGAACGTATGGATTGACATCATCATTTGAAGCCGAAAAAAGTAAGAAGAGTAACAAAATCTATTCTTATCAATCTGCAGGTGTTCTGACTAAAATGAAGTTAAAGTAGAGTTGATGGTTTTTGCTGAAATTAATATTTGGAAAAGTGATACATTGGTGATTCAGCTGAAAGGCAGTAAATATGAATAAAATCTGAATGGAATAAAACAACTTCAGAAAAAGTTAGCCCATAAAAGACATATCAGAGTGCACTGTGCTGCAAGACCTATTACTGCCTGTAACAATAAAGAGGTTAATTGTTAGAAGCAAAGGCAGATAAACAAAGTGACCAAGAATCTGATGAAATACATCATGCGACAGAAAAAAAAATCAAAGTTAACAATACCAAGAAATTACATTTAAGTAAAGAACCATGAAGGGACAGAGGACAAAAGGAAGAGGCAAGAGAAAAATATAACTGAACCAATCTTAAGAAGAATCATCACTTCTCTAAAAGGGAAGAACTATAAAGGAAATTGAAGAGGTAATAATCAAAGGGGTTCACAAAGTGAGGCCACTGGCTACTTATCTAATCAAATCTTTGAACAGCATAAGTTTTACTGATTATTAATAAAAATGTGTTAAAAAGGCAACTAGTTTGACAAAGAATTTGCGTATATAAATGAGATGAGTCTATTTTTTTTTCCAGGAAAATTACATCAATTTTTGTGGTGTCAATTCATTCTACATTCCCTTATGGTCACTGTATTTAAACTCTTTAATGCACTGTGATCTTTGATTCATATTAAAATATTTGATTCCTTTTATTTGAGCTTAAAGCCAGTCCCACCTATCTGAAAGTATCTAATTCCACCAACTCTGCCTCTAGCTTTTTCCTGTTAAATTGAGAAGAACTGAAATGGAGAGAAGCTTTCTGACTATAAATCTGCTTTTTAAAAGTATCCACATGGGGTTTGTTACTTTATTCTGTGTGCACAATAGGATGTCATCCAAAAACCTAATAAAACCAAATTTCATTATGTCTTTCCATCACTGAAACTCCTCATGTAAAAAGATGTGTCTATCATCTGAACTATGGTTGTGCAACACTCTTCGTAAGAAGACGAGGTGAGAAAGAAGATGCAAGAGTGGGATGAAAACTGACCTTTGCCTGCCACTTTGCTCCCAGTCCTGAAATTTCCTATCCACAGGTGTAGTGAAAACATGGTCCTTTAAAGACTGTTCAAATGTTAGAGTGATCACTCTGATTTGAACAGCTGTGCCGATTTTGGGTGAGGACTGGTGTGACGGCAGCCTGCTCTCAGTATCGTGGCAGGATGAGAAACACAGATGTGTGCTGTTGTGCACACCTCTGCTGGGACACTCAGAGCCATACCAGACGATCATCCCTTGGGACTCTGCCAAAACACTGCTGGTTTAAATGCACTTTAACAATGCATTTCTGTTTTAAACATGCAGGAGGGAAAGAGGAGGGCCAAGCAAATGTCAAAGTCATATGTCCCAGCAGCACTGGGCTGGAGATGAAGCATCTGGAAAGAACTAGAATATCAGTTAATTTAGACCTACTGCAATTCTCCCTTTGTCTTGGTCAGTTTGTCCATTGGTCTGTCTTAACTTCAAAAGCTCTTTGTCACTGCTTACTTATTGAGTTGGCAAAAACCATCATGCAAACTGGCAATAAATATTCAAATTTACACAAACTTCTCCAATTCAGTGTAGAGTTATATTTGTTGTGTTGTGGTGGAATATTATATGTCAGGGTATGACCTACAATGTGATTTATGGAGTCTGGGAAATAGATTTCTTTTTAAAAACACAACCAAAACCAACCTGATTTCAGCTGTATTAACTCAGATTTGTAACCGATACTGGTGTTTGAATTTACCTCCTTTTCGGTAACGCAACTGAAAAATTGTCGTGATGAAAGCTCATTTTAGCAATAACATGGATGATTGCACAGAAATACTAAATACGGTGAAGTGAATAATTTTATTACCCAGAACTTTTATGTTAGAGTGGCATGAAACCAGGAGCACATCAACAATGCTAATAGGATTCTAGAAAACTAATCGGATCTTGGGTATTTATAAAACCTTCATGATAAGGGGAATGTGTATGTGACAGAACTTATTCATCTGCAGTTCAAATACTATTCAAAAGAACAACAGGCATCTGGGATGGCAGAAAACTAGAGCAATATAACAGTTGATATAAAAAGTACTGGCATATTACTAGAATTAGCAATAACAGTAACAGCAATGAAGATGTTTACAGTAAGGTGAGCAGATGTGTTTGTGTAACAGATCTAGTCATATCATTTGCTGACAGCTAATTTGAAAGAGGCATAAGAGTAACTCCTCCAGAGTACAAAAGTTGCTTTGCTGCCTCTCTATGGACGATGGTTTACAAAGTCACATAGATGTGCACCAAGCACATAAGGTCCTCCAAACCCTTGGGATGGTCCCTGGCCATGCTGCGGTCCTGCTTGCCCACACGCTCTCTGTACAGGATCTTGTCTTGAGGACAACCATAGGGTGGATCTCAAGACAGGGTCACATTTCTCCTTCCACATCTGACACAACCCCACTGCCCAGCTGGAGATTTTCCAGGGTCGTTTTGCTTTCTCCTGGGATGGGAGTCATGCAAACACAGAGAAAAGAATGCACAAGACCTCTCTGTAAGTCAGGACATTTCCTTCACACGTGATAAAAAGATGTATGGGTTGAAAAGATTAAGCATGAGAGGGAAGGTCTGCCCTAAGACAGAAAGCTAAATTTACCCTCACTAAAACTCAGAGGGCAGCCATTGTACAGCACAATGCATGTGTTAATCTTTCAGCCCAGCTGAAAGAGAAGAAAGGGACAGCTAATGCTTAATTGGAGTGACTAGTGCAGAACATCTCGGCTGCATACTTCTATGAAATTACTTTCAGTTTAAGGTTGAAGAGTGAAGTAGTACTGCTATTGCTAGCTTAACAGCTGAAAATAGTTTTCTGTGGGTTTTGTTTCATTGGTTGTTTTTTTTCCACATCACAGAGAGGACTGTATTGCCAAAGTTTCCAGTTCTGTTGTATATGGAGAAAAGGAAGATGCCAAATTCAGACCTCCATAGTATTACTGCTCATTCGTACCATCACAAGGGGGCACCGTGATTCTAGTAAGTGAGTAAATGGCTTTGCTTCCTGTCAGGCAATGCCAGACAGCTTGTCCTAGCCAAACTACTGGATTAAGTGTACAATTTCGGGGAAAGACCAATCTGAGAGCTCAAATCCCATAATCACTGCTGAGTACAGATTACAGAATGTTCGAAATGTTGTAATATTAAATCCTAGTTCCATCAAATAATGCAATTCCCCATCCTGGATCCCATGTAGTCTTTTATCTTCAGTTCTTCTACCACACAAATGGTTGCTGCTCAGGAACCAACCATTTTGCTGGCATATTTGTGTTTTCCCTTTGCAAACTCTTCTCATCAAAGACTCCTGTAGAGTATCCAGCCTTCCTGAAAACCACCCAATCTGAAACCACGAGGATATATAAAGGGCTATGTGAAAGGTAAGGCATCTTGTGCAGCATCCTTTCTAGCTCAGGACTGGGCGCTTGCTGGTTTTATAACTTGCAGCACGTTTCTCCTGATTGCTTTGGCTGAGTAGTGAGAAAGTATACACCTTGCTTCTGTCAAACTAAAGATGTTACAGGAGGAGTTGCTTTTGTTGTTATTGTTCAGAAATAGTTTATCTCAAGGTTGTAGCTATGATCATGGTACCAAAAAAAAGTATGCTTTTGTTTTCTCAAGTCAAAGTTACTTTCAGACTGAGTCTTTGATGCATATTGGTGTAACAGCCCTCTAAAATACTAAACTTTGATTACAGAAGAATGAAATCAAATAACTTGTCCTTACATGAGTTGGAAATCACCAACACCAATGAATTAATTGATATTCTCAAGCCAGTATCAAATGCTTTTTGTATCTTCTCTTGCTCTAAGAAACCAAATCCCTACCAGTAAAATATCACCCCAACACTATTAGAGAATTATTTCACTTTATCCATATGGACCTATACCACAAGCATGTGCAGCCTTATGAGCAATACCTTCAGAACTCAATAGTTGTCTTGCAGAACCTTTGTTACAAAACCAGAGGTTTTATAAATACACTTATAAATACCAAACATCATTTATTTCTTGTTACTCCGCTTACTAAATTTTTATCTGATATAACACTATCCTTCTGGCAGGCTGATTGCCACCTGCCATATTTCATGATGACCTGTCAATCCAATTTTGCAGTTTTTCCTGCCTTTTGTCTGCTCTAGCATATGCTGATGGTATGCACCTGTTGAGCACCTTCCTTCACTAGTGTCTGCTCTTCAGAATTTACTGACTATTTCCTCCATTTTCAACACATGAATCCTTTCAAATAAAACCTCCTGATAATCACATTTCCAAACACATTTTCAAGCCAGTTCCTGCAGATATTTAATCATGTGAATAAACCATACACTGATGAAATAATTCCAGTAATTACTAACATGAGGATTATATGAAGAGAAGAAATTTGGACTGTAACATCCTTGGGGAAGTTACTGAGCAAGCTGCATACAGGTAACTTACCTGTCAAATAGTTCTCCACCTGTGACCAATTCCAGAACAAGACTGATTTCTGTAGGGGTCTCAAATATCTCCTTCAGTTTTATCTGGTAAAAGATAACAAAAAGAATTAATGTTGCTTATTTGTCTTCTTGTTGAGCATATCACAGGGCCAACAGCAGGAAACAGACAATAGTCAATAAAGCAGAGGATGGTACCAGCTGAAGTCGGTGCACCATTTACCTTGCAGTTGAGCAAGTTATGGTATGTGTTCTTCCCCCCCCACACACTTTTTTTGCTAGCTTTATCACTTTTGCATTCTCTCTCTCTTTTTTTTTTTTTTTATTTTCATGGTTCTTATACTTCAGCAACCTCTATGTTAACACAGGAGTTTAAGAAGCTGCTTTCATTAGTGCTTGTCAACACCCGTCTGCCAATCTTTCAGAGTAACTGAATGCAGGACCTTCCCCACTCTCCAAGGATTGACAACACCAACTTCCCCTTTCATTTGCAGAACTTCTTTTGCATAGTTTTTCACTCAACTCTGTCAGTACATCAATAATTTATTTTAAAGTGTAAGTGTAGTTCAACAGTCTTCCATAATGAGCTGCTAATGTGCTCATGAGAAGAACCCAAAGCTTTAACCCAGGACTTTCCCAAGTCTGTATAGGTGAACCACAACAGCCATCTCTCAGGAACAGAAAGAATTTAAAAAAACTAAAGAAACAAATGTGAGTGAAAGAACAAAGCTAAACTTACAATGTTTGGATGTGAAAGGCGAAGAAGAACTCCAATTTCTGTGCGGACAATTTTCTTGTCTACCTGGTTAAAAGTGGGGAGGGAAAAAGTGAAAAATTTATTTCTATGTTCATCATAGAAACTTCTAGCTGCATCACAGGAAAATATGTATGAACAGCATTTCTAGATCTCCTAGGAGAATAAGTTGATGTGAGACACACAAGTCAAATACACTGTCAGGAATAATTTTCCTTTAACATGAGACATACTATAACAGAAAAACATCTGCATCTAGCAAAATGATTACAAATGTAAGTCACACAAGAAGTAGAATATAGGAAAGACATCTGAAAAAGGTGCTAAATTTCCTATTCTTACTCAAGTTCTGCCCTTATCTATCGATACTTATGTTGGTTCAGTTTATGCCAGGATAGCTTCCTTTTGACCTGATGTTCAGCAGCTATACTGGAAAAAGGTTTCTGCACATAGGATGTGCACATCAAAGCAGTGTAACATACTGTTTAGAACAAAAAAGTGATGCAAAGGTCAAACACCCCTAGCCACAGACAGGGTATAGAGTTTAACTTCAACTTGCTTCAGATATATAACAGAATGGTCTATTAACACAAAAGACTATCTGTTTGGTTAAACCTCTGAGAAGATTAGCCCTTCCCTTTCCTTCCCTTCTCAAATTGCAGTCTTTCACAATCCAGGCACAACCTATGTCCTGTTGGGGGACACCTGTCATTTCTCACAAGAAATGCAGACCTAGGGAGTATTTCACTCAAAAAAAACAACTGCAGCTCTCCCAGAACTTGAATGCTTAAGCAAGCAAGAAAGGAAAATGCTCGTAAGCAAATTATCCATGCTTTAATGTTGCTGAGGTAATTAATACATTTAAGAAGAAACTATCTGGTTTGCAAATATTCTCACAAACCCTAGAGAAATCCTATACTGATGACAATTACAAACATATTTCTTCTGTAGCACTCTTCATCTGAGGGGTTATGAAATGAATGAGAGTCAGCAAGTTAAGTCACTACCTGTTTCCAAACTGATGACACAGATGACGTTAACCAGAACATTTTGAGGGGGGTTGTGTGGGTTATTTTAGTGGAGGCTTTTCATCAAAAACATTTTGGTTTTGTATTTTTACATCACATGAAATGAAGTCATAATACATAAGCCTTTCAAAGGGACATAAAACTACCTTCAAATTCTAAGTGAGGAAGACATATGCTTAAAAAAAAAATCCCCCTTTTTAATCACCTGAAAGAAGAGATGTACTTCTCAGTATTTTGTTTTTTTCCAGCAACAACAAAATCCAAGTATAAGTCACATTCAAAACTACAGGATAGGGAGAATTTGATTCTCCCCTTGTGCCAGTCAGGAATGATTCTAGGTTAGTAATGCCACAGTGCTCTGACAGTGGTATAAATGAATGGAGAACTAGAGCCCTTAGGGATTTCTTGAAATTCATTAACATTTAACCTCGTTTAGTGGCTCTGCCAGAAAGCAAAATGAAAGAAAGGAAAAACAACTTTGTACAGATTCAGTGCATGCAAGAAGCAGCAGAAAGAAAAAATCGAAGAGGAATGTCATATTCCATTACCTGGACACCTAATTGGAGGTAAAGAACATGGTCAATAAGTAAATCTTCACAGGTAAATGCCTGTTCTGGGATCAAACACAGGGCACTTTAAGCTCTGTGACCATTACAGGCTTTATAAACTTCATTGCCTTCCCCTCCCAATGCAAGTGTTTCTTTGCTCTTGCCTGCTACATACTGAGCAGCAGGTTTGAAGAATGGACTCCTGTGCAGTTTTCCTAAAATGCTGTGAACACCAGCCTGTGGTCTTACTTGGTTTCAACGTCCCCTTGGCATCACTGCTGTTATTCAACTCTGGGTTACTTTTGTGAGTACAAACGCACAGTCAGGGGCTCGAAAGCTCACTGCTGGGTAGCAAGGGGCTGTTGATGATTCAGCGAGTAATAGACACTTGGACTGTTTTCATACACTTTGTGCTTCAGACAGGATCAGAAAAATTAATGTATAATATTGCATGGACACTCATTTCCCCAGAAGAGGTGTTTAGACAGAGCAATTTACTTTATCCAAAAGTACCACTACAAACTGAACAACCTACAGTTCGTTTTCCGCAGTTTTGAAAATGTTTGCGCATCAAGTGTGCCTGGCAACAAACATGGAAGAGGCTGTACAAACTCTAAAGGTGCTTCCTTTTGTCACTGAGTAGTTACAACTGAGAAAATATAAAGGTCTCCTCTCATCTTGCAGGTGGCAACAAATTAAGTGAAAAAGTGAACTGAGACTCAGTTTCAGGTCCTTGCTTTCCTAGATGTTTACTCTGCAACCGTAGGCGAGTCCCCTGTGATCCAGTTCCTGACCTGACACAAAACAGTAGACTTTCATCATACTTCCTCAGGCAGTGGTATGAGGAAAAGGTACCTAAAAATTCAAGATGCTAACAAGCAATAGCAAATACACCACCGGAGTGTTAAATTTTTATAAGCATCCCAGAAAATGGCTACCAGGATAGATTTTACAACAGAAGAGTGCATGTATAAGTGATATGAATTGTTCCAGAGTAAAAGCAGCAACATATGTAGTCATGGCATTTTATTACAAACAGCCTATTTTAACACTTTTATTTTCTTACCTTCCCCTACACTAAGTATAGAGCTGTATCAACATTTATCTTCTTTCAGCTCCTTCCAACAAAATGTACCTACTTATATCATGGCCAAACTTGGCCTATGTTTAGTTTGGGCAGGAGTATCAGCAATTTAACTACTTATATTCCTGACAGATATTATTTGATAGGATGATAGGCATTTCACTCCATAGTGTATGTTACTAGAGTAACAAATTTTAAAACTCTGATAATTTAACAAAAATATCCTATTACCACAAATGTCTGGGCAAATTAAGTGTGTTTGGCTAGATCGAGTACAGTGGTCTGATTTGTGTAGATATAATAACTGACGAAAACAAGGCTGCAAAACTGTTTATTTTTGTCTCCTCCTCTTTGGATGCAATTGAAATATGCAGTACAACATGTAACAATTTATCTGAGCTTTGCTTAAATTAACATTTCTCACAGGAGTGTCAGTGAGACCTTTGTGTGTATATCACAGTCAAGAATAATAAGGTCAGTAGAACTGGTCTGTTTGTGAAGACAAAAAACAATCAAATGTTAACTTTCAGATGTTTCCCAGTTCCACTAGTTTAGCAATTATCCTTCTACAAGTTTCCTTTATTCTTTGCTTTTAATCTATGCTAAATGGACTAGAGTATGCTTTTGGTCAAACATTTCATTAGTATAAACTGATTTCTACCTAAGAGATTACTTTTCCCTGTGTGAAAAACTTACACTAATTCTGTACCAGGTCATGCGAATGACTGGTTGGGTGATTTTAACAGCGGTACGATTGTACTGGGTTGTATTTTCTGTTTGCAAACTTTAAATTGCAAGCAATCAAGAGGCATTTGCTGTGATAGGGCTACGAAGTAGCATTCTGCTGTGGTACACCCGCGTCAATTTGAGAAGCCATTTGCCAAGTAATCCTGAAATGGTTATTTATCAGTTCTTCACCACTGACCCTCGGCATGAAGATTTCACTGCCCATAGATCAAAAAAATCTAAGGAAGTTGCTAGATGGCCTGTAATTATTAAACCCCACATCTATATGTTTCCACAGCTCACCTTTGGAGACATCCACATGAAGCGCTAAAATGCAGCAAATCTGCAAGAACTGCTTGTAGGTGCAATAGAGTCCTGCCTTGTGCTGTGGCTTGCAGGGCTCCACAGCACGCTTTAGTAAGCAAACCATGAGCTGTGACTGTAGCACAGGTAAGCACGCGCATGCTGGGTTTAATCTAACTAGATAAAGTACCTGCAGCAGCAGAGATCCAGTGACCTGAACTTGGGAGCAAGTGGCAGTCCAAGAACACTGTGTGCTGAACGTCTATCTGTACTGCAGCCAGATGCATGGCTTTGTGGTGTTACCCAAGATCACTAGAAAAGTGGTGTCATACTGTGTGCACTCAAAAACTGCAATTGTATGTCCCGTTTACAGACAGACAGACATAGGATTAACAGCATTAACAGAGTATTTCACACAACCAAGGCCCAGGAAATTAGAACAGCATTTGCGAGGGTGGGTGAACGAAATTATCCATCCCCTTAATTTATATTAAAGCATTTACATAAAAAAGCTAATTATTCCTGCATTATTCCCAATATTTTGTCTCTCCAGTTATTTCACTTCTCTAGAATTAGGCATTTATCTATTTTCTAGATTTGTGTCTACAAACACTGTGTCTTTGAAATTTGATAATGGTCATGCAGTGAAGTAGCGCTAGGTCTATAATCAGTCTATTTCTGATTTATAAATTTCAGATTATTTTGACAAGTGAAGGGGCTGGAAAAATCCTTAATGAAAGCTGAGATTCTTCCATGTTTCCACGCCCTGAGATGGTGAGGTGGAGTGATGCTACAAACCCCTAAGATGTAAAAGTGTTGCTTTTATCTGAATTAAATTAAACAAGATAAAGTGGACTGTCACTGCAAACAGATTAATCCAGCTGCTGCCTTGCAGTATGGTACACCAGCCTGAAAACAGGTGGCCAACAGATGTACAGAACCCTCAAACTTAGCAGGGAGCAAGAAGCAGAGCACATTCCTCATCCTGCAAGTCCAGTCTCTGCTGCCATCCTTTCCCAGGGCACTGCGGACATGCAGGGGCACATCTGGCCAGGTGTTACTACCATGCAGGTTGGGTGACAACAGTGTGCCTGAGCAAGTGGTGTGAAGCAGCCAATGCAAACAGCTCTCAAGGCGCTTCACAGCACTGCCCACCTCAGGGAGGCTGTTCATCCCAGCTCTGCAGAGCTCCTTATTTAATATCCCACTTACTAACTCACATGAACACCTCTAATGTGAGCAATGAATGCTTTATCGAACCACTAGGTCAGGCTTTGGGCATGTATTTTTCTGCCCTTACAAGGAGCATGCTGCAAATCATTATTGGCTTGCCACCACACTCCATGAAATGTGCTTGCAAGAAACAATTTTTATGTTCGTCTCAGCTAAAGTAACTGCTCTGCAGCCTAACCATTTCTGTATTTTATGGAGTCAATTGCTAATTACCATTTATAACTTTGCCATTATTTTGTCTTACAGTTAAGATGAACTATTAAAACCTACACAGACATAGACTGCCCACAAGCAAAACTGCCAATTCCCTGTTAGTCTGAAAGATCTGTTCCCAATTGTCACAATTACATACAGGGCTGCTGGGTTACCCAGGTTCTCTTGAAAAGTTTCAAGAAAAAAAGAAATGGGCTTGAATTTAAAGCTTGAATTTAAATAAAACTTCACAAGAAGAAGATTCAAAGTGCATATTTTCTATACAGTTTTAGGTTTTGTTTTAATTTCAGAATGTCCTGGGTAACAGGAATTCCAGTTTCTGCCTAGCTCATACATAAAATATCTTCTCAGAAAGTCTTTCAGTCAAGACTTCAAGATTAAAACACTCTAAAGAAGACTTTTGAATGTGCTTTTTCATCTGTATAAAGCTGGTACTACCACTGAAATCATGCACCTGAGCCGGTCTATGTAGCAATGCAAGATACAGATGTCAGTCTTCACCATAAGTGATAATGTTTGGGGATACAAAAAGTGGTGTGACAGAAAAAGCCCAGAACAAATGAAAATAGATGCTTTATATGTGACCCAGTCTATCTCTCTGAGTTACTCTGGTGTAATTCAGTAACCAGCATGACAGTGAACAGCAGGTAAAGCAGAATTTAAAAAAGCTGACCCTTCTGCATGAAAGGATACTTCTTTGTTCCAACTAGGGCATTTATTTAACACCTGCTTCAGGTGATTTGATTCTATGCATGACCTTTTTTTTTGAATGAAAATAAGAGTTTCTCAAGTAAAGAATTTCTCCCATGTTTTAGGGGCTGTTCTTACTGGGACATTGCTTGACCTTCTCAGCAAGGTCAGCAGCTCTCTCTTTGTATGACAGCAACCTTTGTAGTCCTAATGGAATATTATTATCTTTTTTTTTTTTTTTAAAAAAAAGGTTCAAAATTAGCTTTTTTGTATTTTAAGCTTGGCAGACTATTCTGGTGCTATCTCCATTCAAGCTGAATATGAGGTCCCTGAAGAACACATCAAACAATACAATAAAGCACAGCAGTAATTGCACAGCCCTGCAGTATCTTCCATAAATTCAGCAGGGAGTTTTCACTCTGTAGGTTACTGAGAATTTTTATTTTGAGCATCCATAAGTAAACTTGTATTATTAATGCCAAGAAAATAAACTATTCATCATTAGAGCAACTGTTTTCTGTGCACATGTCCACACTTCCAATTTGCAGCTATAATCCTTCAACTGATGCACGTTCTTCAGACTGAACAAGCTTGCATGGAACTACTGCAAGTTACATCAATGTGCTTGCATTCGTCCTGTTAGGTGCTCAAAAGTCTGCTTGTACATGTAAACCTGCTGGCTGCAAATACTGATTAACTGAGCTTGTACAAGCATATGCTTTCAAAAAATGAAAGAGAAATGCACTATCTGCATACAATAGTACTGTTAATCTGTTAAATGTAAATCGTTCCATCAAAGAAGCAACATTTCTGTATCTCAGAAAGCACAGTACATTTGCAGGCAAACCATCAGATGGATAGAGATGATTTGTGGGATTGTATAGACTTCAGCACAGTAAATCACATGCTGACATATCGGATTAACAGGCCCTGCGTCTTGTAATATACGATTTCAATGGTAAAGCTGACCACATGCAGGTAATACTCCCCAAAGACACACAAGCCTTTGTGAATGGGTTCTATTGCTTACCCACATGAACTTGGTGGCATCACCAAACAGTGAAGGATGGGTCCAGAGGCACTTACAGCTAGCACAGCACTGGTCGTTTGCAATAATACATTTTATGGCTGAGTTCAAAACAAGTTATACATTCATTAGAACAGGCCTTATTATATGCTGTGGTCTAACTATCTGACTAATTTGGTTGTTATTCCTGTTCCTGACTCATTTATACACAGATTTCTGTAAATATGTTTGATAATTGTTGAACAGTTTATGCAAACAAATTTCAGACTATTAGGTATTCATGAACTGCTCTTTTTAGCTATTCACTATTTATAGTGTGTTAGTGCCATTGCTACTGTTCCCAAAGCTGGGTGGAGGAGGACACTTTTAAGATGCAAGAACAACGTGTAAATCAAAGAGTAAGTACATTTTTTTTTTAGTTCAACATAGTCACATTTATAGGATTTAGAAAATTGTACTTGGCATTTTCTTGCCCATTCCTGCTTTTCACCTATACAGTTACAAATCCAAAACTTTCCTCTCTTCTCAGTGAAAATTATTAATTCAGCTTTTATTCTAAGTGATGTAGCCAGTTTTAGACATCTGGCATTCTGTAAAAGGCTTCATATTCACACCATCCCTGTGAATAAATAAATTGCCATGTAACAGTAGTCCCTTAGCAATTGAGAGCTGTTAGGTGATAGGACATTTCCTATCATCCTGTACAACATTTTCTTCTTAAAGCTACTTGAATTTCTTAGGAGTCCTCAGCTGCATGATAAAGATCTGGAATACATCATGTGTACTTATCTTATTAGCCAAGTGCAAAGCTCGCTGCAATTTAAGAAATTGCACTTAAATAGTAAGCTAGCATACCCATCCTTCTCTGAATCAATTCACACTTACAGATCCACGTGAACCTTCAACTGAAGGTTTGATGCATCAGGGCTACCATTAATATTGTAATCTCCATCACAGATATCAAATTATCCCATGTGATCAATGTACTAGTTTTGGCTGGGATAGAGTTAATTTTCTTCATAGTAACTTGTAGGGGGCTATGTTCTGGATTTGTGATGAAAACATTGTTGATAACACAGGGATGTTTTAGCTATGGCTGAGCAGCGCTTATGCAGCATCAGGGCCTTTCCTGCTTCTCATGCTGCCCCAGGCTGGGGGTGCACAAGAAGTTGGGAGGGGACACAGCTGGGACAGCTGACCCCAACTGACCAAAAGGATATCCTGTACTATATGACATCATGCTCAGCATATAAAGCTGGGGGAAGTAGAAGGAAGTGGGGGATGTTCAGAGTGATGCCATTTGTCTTTCAAGTAACTGCTAGGTGTGATGGAGCCCTGCTTTCCTTGAGATAGCTGAACACCTGCCTGCTGATAGGAAGCAGTGAATGAATTCCTTATTTTGCTTTGCTTGTGCACACAGCTTTTGGGTTACCTATTAAATTATCTTTACCTCAACCCATGAGTTTCCTCACTTTTCCTCTTCCAATTCTCTCCCCCATCTCACTGAGAGGGAGTGAATGAGCAGCTGTGTGGGGCTGAGTTGCCAGCTGGGGTTAAACCACAACAGCTGGACATTCTTCAAGAAGGAAATTTTCAAGGTGCAGGAGCAGGCCATCCCCATGTGCTGAAAGACAAGACAGCAGGGAAGAAGACTGGCCTGGCTAAACAGAGAGCTTTGGCTGGAACTTGGGGAAAAATAAAGAGAGTTTTTGACCTCTGGAAGAAGGGCAGGCAACTCAGGAGGACTACAAAGATGTCATGAGGTTATGCAGGGAGAAATTTAGAAGGGCCACAGCCCAACTTAACCCAGCTACTGCAGTAAAAGACAATAGAAGAAGTTTCTTTAAATGCATTAACAACAAAAGAAGGGCTAAGGAGAATCTCCATCCTTTATTGGATGGGTGGGGGAGACACAGTGACAAAGGCTGAGAAAAGGCTGAGGTACTTAATGTCTTCTTTGCTGCAGTCTTACTGTTTTCAATTGTTCTCAGGCTACCCAGCCCGCTGAGCTGGAAGACAAGGATGGGGAGCAGAATGAAGCCCCCGTAATCCAAGGGGAAATGGTTAGTGACCTGCTACACCACTTAGACATACACAGGTCTATAGGGCTGGATGGGATCTACCCAAGGGCACTGAGGGAGGTGGCAGAAGTGCTCACCAAGCCACTTTGCATCATTTATGAGCAGTCCTGGCCAAACAGGGAGGTCCCAGCTGAGGTTAGCAAATATGATGCCCATCTACAAGAAGGGCTGGATCAAGATCAGGGGAACTACAGGCCTGTCAGCCTGAGCTAGGTGCTGGAGAAGGTTATGGAGCAGATCATCCTGAGTGCCATCACACAGCAGGTACAGCACAACCAGGTGATCAGGCCCAGTCAGCCTGGGTTTATGAAAGGCAGGTCCTGCCTGACTAGCCTGATCTCCTTCCATGACAAGGTGACCTGCTTAGTGGATGAGGGAAAGGCTGTGGATGTTGCTTACCTGGACTTTACTAAAGTCTTTGAGACTGTTTACCACAGCATTCTCCTGGAGAAACTGGCTGCACATGGCTTGGACAGGCATACTCTTCGCTGGGTAAAAAACTGGCCAGATGGCCGGGCCCAAAGAATGACGGTGAGTGAAGGTAAATCCAGTTGGCAGCCAGTCACAAGTGGTGTTCCCCAGGGCTCAGTATTGGGGCCAGTTTTGTTTAATATCTTTATCAATGGTCTCGATGAGGGGATTGAGTGCATCCCCAGCAAGTCTGGAGGTGACACAAAGTTGGGCAGGAGCGTTGACCTGCTTGAGGGTAGGAAGGCTCTACAGAGGGACCTGGACAGGCTGAACTGATGGGCTGAGGCCAGCTGTACGAGGTTCAACAAGCTTAAGTGCCGGGTCCTGCACTTGGGTCACAACAACCCCATGTAATGCTGTAAGTTAGGGGAAGAGCAGGGAAAGCTGCCTGGTGGAAAATGACCTGAGGATATTGGTCAACAGCCGGCTGAATATGAGCTGGCAGTGTGTCCAGGTGGCCAAGAAGGCTGAAGGCATCCTGGCTTGTGTCAGAAATAGTGTGACCAGCAGGACTAGGGAAGTGATTGTCCCCCTGTGAATACAGGCCCTTGTGTGACCGCATCTCAAATACTGTGTTCAGTTTCGGGCCCCTCACTACAAGAAATACACTGAAGTGCTAGAGTGTGTCCAAAGACAAGGAACAAAGCTAGTAAAGAATCTAGAGAACAAGTCCTATGAGGAGTGGCTGAGGGAACTGGGGTTGTTTAGGCTGGAGAGAAGGAGGCTCAGAGGAGACCTTATTGCTCTCTACAACTAGTTGTAGTGAGGTGGGTGTCAGCCTCTTTTCCCAGGTAATAAGTGATAGGATGAGAGGAAATAGCCTCAAGTTGTGCCAGGAGAGGTTTAGGTTGGACATTAGGAAAAGCTTCTTCACCGAAAGAGTTATCAAGCATTGGAACAGGTTGCCCAGGGAAGTGGCTGAGTCGTTAAAAGACGTGTAGATGTCACATTTAAGGACATTGTTTAGTGGTGGAATTGGCAGTGCTAGATTTACTGTTGGACTCAATGATCTCAATGGTCTTTTCCAACCTAAGTGATTCTATTCTATTTGATTCAATTCGATTTGATTCGATTTAATTTGATTCTGAAGAAAAGGCAGTTAAAAGAAGCCCGATGTTTTGATGCTTGTCCCCAGGTGGGACAGGTTTTATTATCTTTGCTCCTTTCCAAATAAATCCAAGAAAAACTTTCTATCAAGAGCATCTTCCTTTCTTCCAAGCCACATTATATTCTTAATGCAGGCTTTTATCCTTCCACTCAGCCTTCGAAAATTCTGCTCAATCTCTGCCTCCGGGAAGGATTAATAGCATGATGAAGTGTCTCCGTTTTCACTCCTGGTGTAGCTTCCAGTGTCTCCTCTGACTGGTCACAGCCAACAGGTCACTCAGCTCCTTCAGCTCTTTAAGCGCACATCTTCAGTGTCTTGAACTCTCAAGGATTCAGACCCAGGTCTGAAAAGATTAATCTTGCCACCATAGATGCGGTATGGTGGGGGAAATCTCTTAACAGCTGCTAATTTTTTCTTTTAAAAACTTTGTCTCTCTCTTTCTTTGATTTCCCACTAACATAACTCTTTCAGTTACGAATTTGCAATCAAGGAGAAAAATATCATGACAAAAAATTGAAGAGTTTGTTTCATTTAAAAAATAATGCAGAAGATTGTTCTATTACCGAGGGAAAATTTGCTTCAACATTCAGCTGAGTACTAAGGGAGCTTCTTTTCCTTCTTAGCTCAGTGCTAATGGTTAACTTTTAACATATTAGCCCAATTAAGAATTAAATAACAGAATTTTAAGGAAGTTATTTATCCCATATTTTCATTTTCTGGTTTTTTTTTTGGCATATGACTGTAGGAATAATAAAAAGGTAAAGGATTTTAATTAAAGTCAGTAGATTTTTTTTTTGACTGATTGCATAGTTTGTGCAGGCTGTGGAATCTGAAGCCAAGACTTGCCTATTAGTATCTTTCATATCCTTGGGACAAAAAGAGGTAGTGCAGAGTGGAATTTAAGATGCAGTATTTAGCTACATCTATGATTGTTTATTAAAATAAATAATATACTTTTATAAATATGAAGTAGAATTTTTTTTACTACAGACTACAGTAAAATAACAAATATTTGTAAATTATTGTTAGATAAATTCTCTGAACATGGAAATTTACAGCTAGAGAAAATTTGTGCAAGAACAGAAGTTTGCCTTTATATCCCTGTTGATATAATTGATTTAGGGAGGTATATGGTAGATACGGGGGAAACAGCTTTTTCTCTACATCTGACTAAACACATGTCAGTATTGATTAATGATGTCTCCTGCCAGTGTTGAAGACTCCTCAGAAATAGCAGCACCTTGCTACTGCTTTCATGCTCCTTAAGCATACAGAAAACTAGTTTTTAATATTTCATTTACAAAAAATACCCCGAAAAGGCAATTGATTTGTGTACAAAACACTGTTATTTTTCAATTAACATTTTAAAGTTCCTTTCTAACACATTTCTAAGAAAAATTCTTAACCAGTGTAAGAACAATTCTTTAAGTTTGATATTTAAAGCTTGAGCTGTTATGGTTTGTTTGGATGCATGAATTACTGAATTTTCTGTCACCAAATGCAAAAATAAAATTCATTAACTCATTCAGTTTGTGGTATTCAACATTGCCATCATCCAATAGGTGTCTGAAATTCAACTTCATAAAAATGACACCATATTTAAGCTATTTTCAATGCAGCCTATGAGACGATTGATGCCATGAATCTATTCCCTGTTTTAAACTGTTAGAATAGCTGCAACAGTTTGTAACATGTAAGTAAACTAGGCTTATGGTCAATGTGATGCTTTGACAACACTCTGTGGCAGCAAGGGACCTTCTTTACAACTTGGTAGGCTAAACATTTGCTTTTCTTCTAAAGTATGTTATTTGTGCTAGAAAATATTTTGGATAACAACCCTAGAAATTCAGAAGAACTTTGCTCAATTTCTACCTTCCAGGAAGGTACTCCAGGGGGCAGAGCATGGTCTGTGATAAAGGCAAACATTCTCAGCAGAAAACTGGAAAAAAATCCACAAAACCCCACAAACAATAACACAAAAAAAATATCCAAGAACAGAGGTGTAAGAAATGAAATTTGACCAGTGATGAAGGACTCAACAAGATTTTTCACTGTTCATCAGATCTAGTAGAAAATAAGACAGAGGGCATTTATAAACTTTTCTTCTCATAAATTGTTCTAGTCTGTTTCCTTTTATACTGGTTCAGTTTCTTGTACTGACCACACCAGCATCTGAAAGCTGCATGTGATTGGTAGGTTTGTTAATTTAAATATGAAATAATTCAAAAATTTTTGTATTGATTCTTTGCCAACAATTGAGATATGGAGTAACTTCAATGAAGTTTTTGTGAACTAGTTTCCTAGTTAATGAAACAAGCATCTGGAATATTCTGGATTTTGTACTTTTTTTCAGAACAGTTATTGACATTCACACTCGCACCACTAGTTCTGGAGACACTTAGAATTTATACAACTAAAAATATAACTCCTGGATAAATATATTTTTTCAAATTCTATTAATGAGTCCATCTTTATATTAGCATTCCTACTTGTTATTACAAGTCCCAGATTATTGATTACAAGGCACTGTCTTGAATTGGACTTCTGTGAAGTGAATCTAACTAGCATGTTTACTTTATCATTAATCTTGTTGGTCATTATATCATTTACTGTTCATTATAGCAAGAGATAAATTGCAGAAATGCTTAATATTGTTAGTTCAGCTTGGCTGCATCCTTTAGTGACACTAATTCTACCGAGCAGTTGGGCAAAATCAATGTCTGATGTGCGATTTGTATTAAATTATGCTTGTTATATGATTGAATCAACACTACACAGAGTTTTCTCAAGTTAATTGATCAACTCCTACAAAATAAATTAATATGATACATCAAACTTAAGCTGAACTATAGACCATAACAGAACAAACATGAGCACTGAATGAAGGCCAAGTTGCATCAGGCCACATGATCCATTCCTTGTCTTAGATGGAATTAGGAAGTCACATTTTTGTGTTTTGAAGAAAATATAAAAATACAAGTTTAAAATGAGATTCATCAGCCAGAAAGCCTATGAATTATCAAATGAATATTGCCTGAGATTTTTTTTCAAATTAATTCCCCAATTTTTATTTAGATTCAAGTTTAGCAGAGAAATTCGGCCTGCATATGACCCAGTCAGGGATTCAATTCATTACATGCAAGACATAAAGCATGAATTCACTGCTCTTTTATCCAAATGTGTTTAGGAGGGATTTGACCATGTCTCCTCTGCTAGCTACTTGTCGCTTCCCACCTGTGAAGTCTGAATTGGTCTGCTAGGTCTGCTGCTCATCTAAGACCTTCCCATTTTGACTGTCAAAACAAGCCAGGTTAGTTTAAACAGCATTTTGTGAGCAGTTTAGGTAGGGCATGAGAGGAATGGTGGTCCTTGATTGTACCTTGTTCCCTCACAGGAGTGGAGGGGGAACTTGAGAGGCAGCAGAGAAACAATTTTATTCTAAGTAAGGGTAAGGGGAGAGAAAAGACTTAACTGTTCAACCAGCTGTTATACTCCCCTTTTACTGTGACTGATCATGGCTTATGTTTTGTTGCGCAGACTGCAGATGGGTAGAGGGCAGAAGACATTTTTCCAGCTGATAGATAATCTTTTCTAGCAATCATAAATAATCTCTCTCACGTTTCTTTCTGGTTGCTGGTGTCTCTGTCTCAATTTATAGCTGGGCTATGAAGCCTTTTCACCACATGAAGAGGGATTCATCTCACCTACCTTTTGGCATCTACAGTGCAAGCCTCTATAATGAATCTCTGATTTATTTACCCTGGGCTCACTTTCTAATCCACAGGGAGAAATCATGAACTTCTGGGGCACATCTCCCTTGGCCTATATTAGAGAATTACATTAGGATGAGATGAATCACATACTAAATGCCTCCTTCTGTTCTTGGACTATTTGGGGAGCAACAGCTGAATAGCTCAGAGGTTATTCTACAGATGTAGATATCTGCTAATATGAGTACTTGTTCAGATATCTTTCACTCCAGATGCCTATCATCTGATCTCAGGCCTCATAGGTTTGAGGTGCTGAATCTTAGGTTCAAATATGGAGATCCCTGTTCTGGGACACACCAGAGGCAGACTTTCGTTCCTCCAGCCTATTTTACATGCATTCCACATGTGCCACAGCACAGCATATTGCCGAGGCTACCAAACTGGATGAAACTGATTTGTTTGTTTCCTGGTTTGTTTGTTTGTTTTCTATCTAATCAGGCAGAAAACATTAAATGTCTCAACATTTCTCCAAATTTCTTGCATAATGCATAAAAGTCTAAACCAGGAAGTACTTTCAACTCCTTGAATCTTCCATGTAATTGTAAACTGTATATGAATAAAGGACTGACTCCCTTATTTTGGGTCTATAACCAGTTGATGGAGCCATTCACTTGCAATCATTAGGTGTAGTATACAACTGTCTGACATTTTCATTTGTAAGTTAATCATGACTAGATTTTTAGATCTTATTATTCATAGCCTAGTTATTTTGGTAAACAATTTTAAATCTGCAATTAATTGTGAAATAGCTGCACTGTGGCGAGTGCCATATCTCCTTCATTATTGCCTTTAGTACAGAGATTGTAGGTGGACCTCTAAGACATTCTCAAATGAAACATTAGAAGTTACTTTGTAAAATTTGGCCCAATAAAAGATATTACATGCAAACTATGAATTGAACTTTATGCTACTCTGTGGGTCATACTTTATAAATGCTATTTGAAACCACTTATCTAAGTTTTCCATACTATCAAATATTTTTTTAAATGCATGCAAGTTATCCTTTGTGCTTGTCTTCTGTTGCTCCTATGCTAAGAGGTTTAAGATACACATTACATATTGGTAAAAAATCACAGCAATAGGAAAGTTAATGGATCCTATTTGGAACTAACTAACTTTCTTAAAGCTGATGGTATAAATATCAAGAGTGTATGACAAAGTTTGACAGCACAGTTAGGCCTTACTTAGTTGGTGACTCAGAGCTCCTTCAGAGAAAATTCTATTAAGTGTGTTTATTATATGTAAAATGCATTAGAAGTTTAATTAGATCAATGCTGAAATATCTATTGCAGATTAAAATTTCAATAAAGTTTTCCTAACAGCATAACTGCAAAGCAATAAGAATACAGGCAATACAAAACTTTGAGAAGCTTCTCTGCTGAAGTGAAATATGGTGCAGAATGTGTTGTAGTCAATTTAATTTGGCATTTATGTAAGGTAGCTGTCACTGAGTGTTCTGCTGGAGTCTTCAGAGGTGGTTCTTACCACCTTTTCTTTTTTTTCTTTTTTTTGAAAGCCTATTCAAAAGGCTTCAAAAGCATTTTCAAAAGGTGGAGGAGGTTCGGTTTTAGTATACTGTAGTTGTCATAATGGGAATTAAATGTTTAATGTATCTTGTTTCATTGCATGCCCACTGTCAGTAACTCCTTTTCATCTGTACTGGTAAATGGGTTCCCTCAACTTTTAAGAGGAAAAAAAGGCAAAAATTTCTAGAGCAGATAGAGCAGAGATGAAGTAGACCATATACTGCTCATGTTAAGTTACATATCCAGCACCATAACATTCTTTAGCATTCTGTAAAACAGATAGATATATGTATATGTGTATGTATGTTTGTGTGTATAAAAAGGAACATAGAATTTAATTTCCAGTAAAGTCCTTAAAACTTAACAATGAATCTGTTCATGCAAGGCATATTTTTATCTTCATTCAACCAGGGATTGAGTATGATAAATATATGTGATATGACTCAGGCTGGAATTAAGCTCATGAAGTCTTCTGACAACAACTAAGACATGGATCTTTTACCACAGAGATGATTTACATCACTAATCCAGGCTGTGCATCCATGAATATCAAATCTGTGCACGATTTGATCAGCGGCAATAAAAAATTGCATAAGTAAGCAATGGTATTTCTGTCAAATTGGTCAGACAACAACATTATGCTCTTTATGCTGAACAGCAGTCTGAAACTCACTGAAGTTCCCATACCACATCAGAAATTCTATCCTCATAGGAAGAAGGCTGCCTATCATGTGTGGAATGTATTACTGTGACTGCAACTTACAGCAACTTCCCTGTCCATATACAGCTCAAATGGTTATGCTATTATAATGTGATGTAAATGTTTTTATCATGCAAGAAGGAAGATATGAATGATATTTTTCAGCTATTCTTTTATGCTCCTGCTATCCACAGTAGAGAAGGCCATCTTCCTAGACTTTCACCTTAATTTTTTTTTTCTTCAAATCACATTATTCATTCTTTGAATCTTTCATTGTAAACCCAATCCTTAATATTAAACTACTGGCAAGTTCAACCTTTAGACCTAGGATGCACTCCTTCCTGGATTTGCAACTGAAAAATCTAAGCAATACTGTGTTAACAATCTTTAAATATAATGAATCTTGCAAGACACTAGAAAGACCTGTTAAAAAATTGGTATCATTATATGGTTCACTATGAATAAAAGTCACAGTAATTTCATGAAGTAAAAAGACAATGAAGAAGACATCAAAGAGAAAATCAAGTAGACTGAACTTATTTCATATTCACTGGATTTGGGCAGTCAGTTGCTGAACCTGAAGCTTGAACGCTAGTAATTCAACACCATGAAATTTTTCTTCATTTTGTGCATGAGATAATTTATTTTATTTTCCTTATGTATATTTATTTAAGCAGTAGTACTTGAGTAGTATTACTGGAAACTTTCTAGGTGCCCTGGAAATTTATATGCATGTTCAGAATGCAGTGTAATGTCTAATTTCAGTTCACTAAATTAGGTAACTCCAGAATCAAGAACAGTTATAATGTCAAAGTTATGCTGCAAAGTATTGGAGATCTGCTAACTACAATGGAATTATGTCAATTCAAACCCAGTGAGACTCTGGTCCAATACTTTCAGAATGCATGCAGATATGCTTCAACCTTACGAGTACACAGGTTTAAAATATAAGTGGTTAGTGCAGGCAAATTCATTGCTGTTTGCTGCTATGGCTCAGGAGGGGAAGTATTTGAAAGC
>JANXJC010000078.1:23378444-23389899 GCA_027564655.1 Leptodon cayanensis
TAGCCCCACAAAATTAAAAAAAAAAAAAAAAAAAAAAAAGAAGAAGAAGAATAGTTGTACATATGCCTCTTCGAATATGTCAATAAACAGAGTTGCCTAGCTGAAACTACATTTTCTATTCCTCCCAGTTTGGGCAAAAATACCTTGTTTTTCCCCACAGATGCAACCAAAAAAAAACCAGTGTAAAAACTGTTCTCTGTTGAACCAGTGAAATTCAGCGGTTACTCAGCCAACAGAACTTGCAAGAGCTCGAGATGCCTCTTGGTCACACCTTTTCTGGCTCCTGACGCATCCTGGAGGTTTCCCCTGGGTAGCAAGGGACGTAATCTGTCCCCAAACCTGTGACAACATACCTTGTCTTTGTTAAGGCAATACCTTCGCAACAGTTAGTTGTATTGGGTTTTTTTACTAACGGTTGATGGCAGTAATGGGGAGTGAGACAGAAAAGAAGAGAAGAGACAATTATTGTACTGCTCCCTGCCCAGTTGCCCAAACAGCCAAATTTGGCACCAGATGGCACAAGCAGCACTTTTGGTTAATTCAGTGGAAACTGGTGGGGCTTGTTCATAGCAAAACTGAACTGGGCTTACACCTTCTGGTTGTCTTCAAGGCGTACTCACTTGAATGTGCTAAATCTGAGCACTCATAAAATTATGGCTCTGCTGGTTGGAAGGCACTTCTCTGAGTGGGAGGTTGGGCTAGACAGTCTCCAGAGATGGGCTTGGGGGCTGAGGTTACTTCTTGTGCTCTACTTGTTACCATCAGGGAAGGGACCTGTACTCTATGAATTAGCTAAAGAGAGGAAAAACCTCTGGCAAAAGCATAATGGTTACAAACAATTCAAATACCTTTATATTCTACAACATTTACTTTTAGATGCTGCTGAGCAACCCAGTGCCAGCCACCATCAAAATGGATGCACTGAAGTGCTATGTGTCAGCACTAGATTTAAGGCATTTTTGGAAGCCTCCTGCCCTCAGGACATTTGTCACCCACTCTAAGACTCAGCACTTTGGAATAGCTGCAGATTTTTAAGCTGGAGGGGACTCCCATTATTATACATGACTTCCCAAATAACATACATTGCAGAACTGCACACAGCCACTCTGCAGTGGAAGGATTTCATATAAACTGCACACCAAATTGCACTGCAGATCTCTCTGAATCAGAAGAAACCCATCTCAGTATGTCTACAGGAGATAACCACGAGCTGCAATGACACAAGCAGCTTTCTTTTAAGCAGTGGAATGGCATAGCCAAGTTTGACTGTATGAATAAAGCCATGATACAAGGTTTATCATTCTGGGTGCACTGCTGTACAAAACCGCCATGCATGCTCTGCAGTTTTCTCTCCTCAGCATGGGCACAGATGCTAGACAATGCTCTGACTAGGCATGTCCATATTTTTATGGATATATGAGTGAGCACAAGAACTGGCATTTGATTGAGAAGATTTATTTCAGAAAGGCCTCTTCATCAGTAAATGTCACCTCCAGCAAGGGTTAGACAGCTCAATCATCTGAGGGCTTCTTGTGCATCAAACACACATAAAGTAATCTTCACTTCATCTCAAATGCTAAAATGATTTGTCTGTCATAACAGTGTATTGATAAATGTGTGGGAGTACTGCAAGCCTCAGTGACTCCCAGAATCATTACGTGAACTTAATTAGATCTCCTCTCCTTGGCCAAGTCTCAAAAGGCTTTTTTTAGCAAGAAGAAAAAAATACACCACATCATTAAGACAATCCTCACATCTTTTAAGTACAACCAAAAATGTTAAAAGATAAAATTCTAAGGACCTGCTGTGATAAAGTTCATATCACCAGTATTTCACTACAGCACTGTAATGGGGAAGTCACTGCATAAACTGCAAATCATTCTTGTACCCTGCTTCACATACTGAGAGTGCAACATAAACATTAAACTCATTTATCTACATACACTCTTACTATGTAGCCAGCAAACCTAGAAATTATTTTATTTGGTTGAGGGCACAGTTAGATAAGCTGTGCAGCTGATGAACCAAATAAATAGATTACCATTCCTGTGCACATCTCCAGGTGTTTGCTGCTGCTGTGGCGATGGAGGGCAGTCACTGTCTCTCAGTGATGCTGTTGTCAGTGTCTGTTTTACCAGTTTGTAACCTGGCTCTGCAAAGTCTTCCACATGAATAAAAACCTAGTCACTAGAACACCTCTGATGATTTAACAGAACTGGCTGAGTAATGAGATGGACAGCTACACCAGCAGGGGTGGCATGGCACCAGCTTTAACAGTTCATTTGACTGTACCCGAAGCTGGAAGAAAGGCAGCATAATCCTCGAAAGACACATATGACAACCTGGAGAGACAGGAGTTTATGAAGGCTTGTCCAGAGAGCAGTTTGCCATCATGCTCGTTAGTCACCGTTCAAAACACACAGAGGTGCTAGCTTAGAAATTATTCCCTATTGTAAAGATTTCGGACAGCACATCCCTGGAGCCTTAATTTGGGGGAAAAATGATGACAAGGTATCACAAGATTTGGGAATGCTTTCAGAGGGTTCTCTTTTGGTTTATGTGCCTATGCCTGTCTGACAGACACATTCCCACCAGCCAGGAAAGAGATCACTGAGCAGACAGCTAACACTGCTGTCCTCTTCCATGCCAGAAACAAGCACTAGGACTCAGGAACAGGATGGCAACCTGCTTACACCACACCTGGTGCAAAGCTTAGCAGACAACCATTACTAGTACAGACCGGACTCCTTGTCTCTTCAGTGGTAACAGAACCTCTTTGCTTCTTCCCAATAAAAAAAAAAAAAAGGAGAGGGGATGGGGGGAAGCAGCCTATGGGTCTTAATGTAAATGCACAATTTACTTTGCTTATTTTGCATTTTGCTTTGCTTATTTTGGCTTCCTGCTGGAGCTCAGCAAGCCTTCTGCTGAATCAGCACATACAGCTTTCCTGAGCCTCTATGACTTGGAAGGTCACCAATATAACTGGAGTGATTCAAACATTCATCACCAAAAAACAGTGGGAAGCTTCATCTGCAAAAATCTCATGCGCAACAGAAAAGCTCAGAGAGCTCCTAACTGTAACCTCTTGCCCTTAATTTTTTCAACATCAAAGCCTGACTGCCATCAACCAGGCTCTCAGAACCTTGTCTTGAATTTGTATCAACATTTCACTAACACATTTGGTCAGAAAACACAAATATGCAGAAACCAAAAATTTCTGTGGCAACCCGCCACTTTCTACAGGCATGAAATTTATGGCCAGATAGACAGATCGCGAGCCTCTCAATGTCCCACCCTCTGCAGGTGGTGTTCCACTCCATCTGAATGATAAATATTACTGGTGCTATAGAAAAAGATCACCTATACTCAATGGTTAAGACACTTATTTGATAAGCAGCAGATACCAACACTAGGGAATATTTAATCCTACAGCATGAACAGTTTCAACAGAAGAAACTGAGAGGACCCTAAGCCCAAGCAGCCAATAATCACTTTCAGAAGTACATTGCAGTGTGTGACTGACAAGCAACCCATTCCCAGTTCAGACTAGAAACCAGAAATTAAGTCTCCCATGCGCCAGATGTGTCCAACCACAAGATTACTCACCATATTGTGTTGGCCCATTTAGAATTGAACCTGCCAGCTCCTCCCTCTTTGTAGTTGGTGAATACATACATACATACATTATCTATCTATCTTTGCATATATACATACACTTATATTTATATGAAATATTTTATTATATATATTTGGATAGGTAAGTGTGAACGTATTTACTTCTAAAGAAAATTAGGCTTAAAGGAGCATCCAGCTGTTGCTTTTTTGTATCTTTGCCTAGAACAGGCTGCCTGAAGTCAAAACATATATTATTTAAAGTTGGCTGGAACAATACGAAAAAAAGCACATTCTTGGAATACATAGTCGGCCAAATTAGAGAACAGTAAAAATCAGAATTCCTACATTGTTGAAAACATTGTCATTCTCTTTTACTGACATATGTGTTTCTGTCTGGAAAGCTGCTTAATGATTCTGTTAAAGATTTACTTTTAAAAGCCCATGTATAACTGTGAACATGCTAAAGAACAAAAAAAACCCCAAACCACTTTATTATATATGCTGTATGCTTTACTACACAAATATGTTTCTATATCCAGTTTTGAACTTACAAAAAACCTAAAAATAATGTATACATCTTGACTACTTGTCATAATGGAATAAAAACACTCACTTCCATGTGATGCTGCCTGCAACGAGGACAATGAGAACTCATGAGAAACCTCAAGATGTCCTGTGCATGGAATGTATCACAGCTGCTACACACGCAACTCAGTATTAGCACAGAACTAGTTTTCCTGCAGTACAAACAAATACTTCAGCGACGTGATAAATTCACTCAGCCGCTAGTCCAAAGATCGCATGAAAAAGTTAAAGTACTAAAAGTATCACATAATATGTGAAATTAGACTAAAATTCAATGACTGATCTCTGCATGTGTGTTGTTTTCCACACAAATTTGAAAAATGTTTTAAAAATATTTAAAAAGTATGTGTAAAACTTTTGCCCCCCCTAATACAGACTTTGTTGAGTATTCTGGATTATCTTTCTTATTATTATCCTCAGGTGTTATTGAATTCGCAATTATTTTAGAAAGACACTATTTTAGAGATTGGGCAACAGCACCATAGTGTTCTGCTTGCACTAAGGAGTCCAGACTGCAAAACTGAGAGAAAAGGCATGGTCACACTTCAAGTACACGCAGTCAACAATAGCGGTGTCAGCACAGATGGAAGGAAGGCAGTAACGCCCAGGAGGGGTGTTAAGGAGGTGGAAGTGATCAGCAGAATTTGCACATAAAGGAGAAAATGGAATTTGCAGGATCAGGCTGGACTCACGTTGGAGAAAAGACAAGGCAAGAAAAGACAAATAATTTGAGCCAGGCTGGAAAAAGCCTTTCCTCCCCCACACCCACAAAAAACTTCTGCCTCTGAAACAGGAATGGGAACCAAAATGAAACACAGCCAGGTGTTTATTTGGTCACAAGTATGTAGGAAAGGTGAATTCCTAGAGCTGCAGTTTTTATGATAAAATAAACAGTCGCTGACAGTATTTTCACTGAAGTAGGAAAATTGGTCCTTTCAAAAGTAGGTCGGCATCTCCATAACATGCCCACTCATCCCAGGTCTTATACTGTATTTTGAATGAACCCAGTACAAATATAGTTCTCAATGTAATCTCCTGTAAATTTCATTTGGATTAAATTCCTTAAGTTCTGAATTGATTTTTGGAAAATAAATTAGTTTGTGCTTCATACAGTGAAAGAATGATTACACAATCTAGTTTGTCCAAACAGATCAGGTGAAAGAATGGTCCCAAGAAAACTGTACCTATTACAGAGCCATGGAAATCTGTGCTGCCAAAGCTGCAGTAATGGATTAAAGTCCAGTATTGGCTTCCATAAAGAATACCGATTTTTTTTGTAGAGTTTACAGAGGTATAAAGTTAAAATACATTAATACACTCTTTCTTATATATACACTAGAACATCAAAATGGATTTATAGGAATGAAATTACTGTTCCTAGACTTCAAAATTAAATGCCTTGTTTGAAGTTAATGACCAGACAGAACAAAAAAATCACTAACAAAGCTTGTGACATACATATAAATGAAAATTACATTTAAAAAATGCATATTCCATGCCATTACTAGTATTGCCTTCATTTTAAAAGGCACATACATGTAAATGCAGAAATTCTCACAACTTGCATTTCATGTGAAAGTGTATCAAACCAACCTTTCCTTCTACGGTGAACTTACAAGCAATTCTTAAATTATTCAAATCTGATCTAAAAAATTCTTCTAAACATCAATATCTACATATGTAGGACTCGCAGGCAATTGTGCGCCACTGCAGCCCTCCCTTCCCCCTCATTATTTCACAACTTGTAAAAAGAATGGAAAACGTCACAAAACAAATGTAATGTGTGGGGGGGGGAAACTTGAACTCCCACATTCTATAAGGAATAAAACTAATCTTTGAAGAAGGCAAGGCTGGTGGAAAAAACATACACAGTTCTGGAAAGGAAAGCTAATTCCATTGCATTCCAGAGTTCTGTCTGGTTTGATTTTGACAAGAAAAACATCCATACTTCTTCAGATATTGATTCTATGACTTTTAGCTGCCGTGTTGATTTTCTAATATTCGAGGTGAAAGGACTTTTTAGCAATTGATTCCTGTTCAGGCTGGCCTGCAAAGGCAATGCAATAGATCAACGAGATATTTTCGATATTCAGCCTTCACTGCATTCAGCAGACAAACAAAAGGAGCCTTACATAAGCACATTCCCAACATAAGACATACACTGTTTTTAAATAAACAGTAATCCAACTAGTGCTTGCCAATATTCTTGAACTTGAAACTTCCACAGATAACAATTTGTAGAACTGTAATCCTTTAGATGTGGGCTAGGCTGGCTGGTGAAACACTAACTAAAATGCAGCAGTCCTGCTGCTGTGGCTGGACCGGTAGCTGCTAATTCCTGCTGGGACTGCAGCAGCATATTTCTCACTAGCTTCCAGTGGGGCTCCTCCCTCAAGTATTTCAGGAAATTTAGGGAAAAAGACCTCTATCCTACAAGGAGTCTAAACACTTCATTACACTTGGCATTACTGCCTTTTAAAACATTGGGCATTCAGCTAGGGGTTAAATTAGGTGCATTCTATAATATCCATCTTAACATTAGATTATTTCCCCCACCTCAAATACTACTACTTAAATTTCTGGTTAGCTGGTGGGTAAACATTGAGGACCAGAAACAGACCACCAACACTGCATATCTTAAAGCATTTTGACGAATTTGGCTCCTCTGCCTTTTGTTGAATGAGACAATACAGCTGACCCAGACATACTAAAAGAGCAAGAATCATTATCTCAGACCTTAATTTGAAAACATGGAAGCAAAATTCAAACTACATTGAATTTTAGAGGTTACTGCTTTACTGTGTGTGCATTGCTCTCCTTGGTGTAACTCAACTTTCAGAAAGTTGGTTCTTGAACAAAGCTTCAAGTAAGACAGCTGAAATGCAGATATGAGGTGAAGATCAGAGCACTTCATACAGCACTGAAGAGGAAAAATGTATAGAAAACACATTCGCTCCTTCTTTTTCCTTTAGCCCCTTTAAAAAATTGGATTAGACCGCATGTAAGAACAACTGTATTTCTAAAACAGCAGGGGAGTTCTCAATAGGAAAACCAATTTCCTTCCTACCAAGTCTGAAGAAAACTTGCAGCTGAAAGTTGGCTGAAAATGAACTTGCAGTAGTGTCAGGTTGATTTTTCGAAACAAAGATCTTGCAGTCCAATATATCCAGAAACTGATTTTGAATATTTTTATTTAGAACAGAGTTTCCTTTGAGACTGCTTTTCTCTTTTCAGGGACAGGAGAGTACTTCCCTACTCACATTTAGGCAATCCAATGAAATAGGGAGAGTAAAGAAAAGGAGGTAGAAGAGTGGACTGAATGAACTCCTACTGTTTCCAGCAGGATGCAGTTTTTTTCCTTGGTACTGAACTTTGGAAACACTTGGGCAAATTTTCAAAATCAGGTACTTAAACTACCTGTGCAAGGCACAGACCCAAATCCTTGGACTGGCAGTCTCAGGCGTATTCTCATGGCCACAGACACTGTGCATACGCGTTCCGTCTATGTGACATGCCATGCAGTTACTGTCCCTCCCCAAGCAGCACACAAAGTCTGACGACTGAAACAGTTCAGTGAGCATAGCTTCCCGGGAAAGACACATGCCTTATTTTAAGCACCATTTAAACCATTACCTCATAAGCAGCACTTCCCCCCCCACTCCCCCCTTAAAGAAATACTAATATAAAATAAACATTGTTTATTTAATCTTAATGAAGAGTGCATGTGAGGAGAAAGAGCACTGAGCAGTAAAACTTTTAAAAACCTTCAAAAATGTGTTGCAAGACCTTCCTTCCTGGGCCACTGCAGAAGTGCCTGCCTGTTTTTCTCCAGTGACATGTTCGTTCATCAGGAAGTGTTCTAAACAGTCTGTACTTTGAGTAGGTGTCAACATCATTGATTACTGCTCTTAATGACAATCTCCAGGTGCAGAAGGCAAACCGGCCTTTGCACTAAATGACGTGCAGCAGTATGAACAGCTTCATACATCCCATAATAACTCTTAATTTTCCTGGTGAAGTGAAGGGAAGTAGAAGGGGGGGTTACAAAGTTTGACTACTAGCAACTTGCTCTGTATAGGAAAAAAAAAAACCTTTTTAAATCGGAAAGGGAAAATTTCATGGCTATTCGTGTCTGTATATCTAAAGCAAGTTTTGAACAAAGCTAATTTAGGCCAAGTCATTCCTGGGATTCTGCAAGCTCTTGTGCCCATGCTTATCCTGAATAGCCCTCATTTTGGTAAGCTATGTGGCTTCCTCCTTGGAGGTTCCTGTTGTGCCAAATTATGAATTCCTATGCAATGGCTTCTCTGAAATAAGTTGCTTTTGCCAAGAAGTTTATGTGCAGTGCCAACCCAGGATCTCTTACTACAAGGTAACAAACAAAATTGAAATATACAGCAGATTTAAAAGTTCTTTGGCTTTTTTCTAGCTACTCTGTATATTTTCTTCTTTAAACCAGGTGAGACAGCCATTTCTAATCATAAGAGGTGAGACTGAAAGCCAGGCAATGCAAAAGAGTTTGGAGGAGTTTATTGTATTTCATTAATGCTCCCTAAATGAACACTTTTTATAATGTTTTCTGAATTCTGATCATACTTACATATATTCTCCATTAAAAATACTATATTTCTGAAGTAAAAAGATAAACTGAAATAACTGATTTTCCATAATAGGGAGCACATTTAATCTGTCATTTCTAATATTTTTGTAACAGTCCAAAAACCTAATTGGCCATCATCATAACAATAACCTGAAGACTTACACTTGGTTGTAATTTTATTGCAATAAAAAAGCTACAGTAGAAAGAGGAAGCTGCAGGACGGAGCATACTGATACTATACTTAAAACAGAAAAACAGATTTCCTGAGAAAATGAAGGCATTTAGGCAATACACTCCGCTGCAGGCTGTGTTAGTAGGGCGTTATTTCGGTCAGAGTTGTAAGGTTTGCAGTCCTGGCAAGTCTGATGACCAAATGCCAACTTACTGCAAGCATGGGGGACCTATCAAGTCAGGTCTGGCCTTCCAAAACTATAAAGCCCGACCTTTCTAGCTGGGCAGACTTTGGTTCTGGTGGCTGGGAAAGACCTAAGTAGGTCTAGCCCTTCCCTAAATGTAGGATTTCCTCCACATGCACACAAGAACAGTGCTGCATCAGTCCTGAGCTATCCCTGCCATGAGAAGGCAGCCGCCCTGGAGCACTCCCTATCGCCCACCTTGATGCTACCTCCCACCCTCCTCAAGGGACAAAGTGGGCAGGAGCCTGGGGTCACCACACCTTTCTTCTCAGAGTTACAAGACTGCCATGCATGACTGCAGTGGCTTGACCTTGGCTGGCTTCCAGATGCCCACCAAGCTGCTCTATTACCTCTCCATCAACAGGACAAGGGGGAAGAAATATATGATAGAAAAGCTTGTGGGTCAAGATAAGGACAGGGAGATCTCTTACCAATTACTGTCATGGGCAAAACAAACTCAGCTTGGGGAAATTAATTTCAATTATTGCCAATTAATAACAGAGTAGGATGGTGAGAAATAACAACAAAACTGAGAACACCTTCTCCCACCACTCCCATCTTCCCAGACTCAGCCTCATTCCCAACTTATCTAACTCCTCCCCCCAAGTGGCGCATGAGGACAGGGAATGGGGGTTGCGGTCAGCTCATTACACTTTGTCTCTGCTGCTCCTTCCTCCTCACACTCTTCCCCTGCTCCAGCGTGGGGACACAGGCCTTCATGAACTGCTCCAGCATGGCTCCTTTCCAAAGGGTACAGTCGTTTAGGAATGCACTGCTCCAGTGTGAGCTCCTCTCCATGGGGCCACAGCTCCTGCTAGGACACCTGCTCCAGTGTGGGCTCACCACTGGGTCACATCTTCCTTCAGGGCATATCCACCTGCTCTGGCATGGGGTCCTCCCTGGGCTGCAGGTGGATATCTGCTCCACTGTGGACCTCCCTGGGCTGCAGGGGGACAGCCTGCCTCACCATGGTCTTCCCCACGGGCTGCAGGGGAATCTCTTCTCCAGCACCTGGAGCACCTCCTCCCCCTCCTTCTTCACTGACCTGGGGGTCTGCAGGGTTCTTTCTCTTACATGTTCTCACTCTCTCTCACACTGCTGCTGTGCAGTTTTTTCTACCCTTTCTTAAATATGTTATCACAGAGGTACCACCAATGTCACTGATGGGCTCAGCTTTGGCCAGTGGCAGGTCCGCCTTGGAGCCAGCTGCAACTATGTGTCTGACATGGAAGGAGCTGCTGGTGTCTTCTCACTGAAGCCACCCCTGCAGCCCCCTGCTAACCAAAACCTTGCCACGTAAACCCAGTATGACCCTGCAGGAATCTCACCAGAACAAAGAAACAAAAAGCACTCACTGAATCACACACAGGCTCAAGCCATGCCAGTGTTGCCTGCGTCTCTGTTACCGCTTTCTAAGCTCTTACAAATTCTTTCAATATTTTTCCAGGTATTGATGTGAGCCTTATCGAATTACAATGCATGGACTCAATCACCCTCCACCCTTTTTTCACTCACCTGTATTTTGCTTTTTTCTAGACTTTTGGGACCTCACCTGCCTGTAGTCATTTCTCAAGGATAACAGCTGAAGATGCTGGTTTTGCTCCTTGAGAGTTTGCTTCTTCAGTGTTCTGGGATGAACATCATCAACTCACCACCGACATCTGCACTCTGACTTACCAAAATAGTCTCACTTCTGCTCTAATTGGGCCTCTAATATTCTATTAACCTTTTACAAAGACCCCAGATGTCTCTACACAATGTTTTATTTGCTTGTCTTCCCTATTAAGTAAAGGACTTTTAACTTTTTCTTCTTTCTCCTCTTCCTCCCAGCACATTTCTCAAGTCTTTTCCTTGGTAAATTTAATCAATGACGCACCTTCAGCTTTCTCCCTTGCCAGAGCTACTGCTGTGTCCTCTGCTCCGTGTTGTTTCTTCTTTTTGTGAAAGTCCATTTTTTACCTTCCTATCATCTGACAACTCCCAATGCAGATATTTATACATACAGGAACTTCAACAGGATGTTCAGAAAGCCATGGAAACCATTCTCATGGAAGGTGATCACAGACCATCCTAGTAACTAATGACACATATGCAAGCAAGTACATGTACAGTGAATTACATTTTCAAGAAAGTGTCACCACTAGAATCATAGAATCATTTACGTTGGAAAAGACCTTCAAGATCATCGAGTCCAACCATCATCCATGCCCACTAGACCATGTTATGGAGTACCCTGTCT
>JANXJC010000078.1:23404233-23415278 GCA_027564655.1 Leptodon cayanensis
TATTCATGTTTTTCTCATTACAACAACAAAAGGTATTTAACTTGAATTACAGTAGCTGCCATTTCAGAGGGTTTCTCTTACAACCATTCTGTTATATTTGAGAGCAGAAGTGAACCAGATCATCAGAAAGCATTTTTTTAATTAATGCTGTTCACCAGTAATTAGGTGACTGATTAGAGTCTGAAACCTTTTATCTACCATCTTTTAAATTCTGTGCGTGTCTCAGGCAGACAGGCGGGGGTTTTAGGTGAAAATTCCAGCAGGGACAGAGACTTATGTGGGTTGGCAGAACACCATGAAAATTTGGATGGATGAACTCCCCAACCTCACACCATGTCTCTGCTTCAGACAAGAATTTGCGAAACAATTGGAAAATGTTTCTGAAATGGTGAGAAACAAATTAATGAATTTAGGAGATGTGGCATATATTTTCCATTTTTCTCTGCACTGTGTAGATTGAAAGAAAACTGAGAATCCAGCACTTGGCTCTGCATTTTTAAATTAAATCCAAGCATGTGTTTCTGATCATTCTTCAGTCACAAGGATCCTGAGACTCCAAAATAAATACCTATGTTTTAATCATGCTAAGGGGGACCACCCTTCCAATGCATCATTTACATTCCAGTACAACACTTTTTTTTTTTCAAAAGATATTTGAGTTTCTCTCATCTTTCACTGAACTGTATTTATTATTACAATTTCTTGTTGATGCCATCAGGCAGCCAAGAAATAAAGGGAGTTGATATTTTAATTTGGTGACCGATATGAATTATTAACTCTGTTTCAAATATAATATATTCATAAAAAGTAGAGTGAATCCTTATTTAGATTGCTTCCATTTCTTACAACTGATTCTAACTGTGCAGCAACTCATTAGGTGTGGCCTGAGTTCTGCTGTCTTTTCAGGAGAAGGTCAAATGTTTCTTTTGTTTCTATATACTCTGCAATTCTGGAAGCTTTTTCTAGGTCAGTAACAAAGAAAATTAAGTATCTTGGCATTGGTAGAAAGCTGCCATTTATTTTGGGGCTCTTTTCCCTTAAATAGTGCTACCTAACAAAGAAATAGACCTCTACTGTTGCCTAAGGTCTATGCCTTATAGTAATTCTCATTCACTGGAAATACAAGCATACCTTCAATTATGTTAGCTTCAGTCATGTCAGTAATAGCTTTTTTGCACTCATTTTTGCAGTATTTCCATAGTGACTATTTACTCTCAGAACCTAAAAGTTTGACTTAAATTATTTATGTACAAATACTGTGTTAATTGCATGTATGTCATCAAAAGACATTTATCATCCATCATTTCAAATACAAAGTTTCAAGATATTTTACTGATGTGCTAAACACATATTACTCTCTGTTTTTATATTTTTGAAGTCCTAAACATTTCTGCATGCACCTTATGTTTTTCCAGCAACCGAACAGAAGTGACTGAGACATAGTCATATTCTTTTTTGGTTTTGTTTTTGTTTTGCTAAAGGCTTTTTTTTTTTTTTTTTTTAACTTTGTCTTACAGGAGGAAACACCTGCCCAGAAACTATTCTGATCAGCAAGACTGGTTCTTCAAAAATAGGACAAATCAAAGCTCAAGATCAATGAAGAAGGAGGTGCTCCAGGTGCCAGAGCAGAGATTCCCCTGCAGCCCGTGGGGAAGACCATGGTGAGGCAGGCTGTCCCCCTGCAGCCCAGGGAGGTCCACAGTGGAGCAGATATCCACCTGCAGCCCGTGGAGGACCCCATGCAAGAGAAGGTAGATGCCTAAAGGAGGCTGTGACCCCTGGAAAGCCTGCGCTGGAGCAGGCTCCCGACAAGACCTGCGGCCCCATTGAGAGAGGAGCCCACGTTGGAGCAGGTTTGCTGGCAGGACTTGTGACCCCACGGATGCTGTCTGGATGCTGGAGCAGTCTGTGCCTGAAGGACTGCAGCCTGCGGAAGGGACCCACACTGGAGCAGTTTGTGAAGAAGTGTAGCTTGTGGGAAGGGCTTGTGTTGGAGAAGTTCATGGAGGACTGTCTCCTGTGGGAAGGAACCCACACTGGAGCAGGGGAAGAATGTGAGGAGGAAGAATTGCAGAGACAACACTTGATTAACTGACTGCAACCCTTTGAGTTGAACCTTGGAAGATGGAAGGGCTGGTGGGAGGTGTTTTTTAGATTTGTTCACCATCATACTCTGTTATTAACTGGCAATATATAAAATCAATTTCCCCAAGTCAAGTTTGTTTTGCTCGTGATGGTAACTGTTAAGTGATCTCCCTGTCCTTATCCTGACCCACAAGCTTTTCATCATATTTTATTTCCCCACATCCTGTTGAGGAGGGAGAGAAATAGAGCAGCTTGGTGGGCACCTGGCACCTAGTCAATGTCAACTCACCCATCTTCAAAAGCTGGTTTTCAGTTTCTACACCATGGGTAAGAAAGAATCATCTGAGATCAATCTGGGGTCTAGTTCAAAATCCAAGGTGTATAAACTGACTCCAATTACATTTAGGTCAGAAATTAGGCAGACTTAACCACCAGAGGAATCAGGTTTTGGTCAAGCTTCTAACAGAAACAAATGGCACAAAAAACTGACCCCATTTTAACATGGAACAGGACTGACATATGACAAGGGTTATAAAATGAGACTGCAAAAAATGGTAGAGTATTGGATTGAGACACAGGAAGTCTTTTCCAGAACAAATGTTTTAGCACTTCTTTTATGATACAGTTTATTGCTCCACATGACAGCTGATGCACAAAAGACTGAGATTCAGGTTTGGAAATTAGTCTTGTATTTGAAGTTAGAAAGGACTGGGAGCTTCACTTCAGTTGTGGAAGCCAAAACTTCTGTCTTGATGTTACAGGAAGATCTGGAGAAGATGAGACAATCCTAAATCTCCAATTACACAAATGCTTTTCAGGAGGGAATGTGGAAAAGTCAGCCAAAACTGCTAACTGTAAGCACACACTTATTAACTTTAATAGGTCTAGAAATAGAGACCATGGTGACATTTACTCTTTTAAAGATGGAACATAAGAATGGGTTGCAAGAGACTTTCCTTTAACTTAGAATTGAAGCTGATGAATAATATGTCAGAGGTCCCTTGCAACTGAATTTTAACATTAAGTCATTGTCCAAATGAGCCACCATGTTAGATGACAAATGTGGCTTGGAGTTTATCACCTTTGCTGCTTTCTCCATCAGTTCCTCCTGTGGTTCTAAGGCCAGAGGAGCTCAGTGAAAACAAGTGCTCATAATGTGCTACTATGAGCAAGGAAAAACGAAACTCAGAAAGTGAAAACTGAGCACGGGCAATGGCTTAATGATAAAATCCATTTTATACTATTGTTCTTGTTCTTCCTAACATTTATTTGTTTCACAAAATACTTCCTTATGCCTATTGCCTTAGTACCTACAGCCTTTGTTGTGCATGCTGTCTTCCATCTCACAAAAGCAGCAAAACACATTATTTTCAAATTCCCTCGTCTATGGCAGTCAAGTTATAAAACAGTAAAACCAAAAAGAGCAGCAACACAGCAGGAAAACATATGAGCAGGACTATTGCTGACCAGCAGAAATGCAGAACTTTTTAAATTAATTACACAAGCCACAACTGTTTGTTTTGTTGTTTTTTTTTTTTTCCTGAAACACACTAGGGAGATCCCAGGTGATTTCCTATATTCAGAGCTCATGGCCTCAAACCACCCACACTCTGCCTGCTTAATCTATGTGCCTGTGGGTTCTGTCTTTCCAGTGGACAGAGAGCTTCTCCGGGACAGAAACTGTCTTCCTTGTTACATAGCATTTTGTACAGCATTAATGTTCTTGGATTTCTGCTATACACATCAACGTAAAGTAAAAGCCACATAAATAATTACACCCATGAAAGGCAAAATAAGATATTCCCTTCCAAGCATGAAATTTGACTAAAACCTATCTTGAGGTAAGATTTTTCATTCCAGTTCAAAAAAAGCCCTCTCCTCTATTCCATTTCATTGCAGAATATTTTATTTCCACCTTTCTAGGAGATACTCCATAGTTCCATCACATTATTGAATTAAACGAAGGAAAGCCTTGGTGAAACTCCATGACCTATCTTACACAGATGGCTAGATTCAAATAGTACATTGACACTTTCTGACCTTAAAAACACAGTGAATCTCTCTTACTGCTAAAAGAAATCGTAGCATTTATTTCTCACACATACCTAAGCTTTATATAATCATCTTGGATGCTAACAGAGCTTGCAAACAAAATACAATACAGACATGCTCAGATATAAATTCTGACTTGATGTTTATGTAAAATATAAATCTGTTCAGATATGCTGAGTTCCACAGGCAGATATCATCATCTAAACTCTCTGGCTACATTTCATATGCAATACTACAATTGGAAACCACGAACACCCTACAGAATTCTGTTCAGCTCTTCCAACTTGTGTAGCCAAGAGAAAAAAAATTGATTTTGCGGGTGAAAAAATGCTATTGGCTGAGGACAATATTAAAGTCACTGTTAAGATGCATCGTGAAATGTAGTGGCATGTCACATCCCTATTTTGAAAGCAAGAAACATTCAAGACTGGTTTAAATGACACTTAGGAAGCAACATTCCTATATTCCCACTGAGAACACCAAGCAATGAAAGACAGAACCAGCTTTAATACCTGCTTGTTACTGTTTTGCTAATTGGTCAGGTAGTTTCTTCGTTCCTCCATGTGGTCACTCATTGTAGTTTCCATCATACATAGCATTCATACTTTATTTCAGATGTGGTTTTCAGTCTGTAACACGTCATGTGCACATGCAGCACTAGGTAAAAGCTGTGGCTACACCAGACAACTTTTGTTTAGGCAAAACGTGTCCTTGAATTTACAAATCCATGTGCCACAACCGGCTAAAGCAAAACAAACAGCAACAATCACATTCTCTCACCATAATGTATCCCTCAAATGTGTTATGAGTTATTCCCTGAATCAGTAACAACTACAAATTAATATTCTTTGACCTCACTTTTCTGCAATAGAGATAGGGACTGTTTTAATTTGCTGTTTCAATGTTTTTGTCTTTTTCCCATCTTACAAAATTTTAAAATTCTCATAAAGAGCATATTTCTACAAACATGAATTGCTCAGATGTGACAGTCTCTCAGCCTTGGACAATATATCTTGACCAAGAAAACTACCAACTATAACACAGAACTAGGTAAAGGATTCTGATTCAGTCAGATGTTCAGTAGATTAGTTTAACTACAGGTGAACTGCTTCAAATATGAGTGAGAAATAAACATAATTAAAAAAAAAAAAACAAACTGATAATAATACTGCCTGGGGGGATGGAAAGCCTAGCAAGGCTTTGGGGATAAGGGCTGTTGGCATGTGGGTCCAGGCATCCTGGGCTGCATTAGGACGAGTATTGCCAGCAGGTCAAGGGAGGTAGAACATCCTCTCTTTTCAGTGCTGGTGAGACACATATGAAATGCTGGGTCTGGTTCTGTCGTCCCATCAAAGACATGAACTTACTGGTGTGAGTCCAGCAAAGAAGATGATTTAGTCCAGCCCAGAAGATGATTTAGGCATTGGAGTATATGACATTCAAAGAGGCTGAGAGAGCTGGGACTGTTCAGCATGGACAGGAGGCTCAGGAGGATCTCATCAATGTATGTGAATACATGATTGGGGTGGGAGTAGGCTAGTAAAGAAGGTGGAGCCAGACTCTTGTCACTGTTTCCCAGTAACAGGACAAAAAGCAGTTGATATAACATGAAATACAGGAAATACCATTTAAATGTAAGAAAAAAAAAATTCACTGTGAAGTTGCTGAAACACTAGGACAGGTTGCCTAGAGAGGTTACTGGAGTTTTCATCCTTGGAGATATTCAAAAGCCATCTGGACATGGTCCAGCAGCCACCTGCTGTAGCTGCATCTGCTTTGAGCACAGTGGTAGGACTAATGATCTTCAGAGGTCCCTCCCAGCTTCAGCCACTCTGCAATTGTGCGATCCACAGTTGTTAGCGTGTTCTTAACTTCATAAAACTCTTGTCTGTTGTATTTGTCTCAGCACAACCACTAAACTAGTCCAAAGGAGTCAATATTTTCTGGATGCAAGTGGAGTTATGTTATAAAATCTTTCCTCTGCTTCCTCAATATTTTCTTATCACTTTCTAGCCTGGAGACCTGCTATGAAATGCTCTTGACTGGTAATTGACTTTTAAAGAGAAACTCCCTAGATAGCATCAGAGCTCCTGATTTGGAGGGAGTAACTTTTATGAGGCTGTTTGAATGGAGGAATCTACTTTTTAAATAGATCATCTTTCAAATTCATAGCCTCTCTCCTATTCACACTTAGTTTCTAGTAAAGTCAAGTCCAGCTTACTATCATTATCAGAAATCAATTTCAGTCAGGTTTTTTATCAAAACTATCCAACACACTTAATAAGGAGCAAATCAAGTAGCCTCTGAGACCGAGATAGGATGCATCCTTCTCTTTATTTTCTAAAATTTAGGGAGTAGGCAATAAATGATGATTTATTAAATTTCTGGTTGACGTCCATCGTCACAAGAAACACAAATGAGAAAAAGGAATGGTTAGATTGTGTAAGTCTTTGAGATTAATTTTTAGTAAGAGTTCATTTTTTTAATAGGGATCCACAAGCAAGAACATGGCATTCTGAAGCCAGAGGCTCAGCTATCACTTCATTGAAGTCTATGAAGTTAAGTAATTTCACCTAAGCTGAAGTTTTGATTCATCGAGCCTAATTTTTAATATATTTAATGTTTTCCATGGAAGTTTAGTTCTCATGGAGGACAATAGACTGAAAAAACAGAAGAATATGCAACCAAAAGCAGCAGCTGATTAGCACTTTCAAACACTCCCAGAGCTCAGCAGGATTTAATTAAGAAGTTAAAGGTAAGAGGACTTATACCACATTGCCAGTTCTTCAAACCAACTACTTTCCAGCCACTTTGCAAAGCTTTAAAGAACTCTAAATTTGTTTTACAAAGAAGATGTGATTGTACATCTATCAGTGACTATTGATAGTATATGGACAAAATATGATTAATAACTGATTTTTGGAGATGCTAAATGCTTTCATGTGTATTGCACATCAATATTCCACAAGTTCACATCACCCACGGGATTTCAAACGTTCAAAACATCTTTCTGTTTTTTCTCAAAAAATCTATCTATACTTTTTAATCATGAGTAGATCTGATAATACATTTTGGCCAACACCTTCTAACATGATGTACTGGGTTTGTGTGGTGGGGTTTTTGGTAGTGGGGGAGGGGCTGCACGGGTGGCTCCTGTGCGAAGCTGCTAGAAGCTTCCCCGGCTCCAAGTCGGACCCGCCCCTGGTCAAGGGCGAGCTCATCAGTGATGGTGAGAGATGGAGATGATGGAGATGATTGGATGAGAGATGGTGAGATGATGGAGAACATATTTAAGAAGGGGAACTTACAATGGGGGAGGAGATTGGAATGTGAGAGGAACACCTCTGCAGACACGAGGTCAGTGAGGAAGGAGGGGGAGGAGGTGCTCTGGAGGAGGGGATGCCCCTGCAGCCCGTGGTGAGATGGCAGGCTGTCCCCCCCAGCCCATGGAGGGGAGCGGGGAAGCAGATGCCCACCTGCAGCCCGGGGAGAAGCCCACGCCGGAGCAGGGGGATGCCCCCCCAAGATGGCCGTGACTCCATGGGAAAGCCTGTGCTGGAGCAGTCTGTGACTGAAGGACTGCAGCCCATGGAAAGGACCCACGCTGGAGCAGTTCGAGAAGGACTGCAGCCCCTGGGAAGGATCCCATGCTGGAGCAGGGGACAAGCGAGAAGTCCTCCCCCCGAGGAGGAAGGAGCAGCAGAGACAAGGTGTGGAGAACTGACCCCAACCTCCATTCCCCATCCCCCTAAGCTCCTGCGGGGAAGGAGGTAGAGAAAATCCAGAGTGTAGTTGAGCCGGGAAGGAGGGAGGGGTGGGGGGAAAGTCTTTTAAGATTTGGTTTTACTTCTCATTATTCTGTTTTGATTTGATTGGTAACAAATTGATTTTGTTTTTTTTCCCCAAGTAGCGTGGGTTTTGCCCATGACCACAACTGGTGACTGATCCCTCCCTGTCCTTGTCTCAACCCATGAGCTTTTTGTTGTATTTTCTCCTCCTGGGGGTGAGGAGTGCATGAGCGGCCTCATGGTGCTTTGTTGCCAGCCGGGCTTAAAGCACGACACATGATGACATGAAACAAATGTATAACAGAAAGTTAATACATATTTTGGCAATCAGACAGATTCGGCTTAGCAACCACTCAAGGCACAGAAAACACGGTCCTGGCCAGGATTAAGATTGTATGAACTCATTGTACATTTAACCCTACCATGTGTTAACCTGCACTGCATCAGATCACAAAACTGCAATGCAGTATTTAGAGAAGGGATGCATTCACAGGAAAACTTGATAGTTTTATGCAGCAGAAACCAGACAATACAGGGAGCCATGGAGTTAATTATCATGTTCTGCAGTTTCAAAAGCTGTGAACAGCAATATTTTGCAAGGATCCAAACTACCATGGCAGCCTGCACACAAAAAGAAAAAAAAAAAAAAAAAAAAATCAACAACAGCCAATTGTGTGCAAAATCATCATAGCAAACAAAAAAAAAATCTCAAAAATCAACTTCATTTTTCATAAAATGCAACTTTTACAGAAATAACATCATCAGGTAGTCACAAAAATGCGAATGGCAAGGGTGTGATACTTCCCACCAACAGGATGTGGTTTAACTTAACTTTCCCTCAAGACTATTTTTATCCAGTGAGGTTGTCTGAGAAGGAAGATACTTGACATTTTATTATTTTATTTCTGATTCATTTATCACAGATCTGCACACACAGAGATAGTAATAGGTAATTAAAACCACTGAGGAAATAAACAAATCAGATATACTTTGGATTGCAATACAAACCAGTAACACTCCTTCGATTTTCTTTCAGGGTTATGCAAATACAAATGCGCCGGCATCAGAAATAGCTATGTCAACCTAGCAGTTGATAAGTCTCAGAAGGGAGATTAGAAGAAACAATATGTATCCTAAAATGGAAAGAATGAAAATTATTTGAATGCATAGATAGGTGTTAAGCAAGAGTAGAGCAACTGACACTGCAAGTTGTCAGTATGCAAGAATAAAATAAACATTCAGGGGAGAAGCAAATACGAGATCCCCCAGATGCAAAATATACCTGAAAAAGAACAGAACTCACCTCAATTTCAGAGTCACACATTAATACTCATGGGGGCATGGACTAAACCCAAACTACGATGGTAACGATCAAATTCTTTTTCTCTCAACTGCTGCCTAGCTTGCCAATAAAAGTTTTTGTTCAGATCCCAATACACAGATATTCAGATCACAAAGTTTCTGTCACATAAGTGCTGTAAATAACTGGTTTAGAATGACACAAACAACTTTGAAGATTAAATTTCTCTCTCTGCATCATATGCATATGCAAAAGCAAGAAGCATTTAGTGTTGATGCTATGGGTACTTGAAGGATTTCACACCTCTACGATGAATTTCCCATTTTTACTGCTAGGAAAAGGCAAAATGGGACTTAATTTGATGTGGAAAAATACATTTCTGAAGATAAGGTGCTTTTAATCTTCCAGTGGCCAGCATATTGGATCTGGAAACAGTAATTGACTTTGCTGCTTCCAGATGAAACTGAACATTTGGACAACAGCAATGTTTGCAATCAGATAAGCATTAGAGAAAGAAAGCAGATTTTATTCCAGTGAGTGCTCTGAAAATGTTAGCTCTGAGACTCCAGTGGACAAAGAAGAGCTCCAAAGCCATCTCACATTGCTGCCGTTTGTGTAAGAATGCCCTGCTATATTTTGCTTAACAGTTAAGAAGAACATGTGAAAAATTTGTCTCTAACCTCAAGCCCACTCAAGCCGACCTCAGATTTAAGATGCAAGATGGTGTATGAAGTTAGAAGGAAGAAATGCACAGCTGAGAAGCCAATCTGGAATGCTTCTTCTCAGCTGGCATCCTTTCAGACTTCTTTCCCCAAATATGCTAAAAGCTACAATAGTGCAATGAACTTCAGGGTTAGTTGATTTTGTCCTCACTTTATCATCACTTACTGTCCCGAGGGTCTTGTCAAAGGCTGTGACACACATTTGTTTTCATATATTCTAACCCTTGAAAGCAACAAGAGTGTTGTTATTTGTATTGCTACATACATAGTGCCTTACACTGCCACGGTTAAAAGCTTTTGAACGCACACTGCATATATGCAGTTTGATAGTCCCTACTCTGCAGGGGGTGAATTCACCCAGCCAATGTGTAGTGGGCCACTGCAGAAGACACTGTAATGAGGACAGTCATTTCAAGCTGAATCTAGGCAGAGTTTAACCATAAGCCTTGGCTGTGGAGACCCATGTGTTAAGCACAAGTGACTGCTATAACCTTAGCACATACCCTGCCGTTAGTATGCACTGACTTCAGCAATGTGACTTGTATGCACTGCTTGTAAGAGCATGTTCCCACAGAGATGTGTAAGAGCATAATGTTCTCAGTGAACCCTGACATACCACCTAGCATGTTTGGTATTGTACAGGTAAAAACACTCATAGCTTACTTGGTATGCCGTAAACATGTGATGAAAGTGAAGCTGTTGAACCTCACCACAGACAGGATCAGCACGTCATAATCAATGTGAAGCTGCTTGCCTGATGCCGCCTACGCCAGGCTACCCAGTATCAGAAGGGATGTAAAACTGCAAACACCTTTTCCCTCTTTGCTATTCTTCATCAGCTTTGAGTGTCCATGCCTTTCACACTGACATCCCAGAAGAACTGACAACTCCTCAATGCAAAACACTATGAGATACAAGAAGGTGCATAAGACCATAAAGCAATGAAGAGCTCATGAGGAAGAATGATAAAATGACTGGAGGCCAGTCTCAAAACAATAGCAATTTGACCACAGAAGAAAGTGTACTCTTCGATGGTTGAAAAACTGGCTGGATGGACGAGCCCAGAGGGTTGTGGTGAATGGGGTGAAATCCAGTTGG
>JANXJC010000078.1:23435341-23454170 GCA_027564655.1 Leptodon cayanensis
AAGTACTGTGTTCAGTTTTGGGCCCCTCACTACAGGAAAGACATTGAGTTGCTGGAGCGTGTCCAGAGAAGAGCAACGAAGCTGATGAGGGGTCTAGTAGAGCACAAGTCTTATGAGGAGCAGCTGAGGGAAGTGGGGTTGTTTAGCCTGGAGAAAAGGAGGCTGAGGGGAGACCTCATAACTCTCTACAACTACCTGAAAGAAAGTTGTAATAAGGTGGCTGTCGGTCTCTTCTCCCAAGTGGTAAGTGATAGGACAAGAGGAAATGGCCTCAAGTTGCACCAGAGGAGGTTTAGATTGGGCATTAGGAAAATTTTCTTCACAGAAAGCATTATCAAGCAACTGGAATAGGCTGCCCAGGGAAGTGGTCGTGTCACCATCCCTGGAGGTATTTAAAAGATATGCAGACATGGTGCTGAGGGACATGGTTTAGTGGTGGACTTGTCAGTGTCAAGTTAATGGTTGGCGTTAATGATCTTAAGAGTCTTTTCCAACCAAAATGATTCTATGATTCTATGCAGGCAAAACTTAAAATGCTCCATTTACCATCTCTAATGGGATTCAAGAACTGTTACAACCTACAGCTTCCAACACTCTTTGGAGAGACTTCTTACCTAAATTCAGAATGCGATGTTGTCCATCACTGATACAAGGTGGCACAAATATTTCCAAAGAAAAATAAACCTTACATTAGGCTTCTAAATACATATCATTCATTTAATTTTCAGCAGTGCACACTCTGCTGGTTCCCATTCATCTGACAGCATAAGGGACCATAAAAGTCACTACATGTGAAAAACTTGCAAATTACCTTCTCATCCATCCAAGGTGTGCCTGCATGCACCTGTGTGTGTGTGCACATGCATGCATTTAGGCACCTACATGAATTACAGAGTTCACAACAGCAACTCTTATCGTTTTCAGGACAGTGCTAAGCACAATTAGTTTCAGTCAACACTGCCACTTACCTGTTTTACTTCCAAGCAGTTAAAGAACATTGATTTTTTTTCTACAGCAAAACTGGTATTGTAATGTAAAGTCATAGATGAACTCTGACACACACAATGAAAGCTGACAGAAAGGACTAACAAGCCAAGGAGCTAGCATTCAAATTATTGATTAGTAGATACTGAAAAACTCCTTATATAGCTTAGTCAGGCTAAATAGAGGTAATTTAGGCACAAATTTCACTGTCTGATAATGACAATATTTTTTCCAATCATTCTATCACATGCACTTCTCTTACAAGCTATACAAACTGTTGCCTGAATCATTTCCAGCACCACTGGAAACAGTAGATTTGATGCAAGACTTGTAATCTTCATTCACCATTTCTATACCAAAAACTATGCCTATAACAGCAAATAAATTTTCTCAGTCTGCCTCTTAGCTAGGAATTCAACTTCTATCCCTCAACTTCCCAAACTGTTCTGTCCCTCACAGTTCATCAAAAAGACAAATGAACTGATTAGTCACAGCATGGGGATGTGGAATAATTTCACAAAATTTTTGCTTATCTTCAGACATACAGTTTTCTCCTTGGCTGGACATAAAGTAGCTAACACTATGTGGACAGACATAAAAAACAGTAAAAATATGTGAAGACCTTCATCTTGCCCAAACTGTGCTAAAGTATAGTAAAAGGAAGGCGTAGGATAAAGTCTCTCAAAGACAAACAGGAGTCATCTGCTTCTGCTTCACTCTTCCCTCGGATCTACTATTTACAAGCACCTGCCTCAAGGGGCAGGAGAGCAACCTCTTACTGCTTTTCACCATATGAAAAATACTCTGTGTTGAAGGCAATATCTACAGCATTCTGCAGCACAGAATGGCCATAATATAGTGAAGAGTGGCTGCACTGTGATTATAAAATTTTAATTCTCTAAAGAGTTTGTGTCTACTGAACAGCCTGTGATAAATCTGATGTTGAACTGAAGGTTTTCCAATGCTAGAACATTTCTATACTCAGAAGATAAATGGAAAAAAGTCTTCAAACCTCCCAAAATGAAGAGGAGCAAGAGAAGAGGGCTGAAGAGATTATGGAACAAACAGATAAAATGACCAACAGCACATTATGGGCACCTGTTGAGACTCACTGCACTGGTTAACCTGAACGCATGGATGAAATAGCTCAAATTAAGGTGGTATGTAACCTCTTGTACACCACTTACTGAGCCTTTTTAGACTGGAAATAAACAAGTGGGACAACAATTTTAAAAAATGGTTATGAGAGACATCTGGAGAACTGGAGGACTGCACGCTTGCTCTATATTGCTAAGTAATTTAAAGCTCTAAGAACAGGATCTGTGGACATATGGATACATATGACAGCCTGGGGAAGAATCAATGTGGCTTCTATAAAGGGAAGCCATGTCTCTAAACCACAGAACTTCTCTGAAAGATTCAGCAAGCATTTGAGTAAAGAAGATTTGATAGATTACTTGGATTTCCAAAAGTTATTTGATGAGGTCCCTCACCAAAGGTTCTTGAGGAAACCACAGAAGACAGAAATGAATTAGCGGTTGGTTAAGAGATACAAAACAGGGAAGGAATAAGTGCTCAGTTTTCACAGTGCACAGAGGTCATCAATTGATGGACCAGAGCTGGTGTCTGCTACTCGGTGAGCCAGTACAGGAGCTGAGATGAGCAATGAGGTTACAATGGTTGGTTGGGGTTTTTTTTATAATCAAAGTTCATAATAGTAAGTTTCTGCCCAACTGAAGAGCTTCAAGAGGACTCTACTGAGATTCAGTGACAAGGTATTAAAAGGCAGATGAAATTCCATGTAAATAAATACAAAATTATAAATATCGAATGCAATCCTAGTTTCATACATTAAACAGACTAAGTGGCCTATTATCACAAGCTAAGAAATCTTGAAATCTAAGCAAAAGTTCCATGAATCATCAACTCCATGCCCAATTGTAGTAAAAAAAAAAAAAAAAAAAAAAAGACAACCCAAACCCCAACAACTGTGCAGAAGTATTAAGCATTATCCCCTATATAAATTCACTGTGTGAATATCTCCATCTATGGAGATATTGAAAACTCCACTGGACGTGGTTCTGGGAAACTTTCTCTAGCTGGCCCTGCTTAAGCAGGAAGGTTGGACTACGTGATCTTAAGACGTCCCTGCCAACTTCATCCATTCTGTGATTCTGTGTTACATCTTGAGCACTGTATGCAAGTCTACGTTACTATTCTGATATGAGGAACAGAACTGAAGCTTCAGATTTGGCTTCAGATTTCTGAAAGTTGAGGGACTACTCTGGGCAAGTATCCATAGATGTTTGTCCTGTTCTTACACTCCTTTCTAAGTATGTGCTTCTCACTACAGACGAAGACAGAGTATTGACCTAAACAGACCTTTGATCTGACCAGCATAGCCATTCTTACAGTATAAAGGCTCAAATAATTTAGGATGACCTGTTAATTTTAAATTTATATTGCAAACATGTATGCATACATTAGTCAGTTCAGAGAAAACAGGTTTTTCAGATAAGAATTTTTTAGATTTTGAAATGGCTGAAAGTTCTGAAAATAAATACTTAATGTTTCCAAACAAGATGTCTCCACAAGCAGAATGGAAAATGTATCCATGTTACCATTAGAGTCAATTCTTACTGAAAGGCAAATTTAAGTTTCCTTTAAATACAATAAAGCTCCTGGTAACATGGGAAACCCTGTTGTACAGTCTCATTCACAAAATTATCACATACCAATTTTAGGCACGTTTCTTGTCTCTCCTGCTCATATTGAAAAGGCTGGTTAGATGGTTAGATACTTTCTTCTAAATTACAGTTTTTATTGTAATCATGGTCAAGTTACTTCTCCTTTGCATGCAGAAGTCGTCCTTAAATTTAAAACTGAATTATTCTACCTCACAGGTGTAGCTCGCTGTTGGAGAACTATCATCACCTTTTCCCGGCACCATCTGTTGGACTAAAGAAACCTAATTCCTCCACAGTATATTTTCAAATGAAAAATTTACAAATAAGTTTAAATAGGATTTTTCATAATACATATGAAGACAAGCATTGTATGCCACTGTTGGAGTCACTTTTCACAACTGCAATTATTATACTGGCTGGAAAAAAACTGAGGACAAATCAAGTCCTATAACTCACAGACCCACATAATTTTCAAATGCCATTTAAAAACATGCTATTTTTCATTTTTGTTTGACAGAGTTACTGGAGCTGAGTCCTTCTACTTTCAGGAATCATTACATTTATCCACACTTACTCCACATTCCAAAAATGGGAGGAAGAAGATGGAATGGTGGCAGAAATGAAATCTAATCCCTCAATTCCCCTGAAACATTAAGATTTCTGCCAGCTTTCTGACTAGCATAGCAATTATACTGTTTGGCACTCATCGCAAGAAGATCAATGTAGAATGCCCAGTTTTGCACCTTCTGAATTTGCACCCATTAAATATAGTGGAGGACATTTCTTCCTCTTTGCATAAAGACGATTGAAAGCACTTTCTAAAGAAAGTGCTAGGAGCTGGCAGGAAGGAAGGTGAGAAGAGCGCTAGACGTCCTTAGCTAAAAGAGCAAGTAGTCACCAAAAGAACGTAAAGGAACAGATTCACCTTTGGTATGGACAATGCTGCAAGAATTGTGATTTTTTTTCTGTTGTTTCAATTTGAGCAGGATAATGGTATAGAGGGGAACAGTTTTACAAAACATTTGCTTTTAGGATTTTCTTTCTCCCTCTCAAGGAAATTTGCCTATGCAATTTGATCTTCATCAAAACCTTGCGAGGAACACATTGCTGTTTACTTCAGTGTTTCTATTTTTTTCCGATATACAGCAATATTCCTTTGGTTTGTTATATATCTTATTTAATATTTTAATTATTGACTTTGGAATAAACTTAGGAGTACGCTGATTCAGTCTGCCGATGATAAAGGTGGGGAGGCATTGGCAATACAAGAGAGGGCTGTAATATCAGAAAGGAAAAACTGTACTTACTACCTGGGGAGTGGGAGCAAGAGAAAAGGGATAAAATTTACCTGTATTAACTGCAAGGTCATGCATTACAGACAAATAACGAGAACTTTGTTATAAAACACAAGTCCCATCAATTGCAGACAGAGAAGGAAAATGGAAGACAGTTTGGGCAACAACCAACCAGAGAGCTACAAACTACCAAGATAGCAGCTGTGAGAAAGGCAAATGTGATCCCATCCCATTCAGTAAGTTTATTGTTCTTATTAGAAAAGTCTGAGAATTTTATAACTGGAGTCAGCAGATAAACACAGCTTTTGCAACCTCCCTATGTTCCAGTAGGGAAATATATCATATGAAAGCGGCACCACTTTTGGTGTAACATGCAAAACACAGTCCAAGCAGGAACCAAAGACAGAAGGTGAAAACGGTTAAAAGAGGGACCTGAATCAAAACTCTCATGAGGCACCATGGTACAAGAGATAAACGTAGTTTGTTCTTGCAATCTGGTTACTTTGAGTCAAGAATGTCTTTAATTAACACAAAAAGTAAAACATGAAAGTGTTTGTAAATTTTAATTTGAAATTGTTGAAAAATTCCATGCTGTGAAACTGTCCCTTATCCACATCATGCCAATACTTCAATTCCTCATTCTAACTCAAAACAAAAACAAATGCCAAAATACTGAAATTTATCATGGGATGGAAATTCTGGAGTTTCTCAAATCTGCCAATTCACTAGTGTAAAGATATGAATATGTGGATAAAACAAACTTTAATTGGCATGACTCTCAAGCATGAAATATGGTCTTCCAGTGGCCACATGCCGTTGTGGATGACTAACGCATCTTGCTAATCATTATATTCTGTTTCAGCTGTGACGAGGGAAAAACACAATAAAATGGTCTTACTAGATATTCAATACAGTTAAAACACACTGTTCATAAGAAGTAACACAGCAAACTCTTTAAACAGGCTCTAAGTATTGTATTCATTCACAAATAGCAAACATAACCAGGTCACAAAATAGGGACTGACAGGGGAAAGAAAGTAGGATTTGTTGGGCTACGTATTTAAAGAATAAATTTCACCAGCTCAATTTAGAGTGTCATCTGCAAAGGAAATACATCTAATATAATTGCTTCCATCACAAACAACATTTCATCTTTTTTAAAGTCATGCAAAAAAAGAATGTGAAGAGGTTACAATATTTTGGTTTCTTTTTTTTTAATACATAAATGTTGCAAGAACAATAAAAATAGACTAGTATAGATCAAACCAGCTGAAATCACTTTGCAGTAACATGGGCTATTGTTTTGTAACTAGACAAGCTGAAGATTCAAATGGTCAAAAAGATACTGTTGTGCTGAGGAGGAGGAGAAGGTGGAGGAGGAGATGACCAAGGTTGTTTTGTCATTTGAAATGAATGATTCTCTGGAAATAGAAGAGTATTCTCTTTATGCTACTGCCAATCAAATCAACTCTGTGAGCAAGTTTTTATAGTAATGAATAAAACTGCCTTTTTCCTCAGTTTTATTCCTGTTCCACCTACTTTTGAACACCTATGATATGAATTATGCATAGAGATGAGATTTGAATTTAAATTCAAAAAATAATTTACCTGCATATTTATTATGGAGGTATTACAGAGATGGAGATGGGTTTCATCTCTATGAGAGTCAGAGCAGAAAACATACCAGTGAATTTTAGGGTATCTCCTTCATTGCAGATTTTCCATTACACATTGGCCCAATCTGGCAATTGATTACTGATCTTACTTAGCATTCATCAATTATTAATTTTACCTACCAATCCAAATTTTGTTCTTGTTTGCAATTAAAATATTCTTGAATTAAATTGCTGTGAAAGGAGCATCAGATGCAATAAATTTACCAGCCTTCCTCTCCCCTGCAGCAAACAAAAGGAATTTATTATTGCCTTTTTAGTGTCAGAAGTGTTGCTCCAATATTACCAGTTACTTGCTGTTCTAAGAGTATTTGGCTAAGACTAGGCCTGGCTTCCTCTTCCAACTCAAGTTAATCCCCCGCCAGTTAGATAACAGACTGGTGCATAGTGAACAGTGCACTCCATAAGCATTTGCAGCTTCCATCAGGCTGCACAGAATCCCAGAAAAAAAAAAAAAAGGGGGCGGTGGTGGAGGAAAACACCCACCTTTATTATGTTTCTTCATCTGATCACCTGAAACCTGAAGTGACTAAACAAAATCATTAGTCATTTCCTAAATAATCATCAGTATCTACACCATAAAGTGTTACTTCCCATTACAAAATCAATTTTGCAGGCCTTCCCTTTTCAATTTTACTAAGCTAATCAGCCAGAAAATCACAAGTGTTTGAAGAGAATGTAGACAGATGGATCACTCGCTGCCCCTACAGCACAAGGCAGGGTGGGGCGGGGGCATCCAATGAAGCTAGCAGGTAAAACATTCATGCACATGTATCTTACACGTCTCTGAACTTAGATTATGATAATGAGGTCAGAGCTCTCAACAGATTTTGAGTTCAGTTTTAGCAAATCATTATTGCACAATATGGAAAGCTGTCGAGCGAATCTTTTCCATCAGGAAAACAAATATCTGTAAATCACTGTATTCCAGATCAGAATTGTGGTTCATTAACCTAGAAAACATGCCAATAGGCTGGGGGGGGGGGATCAGTACTCATCCATGGCAGATTTTATCTTGAGGCCTTATAAGTCTTACCAAGACATCCATTTTCTCTGCAAAAGTACAAAACTATGTAATACCACCACATTAAAAAAAAAAAAAAAAAAAAAAAAATCAATGTGTGCCAAAAGAATTGAAATAATTTCTGGCCCAAAGCAGGTTCTTAAAACACTCTCATTGGTCCACAGTGTTAGACTGGTGCAGGACACCTAATAAATAAGAAACAGCAAACACCATCTTGCATATATGGAGAAACTGAAAGAGGTACTTTCTCCAGTTTGAATAAAATTCAAACAACTAATCTCCAAAGAATATAAGCAGCTAGAAGGTCTCATTATCAACTGAAAGTTGCACAATTTATGGTCAGCCTTCCACAGAAGGGGTATGAAAGTCCACTCCTTTCAACACAGTATTAATTTTTTTTTACAACTAAACACAAAATAAAATCACATAGTACATTCTTTGGTACTGGCAGAGTGCCTCTGCGAACAAGGATTATTTAAAGAATAATCAGTATGAATATTATTTCAGAAGTACTTTAAGATAATACTAGACTTCTTATTCCATGGATATTCATTAAGATCTTGCATACTTTTTCATTTCCATTCATTCATGAATGCAAAATTGTTCATTGAAAATAATTTATTTAGATTAAATTGGAATTCCTGCATTTCATTTCTGAGCTAATCTCAATTTCTTTACATTAATTGGTTATCTCTGAATGTTAGCGTTTGATTTTTTTTAATAAATGAACAAATGTCAACAACCAATTCACAATTTCTGGTGACTGATTTGATTGAATCACCCCCCTCAGTCACATAATTCCATGCTGCCTCATAAGAAAATATAAAATCAAGACATTTGTAAAACATTTTTGTTCATGTAGTATTCAGTTCTGCCAAAGTCTGTGGAGCAATCAGGGTCATCTTCATGAATAAAACCACAATCAATTGAGTATTTTAAGATGCAGTATCAGTTCCCAAAGGCAGTGAACCTGGCAGACATGGATATGCTTTAAAGATGAAAATACTGAAAATAAGTAACAATATTGGTGTGTTTACTATGATCGGAATTGAGAAGAAAATACAAATACTTGCAAGAAGGTAAAATTATTGCAAAGGGGGGGTTGGAAACCCTGGTTTACAATCATTCCCCTTCCTTAAAACCAAGCAACTGCTTTTTTTCACGATGCCTGGAGAGAGGCCAGAGGAGAGATGCATCACATGTTTCTAATGAGGAGAGTTCGGGGAAAAGGACTGTGGAGGTGACATCAGTTCTGAGGTAAAGTTGCAATTCTGGCATCTAGTCTGTGGCATATGGATGCTCACAGCGAGGAATGCATCGGAGCACAGACTATACATTTGTTGAAGGGCTTAAACTTTAATGCTGTTGTTTTTGAGGCTGTCCTTTACAAATCTTGGACTTGCTTTTACCACTGCTTTATACCCCCCAAAAAGCTATGATAAATAGACAGTAAACTGTCAAAGGGCAGCATGTTTTAGAAATTTTTTTTTCCTCAAAGGGGCTCCCATTTTCCTTATCTTTTATTTTACATTTTATGGTTCTTGAGTTCTAGCGCAGATAACCGCATATGTGAAAGGGGGACAACTTACAAGCTACAGCATTATTTTGTTCAGGTGATTACTTCATTTGTGTCAGAATTAGCATACAGTTCCAACCATGTAATTTGGTGGTTCATGCCAAATAATTTCTCTCCTGTTACCCTCTGCAGATGAAATTCAAAGAGACAAAAGCTTCGGTTGCTACAGATTGAACAGTCCCTTTCAAAGTCATATTGTTGTAGGGTCTCCTAACTTAGAACTACTTTATAAGGAAAGCAACAACACCTCAGCAATCTATTCTCGGGGCAACAGATGCAAATATTGATGGTCCCCAATAGTCCGTATGTTTTAACTGATAGTAACCTATGACAGTAACCAAATCATTTTTGCATTTATTCTATAAACAAAAGATACATTTGCAACGTGTATTGGTGTCATATTATGTCACCACTACTCCATCTTTCTGTTTTAAACATTACATAGTCTAAGAAATTGAGCACATATAATGTATATGTTGATCAAAAACCCCACACTTGGATAGCTCATTCTCAATGATCCTTCCCATTGCATCATGCTAACAGATCTTAAAAAAACCACAACTGACCAGGAAAAAAGAAGTAAGCTTCCATGTGCATGACCACAACCTTCCCACACACTCCGGTGAACTCAAGGTAAATGTCAATCTGTCCTTAAGATGTATAATCCTCATCAGTTACAGCACATTTGGGCTGCTCTGAAGCACATGGAAAGGGAGATATCATTCTGAGCAGAACCTTCCCTACTAACTCCATCACAAGAAAACATGCATTTACCTTCCAAAACAAATCTTATTTCCTAGGTCAGAAAGAGCTGGGAAAGCATCACAGGCAACAAACTGCAGTCTTGGCATAGAACAAGGAAGAATTATGCTTTTCTTGCCTTGTTTTTAAATGCTAACACAGAGAGACTCTGGGAAACACAACCTGTGTACTTTTGCCAGAAGAGAAGTCACTCTGAAAGACCTTTCTTAGCACGAGATACAAAAGTAAGGCAAAGCTGACAAGAAGAAAACAACATGCTTCCACAACACAAAAATTCCTAAATTAAATTCTTAATAATTTGCCAGCTCAGATTTCACAGAGCTGCTAGCTCAGACTCCAAAGAACAAGGAAGAAAAAAAAAATCCTCATAAATTAGAGATTAGTTTAGTTTTTAAGAGCAGTAACCAGTAAGTTAAAATGCATTTTCTGGTGGTTACTGACTGGCTGAGGACACTAACAATGCAAGGCCAAATAAGGATCACTAACAACAAAAGTAACAGTATTTCCAAGGTATCAATGACGGGTTGTAAAAGCTGTCATTCTTACCCATTTTTTTTTAAATGGAGGAGACAGGGAAACCATAAATATTGAAAAAGACATAGAAAAACCAAGAACAAAAAGCAGCATCACCATTTGGAGATACACAGAACATCTGGTCACTTCTCAGAATGAACATCACTGTACTGTGAAAAGAATATCCCTTGTGAAATTAGTGATTTTTCAGATAATAAAGGTCTGCTTATTGTGAAGAGAGGAAGCATGGTAGGAATGCCTAAATGAAGAAGTCAACAGCAAATATGCAAGTTTATATCTTTAAATTCTGCTTCAGTGTGAAAGCACAAGGGAGTACATGTTCTTTTTATGCAGTCTTAACTCCTACTAATGATTCATACATACATATGTAGACGATGGTTCACTGTACATACATAGATGAAAATAATATTCAAATCTTTGCACTTTTTTCCACACAATGTGCAATGTCAGAAAATTGCTTTCCCAAAGCCCGGCCAACCTTCTGGCTAGCAGAATACCACAGAAGAATCATTCGGGTGTATTGTGATTGATAAAGGCAGCTCAAGTTGTTGGACTATTAACAAAACTAGGGCCAGGGATGACTATTTTATTTCCTGATTAACCTTTTCAGACAATATTCAGGAAGATAAAACTTCTTTGATCCGAGTGACTGATGAGGCTAGCTAGTCCTTCCTCGCAAGTACTTGGACTTCCACAGATGGGGCACATGCTACCGCAAACACTATTTTTTCAATGACCACCATTCTTAATTGGTGGTCTTTTCAAATGTGGGTATTTACTATGTGAGCAAGCATTTAAATGCCTGTTACTGGTAGAATTCTGCCTATGAAACTGTGTCCATTACAATCCTTTATGCAACACTATGCACGCTTGGACACACACCTGAAGACACAGTGGGATAAACATGTATTTGCTTCTCGTACCACACGGCTTCAGTAAATTTACCTGCCCTCCATCCAGAATCATATAGACTTATTACACAATCATGCTTAAGGAAATGCTTTCAACTGAACTTGAAAACACTTCATCAATTTCAGATGTACTGTCTCTGTAACAAGCTAAAAGATTGACTTTGTTATGTCTGACCCTTTGCAGATTACTGCAACGTTTTTCAAGTATGACAATTCTCGTATTAACACAAATAATACCATTACTTTCAACTCTTAAAAGCTCTATGTGCAAAAAACTTTTCCAGCATTCTTAAGACTACTTACTTCAAGAGCTATTCATTTTCCCTGTTAGATATACAGTTTTTTTTAAATTAAAAAAGATAATCAAAGCCAATGACAAAAATACATAGTGGTTGACAGAAGAAATATCTTGAAAATAAAGAAATAACAATTCTCTAATATAATTTTTTGTTATGAATAGCTCTTGTTTAAGTAAAGAAAGCTGTGAAAATAACACATAATGATCATCTATTTATTCCAGCTATTTAAAACTGCTCCAGCATTCCTTTTATAGAAAAAAAGGTTAACGGCTCAAGTTATTGACAGAACAATACATTGAGTACACAGACTAATAAAAGTACAGAGGTAATGCAATACCCTGCAATGACTAACTAGTCTTTCACTGCCCACTTTAAGTACTGAATTTTGATTTATATAATATATATTCCCTTTAGCTTCCAAGTTAATTAAAACAAGAAGACAGACATTGACCTGTGCATTATGTTGAATGCGTGGTATCACCAGCATCTTATTAATCAACTTGCAGATTAACTACAGATAGATTCAGGTACAGAATCACTAGGATATATAATTCAGGTATGCACTAGCAAGTAGTACAGTGCAGTAGGAGCACACCAGCATTACAGATGGTGGCAACATGCTGATATCAACACACAAACTTTTTGCCAGTTTTACATCAGATTAGCCCTGATCTGGTCCTGTGAACTTATTGTCCCCAAAAGGTTAGAGTGGATTAAGTACTCCTGAACTGCATCTTCTGGTTCAGCTACATTCAGTTTGCTCTGTGCACTCCAAGGACACCCCTTGATGCAAAGGAAAGCTCAATGAGAGGGGACAATTGGGACATTTGTTTCACAAATGTCACTTCCCATCCAAATTAAAACTTCAGTGTAGATGCACCCACAAATTGCCTTTTAAAAAGAGGAATGGTGCAATACAACGTTACAAATAAAATCTCAGTGCTTCTGTAATTGGAAACATGTAAATACATGACATTACCAGTAGTCTGCTTAAGTTCATATTTAGAAGAAGAAGAAAAGCTTGTTTCAAACTATTTTTTATATAATACAGTTATGACTTGGATATTACTGACTGTACTAAAACTCAAGTAATAGGTTTATTTACAGAGGTAGCAGGGCAGTTTCTTCCACAGAAACAAGCATTAACATATTCCTGAAAGAAGGAGGCTACAATAGTGTTAGCTTCTCTGATGTGACTGTCCACAAGCATTGACAGCTAAACACATTGTCCATGGCTGACTGAATCGACAACTTATCTTCCATCATGGCATGACGGAAACAATGCCTCACTCACAGTATTAAAAGCATGCAGATATACACATAAGCCATTGTGAAAAATGCATATTTTATCATGTTTTCTGAGACCTAGTGAAGCAGGCATTGAGTTTGCAGTTCAATGCAAAACTCCTGGCTGCAGCAGAACAATGGTTTTGCCACAAATCCCAACTGTAAAGTGATTTAAGTAAAACTTAAAACTCATTTTCTAGCAAGAATACAATGTCAACTATGCCAACAAATACTCAAAAAAAGCTTTCTTCTTTTCTGACTAAAAAACATGCAGAGAGAGGTAATGTTTAGACAAGTAACTTAGTGCCTAGGATAGGCATTTGGACAACAGAGTCAATAACAATCTCCCATGGCAAGGTTCAAGATATCTACCCTAAGGGCTCATTTCTCTCCACAATTAGAAAGCCTCAAATGAAACCGTATGTCTACTCTCAATTGTTTTTTATTTACAGAATGGTAGAGGAAATTTTATTTTCTTGCTTTTTCAACACCCAAGTTTTTAATTCTGAATCAACCAGTTGTTGAACTGAACCAGAAAAAACTGAACAAAATACTCTCCCTGCACCAAGTAAAGAATTTTAGTTCTCAAAACCCAGGCTATACATTGCAAGTTCTGGTTCCTGGTACCCAAGTGAGGAATTTCATCCAGAACACGAGGTTAAGAAGCTATAGAGTTTCCATAGAAAACATTTGCTGCTTGCTATTAATTTTTATTTATGACTCTCTGGAGACCAACATGAGTTTCGATAGGGACTGACTTCCCCCCTCATAGAGCAGTGTCTTGCTTAACAGCAATCTGACCTCCTCTTTCTGGCCAATGTAGCGTTGGATTGTCTTCTCCACAACACCACTGCTTCAGTAGAAGGAGCAAAGCAAAACATAGAAGAGCCTGTGGTCAAATGCTTAGGACATTTTTTCAAGGGGAAAGATGAGGTGGACAGAATCCCTTCAAGAGGAAAAGGAAGTGAAAATCTTCAGCTAGGGCTATGCCGGCTGTTCAAATGTGTGAAAACCATTCTCCACACCCACCTGCCACCTTGGCCAGCACCAAACAGACACCATGCCCTCCGTATCTCCTATCTCCGTACCTCAAAGCAAGGTCCAGCATACCCACCACAACAGTGCCAAATGAGGCCTCAGATCCACCTCTTCGACAGCCTTTCCTATCAGCAGGAACTGCCTGCATGAAAATGCTTGCTGCTTGCCTGAAGGTGTGAGGGTAACAACCCAGTTGCAGTTTGTGGCACGACGTGACCTGGACAACAGGCAAATCTACACAGGCAGTTTCTGCTCAAAGGCAGTCTGCTCATCCTGGTTCAGCTAAGCACTCCACGCTCACATTCAGACAGCTAGCACCATGTGCTGTCAGCAGCATGCCTGCATCTCTTAGGAAAATCCTCAGGTCCAGTACTAAAAGTCACAAGCAAGTAAGCAGAAGTGTTACTGAAGGAGGGACTGACCTACTTTAAATGCACCCCAAAGCAAAATGAGCAAGTGATTTTCAAAACAAACATGGCAAAAAGCCTTTATAAAAAATGACTCTTGAGACGAACAGAAAAAAGGCCCCCCCCCTTTCTTTTAATGAAGGAACAAAAGGGAAAATAATTGGCATACTTTCAAAGCAAAAACTGTTTGAACTTCAAAGCATCAAGTGCAAAACCAATCCATTTCTATAAAATTATGCTTTTACAAAGGAGTTACCTGATTTCATCTACTACTGCCATTACAAAAGTAGGTGCTACTATGACAGCACCCATAAATAGGATTGACAGAGTAAGACGTCATTCTGTACACTGAAATCCTGAGTTCAGACCACACATTAGATTTAAAACTCTCTCTGTGCTAAGAACTCAAGGACAGAAACCGCCTATGATTCAGCTCACACTGTCAATTCAAGGTAAGTTTCAAACACTGAGTGCCTTTCAGTTTTAGGTCCTCAGCAAGGATCACACAATTGAAGGACTGCTCATGAAGGAAAAGGCAACCTTGGAAGATCCTGATTTATCATTCTTACACAAATAAAAACTCCTGTAACTTTTGTTTGGTTTGTTGGGGGTTTTTTTAAATTATTATTTTATTTAACCTTTGAAACTGAAAGAAAGCCCTAAGGATTTGGTTGGAAATACTTCTAGCTGCTCTTGACCATTCAATAGATCTGCAATATGCCTATAATAATAACATTAGATAGTTTCAGCTCAAATAGTTATGTAGTTTGGCACAGTCAGGCAAGAGAATGCATGCTAAGTAAAATTCCATAACTAAAATTCCAACAAAGAGAAATTCCTTTTTTGTAAGATTGCTGAGTATCAAAAAAATTGTTACTCGATTTCATCTTCAGTCCAAATACTATTTTTAGACTAATGGTGAATTCAGAAACTCTGTACCAAAAGATACAGCATGGATTATATAAGGCTAACAAAAGGTTTTAGTCTTTAAGGAACATACAAGTTTAGAACCTAAAATTATTAGAATCTTTTTCCAAGGGAGTGTGGAAAATAAGCTTTTAGATGAAATAACACTCAGAACAAAATTCCAATGTCCACAACTGACGAATGTTGCAATTTTTGGAGAAGGAACAGATACAGATACTCTTCATAAAACAAAGACCAAAATTTTATCTCTACAGTATTTTGAACTCTAGTTCGTGGTAAACACAAAACCCTCTTGTCAGACATGGACTAAAAGGAAGGCTAACTAGCTGGGCATTCAGTAGAACATAAAAACAGCTGTCCTGAGTCAGAATAAAAGCCAGTCTAGCCCAGAATACCGTTTCTAACGATGGCCAAACACAGATGCCTCAAGAAGAATGCAAGAATACAGCAAACCTATATCAACGCTGTCAAAGAATATTCTCGTAACATTCAGCAACTTACAGTTCAATAGTTAGTATCTTCACGTTTAATCAGTCCTAATGGATTTCCTGAATGTAAACTTGCCTAGTTGCCTGTTAAACCCATGTAAGCTGTTATCATCCTCAGTATCCAGCGGCCAGGAGTTCCACCACCTAAGTACACACTACGCTGAAACGGCCTTTCCTCCTATAGTTCATTTGCGACTTGCTAGCTTTGTCAGATTCCCTGCAGAGCTTGCATCAAAGAGAACAGCAAACAAGCACCTCTAACCAGGTGTTCCATCCACACCACATGTGTCTCCAGAGATCTGTCTTAACCTCACTATAGGATTTACTAGGGAAAGAAAACAACCAAATAGTTCCTCCTCCACCCCCATTTTATTTACCTAAACTGAATTTCATCCAACATTTAAATGCCCTATCAGTCCAACAAGGTCTTTCTGCAGTTCTTCATAGGCAGCACTGTCTTTAAAACCCTCAATAATTCAGTAAGACCAGCAAATATCACTGTTCAACCCCTTTATCTATGAGCATGTTGAGCAGCACAGACACCTGAACTGATGAACCCTGTGGAACTCTACTGTTGAAAGATGACTGTTTACTCCTACCCAAGTTTTTAGGCATTTATTATTTTCTTGCTAGCAGGACCTTCCCCCCCTTCTCCTGTTCCTCCTTAGTTGGTCATACAAGCAAGAATTACTGACTATGATGGCTTAGGGATTTGTCAGACATACTTTGCAGAAAGGGCACTCCTCCCAAATGGGAACTCCCATACTCAGCAACAGCTGTGCAAATGCAGGTCTTTCCAGTCTGACAGAAGACATCTTCCACTCCCTGTATTTGTTAAAGGTATTTTAGGATAGTGTCTCCTGTTCGTTATTTTAGTGTATTATTTTGATTTACTTCATCTAAAGGAATCACATACCCACATCTTTCAGCCTTGCCTGATGTACTTGCACCACCACTAACCTAAGCAATGAATATTTTTTTGTAGATGTACTCAAAATCATCTCCAAAATTAAAAGGTTGGAGACAAGGTTACCTAAAGAAAACAACACAGTTTTATATTACACTTAGGAACCAAGAGGGATTGTTGGATCTCCCTTATAGATTTGCTGAGATAAACCTGGGCTGTCAGAGGGTGTCCGAGATAAGCATCAGCACTCACGATGCTGGCTCTGAAAGGATCTCAAGGCTAGCCTTGGGACCTAAGGACTGAGATCTCACTGCCATACCTGTTAGCGCAATTTTCTCTCGGACCATGTACCCCTCTGAGTGGTTCTCCCTCCCTTCCCTACCTCACAGTCTTTGATTAAGATGGTTCTTATCTCCGGTCCTCTTTCTGCTTTTGTTTTAAATCTTATTTCCTAGTTCTACCCAACAGCAGCGCAGACTCAGTGGCTCGCATCTCTACACTAGTTGGGTGTGGCTGTCTTCCTTAGTCAAACCTTTTGTTAGGGTTTCAGCATCTACTGTCTCACCTTGCAAGGTAGAAAACCCCATTACACCTCAGCTTTCATCAAATCTTCCTTCCTCAGACAGGAGAGTTCACCTTTTAAAACCCCTTCCCAAGCTATACAATAAACCCATGATGTATCGCCAGTGCAGATTATTCTTAAATGAAGCCCACAGTCAATACGACACATGCTGAAAGAATTCTAGATAGACCACACATAACAGTATTAATCCAGGTGACAGAGTTGGTATCAACTGTTGTTATTCAGCAATAAACACTTTTTTTTTTTCTCAATTCCGGGCACAGAACTGACACAATATTTCCCGCTTTACATTTTTATGTTTCTGCATAGGTGTGCGGTGAAGTAAATTATAAACGTGGTAAGCGTACATAAATTTATGCCTACTTAAATCTGGCTAGCATGAGTAGCAATAGTGGCAAAGAAGTAGCAGCAGATGCTTGAGACCTAGCCAGCAAGCCAAGAATGATACTGTATTGTATTTCTACAGCCTTTCCTGCCCCGATCAGTTACAGTACAGCAAGCACAGGTATGCCTTGCAGCAATAACTTCCATTGCATGCCCTTTCTGAAAAAATACTGTACCAAGGCAACCATGTTATTACCTGCAAATTTCCCACAGTTATCCGGGACTTTAATGCTCTATCATTGGCAAAATTAACAATTGTTATTTGTTACCTACTGACTTACAGATTTAAGTCATCTACTGTAAACCCTTAAAAAAGCTGTCATTTTCCACTTTTTACTTTTTAACACGTTATTTTCTACCCCAAAATTCAACATAAACTAACAACTGTATTTATAGAGTAAAAATCGCACATTAGGTATGGGCAATGGCGTTTTACACCGGACCTCAGTTTTAAAAAAACTGAACACTCAGGACCTTAAAGTTGCCAGGCACAAGCATCAGGGCAGTAGTGCAGGATTCATGAATGAACATGTACCAGCTCACTTGTCTGCACTGTGCTCCAATGAAAAGACTCTGCTGACAGAGGCCTGTTCACGGACTCCTGTCTCGGGTGGGAGTTTTGTCAGCGGGAGGTCTAAAGGTGCTGATAACGGCGATAAAAGGTCTTGTATGAAGTGAGGCTGCGAGTAAGCTGGCATTTTAGTGCTCTCGAAGTGATGCCTACCATTCAGCGGATACAATATTAGGTCTGGAGTCTGCAAATACACAGGTAACCTGACTAAACGTAAAGCTGCTCATCTGGACCAGCGCCGACCGAGATGGGTTGATGCCTTCTCCGGAGAATCACCCGCTCCTTTGGGGGATTTGCACAGCTTGGCTCCCGAGAGGTGTAATTTTCCTTCGAAAGCCTACATGCCGTGAAAGCCAGCACGCTCTCCCGCTGCCGTTCACACAAGCCAAAGTTTTGCCGCCCTCGCCGCAGCGACGCAGCCCCGGCAGCCCCGGCAGCCCCGGCAGCCCCGGCAGCCCCGGCAGCCCCGGCAGCCCCGGCAGCCCCGGCAGC
>JANXJC010000078.1:23463978-23476921 GCA_027564655.1 Leptodon cayanensis
ATATTGTTCAAATGAATCTGTCCATTTTTTGCCTAAATATTCGTGGATGTTAAAAAAATATATATATATATATATATATTAAAAAAAAGGATGCATTGGTCCAGTATTCATGGTAAAGCTGAGTTCACCCAGAGGATATAAGTGTTCTTTCAGCATTTACAACAGTAAATGACAAGATATGTGTGTGCAAAAAATCATGCATAATTTGAATGCTGATCTGTACATAATTACTGTAGATGTGCAGAAAGCTTTTGTAGTTACAAAACAATTCCTCCTGCTTCCATAGGGCTGCTGTGCAGTAAAGCAATACTAAAATCACTGACCAGTATGTGGAAACTAACCAACAAAAATATTAAGCACTCTCCAGGCTATTCTTGCTGCATGTTTCTAAATGCTTCTTGCCTTCTGCCTCCTAGATGGAGGCTTTTGATACTGGGTTTTTTTTTTGTCTTGTTAAGGGTTAAACAACTATTTTATGATTTAATAATAGATCAGAAGCTGATGTTGGTTTTGTTTATACTTACGTAATGCCAATGAACTTTAAGCACAATAGCAGATGTAAGTGAAAGAAATACTTGGCCAGACACCTTGCAGGAAGTTTAAGATTGTCACCAGTTCCCTTCCAGTGTCAGCAGCTGTACAACTGATTTTGGAAGAGGATGGGTTTTTTACACCACCAGATGAGAAGTGCGCTGATACTGATATTTCTATCTGCTAACCAGCTAATCTTGCCTTTATCTACACTAAGTTTCCAGAAAATAATCACACAAGACTGCCTCCATTTTTCTTGCCACTTTCACATTTCTCTAGGAGTTGTAGAAGACACTGTTAAGAAATGTCAGCAGTTATGCAGATAAGCATCTTAACTCATATAGGGAAGGAAATATGAGCTATCTAAAGTAAGCTGAGGAATAGCAGAGCTCATAAAGTTTTGCTGACTGCATTTGGAAAGAAGTGCTTTCAATCTGAAATGAGAGAAAACAACAAAGAGTCTCTTCGCTTTTCACCAGAGTGAAGACAGTGTGTCTGTTTGCTCTTTGTCTGAGGCTCGCTCTGCAAGAGACTTCCTGATTGGTTGGCCAAATCCCACACAAACTTATACAAAGCATCTTGAAATCAGTATTTCTGGGTCTTGCGGTAAAGTGCAAATGACTTACTTCAAGTAATCAAAATACTTTTTGACTCAGTTCTGTTTATCTTTTTCAATAGAACTTTTATAACAACAAAAGTTAGTTTTGAAGCAAAATGTTTAATTTCAAAAGTACCTATACAAAACATTTGATTGTTTCCAGCATTTTTTTTAATACGAAATTATTAACTGAGTTTAGCTCAAACAGTACACTGGGTTCCTACCAAGGCTTTTTTTCTGTGGTGAAGGTGTCGGTTAAAAAAGTCCCCAGTTCTATGACAGACAAGCAGCAGCAGCAGAGACAACAAAAAGAAACTGTGTTCCCAGACATGTAGAGCTTGAAAGATAGGAAAGTGAAGAACCATCTGTTTAGTATATTTATCTTGGCTATGGTTTTTTACATCTTTCAGTCATGCAGCTTAATGTGGCAAAACAAAACATGCTTTTGGGTAGCACTCACAGCTATTTTCCTGGGTAATTCTTCCCTGTTGGGATGTCAGTGGGGAAACTGTTTAGCAGGTCATGAGAAGAGAGACCAAGAAAGCCTGCATCAGCCCCTGCAACATTCAAACAAGTGGAAATAATAAAAAGAAACATGAGTGTAAGTGCTGTGAAGGTGTGAAGGTTTTCCGGGAGTGATGACATTTGGAGTTTAAGGGCAACCCATCTAGGTTAGCAACTTGTCACAAGAAGGACTGAGTGAAGTGGATGCTGTATCATTATCATAAGTACTACATCCCCAAATATAATTTTTCTCAATAGACCTACAGCTATTAAGCAGGAGACTGATTTAATACTTTGGAAACTACACAGGTCATCTATATCTTGATCCGTTACTTAACCTTTCTCTGCCTCAAAAATTGTACAATACTTCTGAGCCAAATCTTGAAGTTCTTACAGGCGGGTACAAGATCCACTGACACCACTGGGAGTCTTTGCTCTCAGCAGCCAACATTTAAATTTTCTATTTCTCCTTGTACTAGTCTTCAATAGCCTCATCTGGGACCTGATGCTCCACCAGAAGAAAAACAGTTTCTTAGTTTAAAAAGTGCTAATGGCAATTGAAAGCAAGATGTAAGTGCAAGATTTGGCCAAGTCATACTTACCATTTTTAGGCACAGTAATGAAGAGAGTGTAACTGCCAGTATAACTATTCCTGGTATCTTCTGCCTGTATCCTTTCTGTATTGTGTGCAGCTTTTTCATCAAAAATGGTTTCTTCAGTAACTGGCCTGCATTTTGATTAATGGCATGTAAATGACAGGAATAGGAATTCTAGAAAACGAATAAAATTAAGTTAACTTGGAGGCCATATCAGTCAGCCTGTTGTTAGAGGAGAAAGCTAGGCAAACAGAATACTGAAATTCAGGGTATCCTTGGGTTTACAGCAATTCATTCAATTCTATATGGGATGCTTTTCTCCAACCTCCAAACTTACATCTGGGCTTCTTCTGTCTAACCCACCAAATCCAGAATTTTCCTATGAAAGTCACTGTGATGTGTGTGAAATGTTTAAAACAAAGCAATGAAACTAGGTCTAAAGAATAACAGATCACTGAGGAAGACATGTAAGATTGTCTTTATTCTAAATATAACTGGACTGTGCCAGTAAGGAAGTTTAAGTTACAGTTTTAAAAGTGCATGTTGTGTTTATGATCAGCTTCTCTTGAAGAATCTAACCTTCCTGTTGTATTATTGTCAGATTGGTAAATCCTCAGCAATTTGGTCAACATAGTATTTTTGTAGAGCACCATGCCAGTTTATATACCTAGAATGATACACTTCTGTAGAACTCTAATATTGTTATTAGATCTTGGCAAAACCCAGCAATTTCAACACAAACTTTGTTCTCAATTAAAAAAAAAATACCAAGGCCAGCTCTTGATTTAAGACCATTTAAGGAAGTGCTTTTTCTCTAGAATTCCACTCACCATGACATACATATTTTCAAGGATACAGGTTATACCACTGATACTAGACTAGTGATAGATTTTCAGAGCAAAAACCTTTTCTTTTTCTCTAACTGAACCCAAGAATCACTCCCGCAGCAAAAATACAAATTTTCTACTACACTGATGCATCTAGAAAAAGATAGTGCCAAAGGCTGCAAATGAGAAAAGCAGAATGAAGTTGTGACAGCTGGACTAGCAATACAGAACAGAACTGAGACAAAGAGCACTTCTTAAACACCTTATATTCGATGTGTGCCTGTGACAAATTAGACACAGGCAAAGGGGAGGCTGAATGCCTGGTCCCACTGATGTCAGTGGAATTTGTTGCCACGAACTAACACCAAAATGACATGTGTAGATAGTGTCCACACAGACCATACACAGCTTCATAAATACAGGTGCATGTGACCAGCTCTTGTAAACAAGCTTATCTGCTTTCAGTTTGGTCAGGGCAGCCACAGACAACTGTATTAATCTGCTGAAATAACATGAATTGGTTTCAGTTGAATTCAGAGCATGACCCAATCTATGCGACTCTGAGAGTGCACCTGCACTATCAGATGCCCTCCCTTGTAATCCCAAGCAATTTTGTCATGATGTGTTCTTCCCAGAAATGCTTCTTTAAAGTTTTTAATGCAGGAACAGGCAATTAGGTGCTTCAATTCCTTCTGACTGATTATAGGTGTCTAATTAGCATGTACCACACCAAGAACAGGGTAGGTTCCCCTCTTTTCAGCTTCCATTCACTTTCACCGCATACTCATCCTGGAAAACAGGCTTTCATTCTACATTTAGTATCTTTATTTAGCAAGGCATAAAAAATGGGCTTTGATTCATGCTGTTGATTTTACTGAAACTTAAGCACGTGTGTACACCTTGCTGAAAAAAGTCAAAGACTAAGTAGATTGGTGAGTACAAACTTAGGTCCTGACCTCCAGTAGCAAAATTTTCAAATTTTAAAGGAGCAGACTTAGCTCCATGCCACTGGATCATCCAGCCTCCCCTGTCAACTTCCTAAAAAAATGTACCTTGTTTAAAACAGCAGCTACAAGAACTGCAAACTTTTTTTATAGACTGCAGAAAGTGTCACCCACAATCAGCAGTCTCTACCATGTTTTCTTAGATTAAAAAAAAGTGGCTAAAGGATCAGATATCCATATTTAAAAAAAAAATACAAACAGAAAGCAAGAAAAGAAAAAGGCCCTCTGCCTAAGTTATCTATACATATTAAAAATTTCTGCCACAATCATGTTTACATACTGAATTCCTAAAAATGCTGATTTTAAAATGGAAGCACTGTTGATCCCTAAACAGAACAGCAGCAGCAGGAGCTCACATAAATTTCAGTGAAGAAAGACTCCAGGACTGGCTCTACAACTTATTTTTGCTAATAAGTACATTTGTCAGATAGATGTTCTCCATGACAAGGTTTAATTACTTCACAGTAGTCTTAATTCATTAAAATACATCTATGAACTATCAGCCATGGTTCACATACTTGAAATACAGGCAGGTTCAATTTTTCCATGAAAAGAATAACCAACTAACAAATAAAAACGTGCTTCTGGAGCTGAGTCATTTATATTTATTATTGAAAATAAGGAGTCCTGTGCAACGATGCCAAATGTAGTATTGTGTATTCAGCACATCAATACAAGACAATTATTTTTCTCTGCAGTCTGACATAGCAGTGATGCGATATACTGTGTGGGCCAAGCTGGCTACATTTTAATTTAGAAGGCTACTGGTCTGCAGACCAAATAGGTATGAACTGGAAATCGGCCAAGGAGGCAGGAGGAACAGACCATTGCAAGTGACGGAAAACCACTTCCAGGCCCTGCCCTTTGCTGCTGATGTCCTCTGGCTGCCGCACCAGACGGAGCACCCGCAGCTCCGAAAGGCAAGTGCGAGGTGGCCAGCCCCACCACCACGCAACTGATGTGCCTGCCTCTCGGGAAAGAAAAGGGGACAGAGGCCACCTCGGAGGGGAGCTGATCCCAGCAGCAGGAAGGAGAGCTTTTTCAGTGGAGGATGAAGAGGCTGTGGACGGACGCAGGCGCTGAGACTGCTGCGATGCTCCATGGGGTTGGGGAGAAATGTTCGTCAGGGAACTCATCTGGGAAACAAAACAGACACTACGGCAGACCAAATCTAAACTTCTTGTGCCTCGGTGGCTTCAGGCAACTTCCAGTGGCTGAAAATATGTTCCCCCAGGCCACTCTCCCCCACTTGCTATTAAACTGCTTACAATATATCCGAGAGTTTTATAACCAGAACGCAAACTAGCAGATGAAAGCAGAAGGATACTAATGAATACGTGTGAGTTACAAAATTATCTTCAAGTGGTATCTCGTTTTCTCATTAAACGGTAGGTCAAAAAAATCTGTTGCCTCTCGTCAATGTAAGGAGAGTACCACCAGTTAGATGCTATCGACATGCTCTTTTTTTCCTCCCTTCCCCATCCGGAGCTTCCTGATCAATTTGTCACACACGGATTACCATTAAAATCTGGCAATCTTCAGTGAATTTACATTTCTGCATCTCAAGTCTGCTTAACTCCCTGAAAAACTGTAACACTCGCACTCAGTGCTCACATCATTGCTATTACCGATATAGCACATGCTCCTTTTGTAACAATGTTAGCTAGCATGAAATTTTATTCCCACCAGGGGTCAAATAATTTACCATGTGAAATTACCAAAAATTATTTAAGACCATGAGCTAGCAGAGTTGCTGAAAATGTTTTCTAGCCTAAAAAAGATAAAGGCAGAAAACAGTATGAGTTAACATGGCTGCAAATCTTTGCTGCCTTGCAGCTAGTGACTGACGTTCCCTTCATTTGAAGATCCAAAGATTTTAAATGGGTGGTGCTGTTCTCCAGTTTAAAAACAAATCCTGGACAGATTTTAATCTGTGAACACATAACAACAATCGGCTAACACATTGCAGACAGCATACAGAGCATTATTAAAAACTGACTAGGTACACAAACTTGTCATTACCAGCACAACTGACTCTTGTGATATTTTGTCTTTTCTCTACAGCCCCAGAAGCTGCAACTGGACTGTAGCCAAATTCAACTTTCAATTTCAAAAAGTAAAAAAAAAAAAGGAGATTTTTATGGTTGTGACATTTATGGGAGAAAAAATGGAAAAGTTAGCATCTTGAATGCAAGAATGAAGAAAAAAAATGCAATAGTTGTTTTCTAAATCTCAAGTGTTTTATAAATCTCAAAAGACATCACTGGGGAGGTGTGCCCACCTCTCTTCCCTCTGCTACCTCCTATTGAAATGAATGGCAATCTCCTATTGACTGATGGGTCTTGGATTAGGTATCCAAGCATGAAGTGGGCTGCTAAAGAAACCACGTTTTCTTCTTCAAGCACTACAGACTTTCTTCTGCTATTATTTTTAATAAATCACATTTTAACACCAGCTTCACGACTGAGTAGGTTCTTTGCATTCACTATCAGAGATGATGCCTGACCTCCAGCTCCACCATATCCTACATCAGATTTTCCTTTTCTTTCTCAGACAGTATCTCAGCAATAGTGAAGTCATCAGCTTTTGAAAAGTAATCCAATTCCTTCACGTTGCTACAAAGTGTAATAAAATTATCATTCTTAAAGCAAGATAATGCTTACAACAGCAGAAGAACATCTGGACTTTTTTAAGACTAAGAAATTGGTCCTGAACAGACTGACCACATCTCCACTGGAGTGAGTGACTTTTGTCCCTGAGGCTTTTCTGGACTGGATGTATTAAAGGTGGGGAAGCTGCACAGTGATTCAGTGCTGTGGGCAAATATACAACAAGAACTTGTCTTATTCATCAGATTTCCACATGTAAAGGGGAAAAAGGTAGGGTGACAGCAAGCTATTACTGTAAAGCCTAGGACCTTCAGAGCAGATGGGGAAGAAGGAGAGCTAGCTGCCACCTTGTGTGTCAAGGAGTGGAGCTTATGGAAAAACATTTTAGCAGATGGCTTAGGAATTGGATATGATTCTTAATACCTGATTTCTACTGATCAAAGCACTTTCAGACCCGTCCTACTTGTAGATAGCTTCTTCCAACAGCATGACATCTACTACCTGCTACCTGCTACTAGATGGCTACCACACCTGCCGCGGTCTAGGTCTCATCTATGACCCTTATCTCCCTGACCACAAAACAGACTGTGTCTAAGTCTTGCAGATTCTTCCCAGATTGTATTTTTTGATATGTTTTTCCCACCTATCCATGTAACCCAAACTATTCATATCTCCATTAATTCAGGTTCTGTTCCTGGGCTTCAGCAAATACAATGTAGCCCTACTCAGAATGGTGCTGATAGAAATAATTTCTCTCCCAGACTGTTGGTTTGTTTATATAACTCCTCTAGTTCAAGTAATCAAACATAAAAATTACTTGGTTTTGCCTCCGAGTCCCTTCAGAGCCTATGACCACGCTCCTCACACCTGTCACTCACCATGAGCATGACAACTCCCCCATTCACTAGATGGGGCCAGCCACCAACATCTTCTTGTTACGTCTGTGTAGAATTCCAATATTATTTCACGTTTTGCCCACATGCATGGGATGGCAGTCTTTTAACCACCTGTCATCAGACGATTATTTCACTGTCCATAATGCAAAAGGCCAAACATTAAAATTGTTCAGGAATCTTAATATGCCTAAATTTGACACTTATGATCAAGAGCTGCTAATATAAATTTGTAGCAAACCATATGCTTGTCTGGTTTGAGTCAGGTTCAGTGATGTTTCCACCAGCTCCTGTAACAGAAACTCCCTGCAGATTTTTTTCGCCACAGCACACTCAATGTGAAACAATCTAGGTTATTGGGAAAAGAAGGAGCCTTGGAAGGCATCCAAATTACTCAATCATTCTGACAGTTATGGGAGGCCAACTGCTGGAAAGATTTTGTGAGAGCTAAATGAAACTGTTCTAACAAGACATGTATAAGCACAATATGATACTCCAGCACAGAGCAGGCCACAACCTTTAAGTGCCAAAGTATTACTTGCATGTTGAGCAGGATGTTCCCTTCTAGTCTGCCACATTGTTTTGCTCATTTTTTTAAAAAGTCCCGTAAATCCCTGGTAACAGTAACACACTGAGCATTACTTCACTGATGAAGGAACTCAGGAATACACTACTGATTTATTTATAGGCACTGAGAGATGGTGAGAGATCTGAGAACAGAACTTAAAACTTTCTGTTCCAGTTTTGCATGCAACACAAGAAAATTCTGCTTTTCCACAACCCCAGTCTTAACTGCAAGTTTTTGCCTTCTTTCAGCTTTGCTCCTTGGCATCCTTGCATACTGTATTTGTCCTTACAGGATTGGAACTGATCAGGGGAATTAGAAAGACTTTAGGCAGCTCAAACCACTAAACAGATAACAAGATCAGACAAGAGCAGCCTGAAGTGCTACCGAGAACAAGCACCCTTAATGGGAACAAATACAGGCCATACTCTATAATATCCATTAGCTCTGGGTCAGCACAGAATCTAGCATAATAAATGTCACATATAATTTATCAATACCCAGCATCCACTTTACAGCACTTGAACATTAACATTGAATATGCTTTTTAAAGTTTGTACAGAGTCCCAGAGCAGTTACTGGGTTCTCAAATACTGTAAGTGATCCCATTAAATAATAAAAACATTTAAACATGTATTCAAAAGAGAGAACACAATAAACTATTTATATTCTCAGTGATTTTTCTGCCTGTCTCAGTGTTAAACACCATGTCATACTTTGCAACACGGGTGCTTCAAGGTAACAGTCCACAGCCAAACATGCTTCACCAGCTGTCTGCTAACTCCTCTACAGTGAATGAGAGAAAGAGTGCTTTGAACATGACATCCCAAATGGGGCTGTCCACCATTACCGCTAATGGCTCCATACACTACAAAGAACCTGCAAAAGCACAGTCTCCATCTTTTAGAGAGTCTGGACAACGTGAAGACCTGTCCTCCTGGGCCAGGATCTTATCCAAATCATTGTTTACTATAAAACTTCCAGGGAAAACCAATATTATCGTGAGATGGTCTTCCCTGCAATGAAACGAAATGGAGATTTGGAAGTTTGACAAGTTTGTCAGATATTGCTGACAAAATGCTGATACATTCTGAATGAGCATTTTTTTTATTCCAGATGCAGTACTTGTTAGTTCATGAAGTATCTGAAAACAACAATTTAAGTTTGTTACCTGCAGTTTCTCTCTCATTTGCTGCTTTGTGAATGTTTTTATAAGATACATTAGAAAACCAGGATAGGGATTCCAAAAGGTTTGCCTATGTTTTCTTTCCAGATTAATACACTGCCAACTAACTAAGAGGATGATGCAGCCAGTGACTTAGCCTCTGATGTTTACAGTTATCCCAGGCTGCCTACAACTTAATAAATAATGAGCCTTCATGGTTGTTTATCAAAGCATTCAAAACATGACGTCATACAAAAATTATTTTTCATTTTCTAAACAAGAGTGCCTACACGGCTCAGCATTTATACATACCTCTATCTACATTGCTTAGGTAGAAGATTTTCCTTCCCGTTACATGGTCATCTTTGCAACTGTTTCCTTTATAATTTTACCCAAACTAAAGAACTAGAAAATCAAGAGAGGGGTGCAGGCGTGGGGGAAACCCCAGGATGGATAAGGATTAGTCGTTTGCTGCTTTTTTCAGTGAAAGAACTAAGGGGAATAAGATAGTGAGCAAGCAGCCAGCCTCAAAGCAAGCAAGAGGAGGTAGCTGTGAGCAGGTAAGCTGTGGAACTCTTTGCCATAGGATACTGCAGGTGCCAAAAATGTAGATGTATTCAAAAGATGCCAGGCAGATTCATGAAAGACAAACCCACTGTTCAATATCCCAGAACAGTTAGAAACCACCTTTGCCTCAGATAGTCCATTAATTTCAAATTTGTAAAGGCTGAGAAAGTATTTCAGAGGAAGTATCAGATATGTTTCATGTGTTTCACTTTTCCTTGGCATCTGCTTTTGGCTACTTCAGTCAGATCTAACAGAGCCCTTATTATTGTTAAATTAAAGTTTCACATTTGTTACCTCAGCTTAAAGCAAAATTCAGGCCCCAGGTCAGGTAAAAATATGATCTTACTGAAGTGATTTTTCCTATAAGTATTTTCCTAAATAACTTTTCAGTTCATCACAAGACAGAAAAACTTTGGCCAAGAAAATCTCCTGCTGTGTAGGCACTTCTGAAGACTGATTGATGGGTTTGACTCACAGTAAGGCATTTGCACAGCTAATTAATTAGTAACTAAATGTTTATGTATACATCCTGGAGCCCACCAAGTTCGGAACTCCATGTGGTGCTTCACTATGGCCTAAGAGTTGCAAGGAAGTCTGACATGGGATTTCTGATGCCCTGCATTGTATGATTGAAGAAAACCAGAAACTTAGGGGAAATGTTAGGCCACTTTAATAATGCATCACACTACTAGATCCACAGATAATGAATATCCTGAGAACCAAGCACACTAAAAAGTCAGGCATATGACAAAAGCGTATCTTCTTGGCTTTTTGTTGCTCCTCCATGTGCATTTATAACCCTTCATCATAGGAACTTCAAGGATATGATTTCTGGGCTCTAAGGCAAAGAGTCAGGGCCCCACAGCACAGGAAGGGAAGTAAATGCATGGCTACACTTCCTCTTCAGCTCTTTGTCCCCATCGTTTAAATATAAATTTCCTTTCATCGTATGTAAAAAGAGCGAAATGGCTGAGGGACAGCAACACATTCTTTACTATCACTTTGGCTATCCAGAGAGTAGTCTTCATAGGGGAAAAGGAGAAAGAGGGGGGACAGCTTTTAACGACATGACTAGATTTGTCAGCATTCACATGACAACACGATGACTCACGTAACTTAAGTGATTTGAATTCACAGAGCAATTCCTCATTCATTGCATTTCTGGGTAGAATCAGACCCAGAGGTTGCTGTCTATCCGTCTATGAATATCAACACTGTTATATGAACCGGTCTTACTAGGCGCCAGACTTGACCATTTAGTATTCTTTTATTCTTGCTAGAAAGAAATTGGCTTGAGTTGAAGTAGAGTAAGGCTGTCAGCATTTGACTGGGTGGGTAACTTATTTTGCATAATGCTGATATATCGCTGTATTTTCCCTATAAACCTAGAAGTGCTGTTTGGAGTTAATGCAGGTGAGCACTGAAGGCTTTTGCCAGAGATGGAGAAGATAGGTTGAGTTATTAGGAACTCCTAGGTAAAATGCTTGAGCAGCGATCTTCACAAAACCGCAGTTGGTCAGATGTCAAAACCACAGGTCGCAACATGGAAACTAAAGACTGGGTTTGCTCTTGTCCATATTACCTTGAATGCAGAAATCTTGATTTTCATCACTCCTCTTCGTCCACCCCCAATTTTCTCAGGACAGGACTAATTCTGAACAGTAGGACAAGGAGCCAAGGGTTGGAATTCCTCTCTACTATTTCTGATCATTCTGCAGTCTTGATAGAGGACATTCAACAGCAACGGATGTATCAAGACTGTATGATGAAAAAAGCAAGAGAGAGCAAGCTAGCACCAAACTATTTAGGCCTGGAAGCCACAGCTGGGAACCCAACCTCTAGCTAACACTCCTACATGATAACATACAGATATTTCTACGTGGTACTATGCTACGTGGTCCATTTCCCTACATGTCACACAGTTCTGATAACTCCTATATTCCTGGGTTGCTGTCAAGCTACATGTATCCAAGTCAAGCACTTTAAGTCTTTGGATGAAGGGACCTCCCATTGAGCAAGTGGAAATTGTTACCAACATTATAAAATGAGTGGGTGCTGCTTAGACTGAGAATTAGCTCTTAAGAACATGGTTGCTAACGCAATAACAATGGGAAAAGAAGCACTTGCCTTTCAAGTTAGTCTCTAACAGGAATAGAAGCAGACGGTAACAATGGATAATTGTTACAGTTTGAATCCTAGAGTGGAAATTAAAGAGATTAATGGAACAAATAAGATTCTTCCTTTATCTTAGTAAAATCTGAGGAACAATCCTGTCATTTTAGTAAGACACCCTCCCTTTTAGTTAAAGGAGTAAAGCATAACTAAGCAATGTAAAGAGAGAATCTTGTTTAGAAATATGGAACATGGAGGAGAAAACACTGAATTGACCAGATGTGTCCATAATGTTTTATTCAGCTCTTAAAATTTCTGTAGATGATACATGCAGTGAATCAGTGGGGTGAATACTGAAAGAACAATTTCACAGAAATTGACACAGAATTGGCAGAAATAATTGGAAATGTCATCAATTAATGCTAGTAAACCTTTGCTTTTCTGGTTTGGGGAAGATGATAGTCATAGCTAAGAAGAAGATCTTAAGAGTGCCTTTTGGGAAAAAAAGTAAAAGCTGATTGTAAAAGGAGGAAAATTACAGAGTTCTCTTAAGCACAGAATTTTATATTTTATTAGATTTAAAATCTGTTTTCATTTGTCTGTTGCTATCTATACTTATTTCCAATACCTAGTTAGGTTAATATTTGTGAGAGGCAAAAAGCCTGTGGCCACATAGACCCATTTCAACAGAACAACAGAGACTGGAACATCATTGAAAACTGTCAGTTGTCCTTTTCTATTTAAAGGCAATGAATTATTTCATTTAATATTATCCAACACATGTAAAACAGCGTATTGGCTTTCAGTGGCAAGGTTTTGGTAGCAGGGGGGGGCTACAGGGGTGGCTTCTGTAAGAAGCTGCGGGAAGCTTCTCCTGTGTTCGACAGAGCCAATGCCAGCCGGCTCTAAGACGGACCCACCGCCGGCCAAGGCCGAGCCAATCAGTGATAGTGGTAACGCCTCTGTGATAAC
>JANXJC010000078.1:23477021-23499390 GCA_027564655.1 Leptodon cayanensis
GTGGAGAATCCGGGAGTGTAGTTGAAGTTGTGCCCGGGAAGAAGGGAGGGGTGGAGGGAAGGTGTTCTGAGATTTGCATTTATTTCTTGCTACGCTACTCTGGTTGACTGGTAATAAATCAAGTTATTTTTTCCCAAGTTGAGGCTGTTTTGCCCGTGATGGTAATTGGTAAGATCTCTCCTGTCCTTATCTCGACCCACAAGCCCTTTGTTGTATTTTCTCTCCCCTGTCCAGCTGAGAAGGAGGTGGAGTGATAGAACAGCTTTGGTGGGCACCTGGCATCTAGCCAAGGGTCAACCCACCACAAACAGTTACTTGGCTTTTCTGAATGTAGTTCTCACTCCTGATTAACTACGATTCAAGGACTTTATTTAGCAGTTTTGTCTTCATAAGCTTTGCAAAAGTCTCTCTTATTTAAAGCTTTTACCCTGATCCCTTTTCAAAATAACACACTATTTTATTATGGAAAAACAGTAGAAAATTCATTTATGGCTTATTATAAAAAATAATTTTTTTCCCTGTTGTTACAGCAGACTGTCTTCTAGCATAGAAGCCTGTTTCTTGTCAGTGGCTAGAGATTCACTGTAGATATCTGTAATCAACAGGAATCTGTCATTTTAATTGACAGTTCACTTAGGGCTGTCAGTTATTAAAATCAGAGCGCTAACGCAGCTTAATAGTTACCTAGACCATAGCATCTCTTTTGGGACTGTAACCAGTCTTTAAAATAGTATTTAAATCAGAAGAACAACAAATCTGGACCAGTGTATAAAGCTGTACTTCAGAGGGGCTGTTGTAACCACCCGCTTGCTGATGGAACACACTGAGATGGTAAGAATGTTCTACCACTGCAGTTTGGGTCTGGCTCCTTCTCCAGCATCAGTGTTTGGCTTAACATCGACACTCCAGTCCTGGGCACCAGTCCACAGCTCTTGCTAGATTAATTCAAATGAGGTTAGATTCATTTATCCGAACCATTTTCATCTGATGCTACAGTCACTGCATTATGTTTCTGTTTAGGCTGACCAGGCATATCAAGGAGCTCATGCTCCTGTTTAAGTTGCACATCAAGCTACAGGGCCAGCTTCTGCTAACCCCAGAACTCCATCTGCATTTCTTAGTCCAGAGACTTAAGTGGATTTGGGGTGATGAGTTACCTTAAGATTACCGATAACATCTGTAATGATCTGCCAGGATTTCCTCCTCCAACATATCAAGATGATACGTAAGCTGAGGAATGAGTATCTGAGCTGTGCTATGATTCTGTTTCAAATAAATTTATGAGATTTTTCAAAGCCTCTCCTTTCAGCATGAAAGGAAATGGTATGTGCCAGAAGAACAGCACCTCCTCAGTCATGTCAAAATAGCTTGTTTTATATGTGTATGCTATAATCAAGATTTATTCTTTAACTGCCAGGCACTGAGCTCAGTTAAGAAATACTCTCATATGCATGGAGAAAATAATCTAAGATGGTCAAACTTTCATTAGCACATATTGTTTTCAGTATCATTAGCCCTTAGCATTAAAGTTTACTTCATTATCTTACCCCAACTGATTTTTTTCTTTCATTTTGACAATTTCAGTATTTTCTTTCTTTACAAAGCAGATTAATCAAATACTTATAAAGTAGGTTAACAAATTTTCCAAGCTTACAGAAACAGACATTTTCCTGGAAAAAAAAATCTTACCTTAACCTTCTATTTAGTAAAGACAAATCTGCTCAGGTCTTGACAACATGTGGAAACATTCAGTATATCTCACTAATAGGTTTCTGTTGGGAAAAAAATGGTACATTTTCCACATAATTTTATCAAGTAAATGCTCTGACAGTATCTTTGTATTTGCCCACTACCTCATTTCTTTCTGTTGCCCTTTAAGATCTTGACATTGGCAATCACAATACACAGACAGGAATCCCAATTAATATAGAAAACTAGCTACAGTTCTCTGACAGGCTGAATTCCAGCTTTGGCTCCTCTGTTTATGAGGAAATAATTCATGTCTAGTCCCCTAAGGAAGGCCAGGAGACATCTTGCAACTTGCATGTTATCATGCATATGATATCCTCAATGTTTAACATTAGCCAACTGGGGCCGCTTTCGGACTCTATGACCCTGTCTAAGCAGATTTGCCCATAGGAACTACGTAACACATAAAGTCAAGATCTTGCAGTCATCTTGCTGTAAAGGAAAAGAGGGCTTCTACAGCATGGCCACAATGCTCCCACTGCTAGGCAGGGAAGAGGAGGAACGTAAGGATGCCCGTCTCTACCCACCGTAGGCTTTCTGCAATCAGATCATTGCTTCCCTGAAGGTTCACTGCTACTTACTTCACTGTCTCCAATTCCTCCTGTGTAGAAAGAGGCTCTGAGTTCCTCTCTTCCAAGCAGGTTTCTCTGTTGTAACTCCTGCTCTGGTATTCAGGTATTTGCTCTGATGTTTCCATTAATTATTGTGGGAGATGCTGCAAAGGGGACAGCATCACTAGAGAGGACACCTTCTCCTGGGCCAAGTACCACTGTAGTGGGGTCCATCCTCTTCCTGAGGGCTGACAATCTTTCTTCTGACTGCACAGGTTCTTTACAACACCTCAGGCATTTTCCTTGCTAAGGAGTGGTATTTATTTGCAGTAAGTCCCTAGCTCCTGAAAAGATATATGCCAGTCTGTTTCTTTTACAATTTTGAGATTACTACTGTCTCCAAGCCTAAGCGGCAGAGTCTTGCTCCACAAATACATTTCTAGATGCTTTTCCCTAAGACAACTGCTTTTTGTGTCTCCTTCTCAGCTAGCTACATGCTTTTACAGTCTCTCTTAAGTGTTTCTTGGACCTCTCACCATTCCCAGATTAAGTGCCTTGTACCCTAGGAACAGGGTCTTTGCTCAAGCACAAATTGTGTTACCAATTGGTTATAAAATAGTCAGGCTGTAGAAGCTATTATAAAAAGAAGAAAGGTCTCTAACTGCAGCAGGGGACATAATACAGTGGTAATACACAAGAATGAAACCTCCGGGGATACAAGGCAAGAACTTGCAAAATGGTCAAAGGTGTTGTGGCACCCACCAATTTTAGAATAATTTTTCTTATCAGACATTCACTTGAAATACTTTCAACACATTTGGCAGCCTAATTCTTCTATGCCTCATTGCAAATCTCTCGAATGTCAGCAGCATTATTCAACATTGCTGTATCTAATTTATTGAGCTTCTTTGCTGTGGGATATTTAACAAAATAATAATGAAATAGGCATAATTAGAACATGACTAAATTAATTTCTGTAATGCCAATTATACTGGATTACTGCAAAAGTAATTCACACCTCTATGCTGTAGACCCAGTATCACCCGTAAGCCGGCTCGCAGAGTAAAAGGTACATGGCACACAGAACACAATAAACAAGCACTAAAATTTGCAAAATCTTAACTGACAGCATGCCTATTGACTTTAACAGTAGCAATTTGCAATGTTTAATAATAGACTATTAAGTAATTACATACTGTTATACTTGCACTGAATTTTATCATTAAAGTCCTAGCTCTTCCTTTGTCCACCTAAGCAGTCATTTTGTCCTAGAAGGCAACCAGCTTGGTCAAGCATGATTTGCCCTCATCAGTCTGCTGGTTGTTCTTCATCGTCTTCCCCTTTGAGTACTGGAGATGGATTCCAAAAGCACATGCAGCACATGCTCCATGATTGTTTTGGAGACTGAGGTAAGTTTGATCAACCAATAGTTCCCTGGATCCTCCACTTCACCTTTTTTAAAATTGGGCACAACAGCCTCAATCCAGTTGTCGGGGACCTCCTCCATCACAATGCTTTTTTAGAGCTGATAGGCAATGCCATTATATTGGACAGCATTTGTGCATTAAGTCCTCTGCAGTCCCATGGTTATAAGGTGACTGCAGAGCACTGGGCTGTAAAGTCTTTCTAACCCATTGCTCCCCCATTGTTGGCAGCTCCTCTCTTTCAGAAAGGATGCTGGTACACACAGAAAACGGAAGCAGGATTTGCCTGTGAAGACTGAAGAAAAAAAGGCATCAAGTGTTTCTGCCCTTTCCATATACACCAGTAGGACATCATCCTCAGCCATCAACATGAAGGGAACTGCAGGGATTTCTGTAGAGTTGATGCTGTTTATTCTAGCACCATGAATAAACCATCTCAATTAAGTACTGAAGTAAGCACTGCTGAAAAGGCTTATGTTCATCTTGGTTTTCCTGAAATTGAAGTCGTCAAAGAGAATTGGGCAGGCATCCCTTACCCTTTCATCAACCCAAAGCAATGGGCAAATATAAAGGTTAATCTCAAACGTGAACAACAACCAGCTGCACAACCCTGTATGACCAAACCTTTGCTTTTCATTTCCAGCCATGCCGAAGAGATGCTAACATTTCCAAAACAGTAGGGAACATCAGTGGTTGTAAGAGAGGAATGTCACAACCACTTTTTTAGTGAGCTAAGTTTACAAAATCCTTCTGAAACATGTGAATCTGAATAACCCTCAAGGAGAGTTTGGGGTGCTAACAGATGGGATGAGTTGCTAAATTCACGTCTTATTCCAAGACCAACATTGGGCAACTCAAAAGACAGTAAGTGCTAATCTTCAGCTATGTAGCTGTAAGGCAACTAGCAGCTTGGCTACAGGCTAACACAGGGTGAAGGAATCCTCTGGACCTAATTTAAGTAGACAAGTTTATTTCCATAGTCTTTACAAACATAGCAACTGAGTGAGGATTCTTACAAATATATTATTTTATTCTACTATTTTCTGATTTATTCTATGGGTGATTTCAGGTAACTGCCAATCACCAAGGTGGTCTCATCCTTCAGGGTGATGACCCTTAACACTGGCATACTCTAACACCCACACAGCCAGTACATCAGACCTTTTAACACACTGGAGAGTCAGGGCAATAGGATGTACCTCCACTTAGCCACATGGACTGGTTTGTGAACTAGCAGTATACCCATCAGGGTAGAAAAGGTATCTTCCGGAGACTGCCACTAACCAGCAGAGTTCCATGATATGCTACAGAGCATCAGAGAGCTCACTCAATCCTTCCGGGGAACAAGGAATAGCTAGGGCAGAAGGATCTTAGATATTTTGTCCTTCGTTTTTCTTTCCTCAATTTATCACTGCTTCACAAAATGAACAGCACAAGTGCTAAGGACATTTAACAACAGCATTTTATTCTCCTCTAACATATACTGGAAACCCATCAAAAAAAGTAAAGCAGACTCCTTGCACTGGCATCAAGTAAGGCACTGATCAGATTCCTCATCTCTAAAAAGGGAAATTATTTTTTTTAAAGATAATTTTTCATCAAGTAATTCTTAAGAAGCACAAGTTTTACAACTGGTGATGTGCTGAAAATACTGATATGCTAAGATACCATGCTCAGGAAACATCTGCTGATGTCAGTGGCCAAACGGAGAAACTACTTATATATTGGTGATCTTTAAACAATGCTAAACTCCTTCAACACAGCTCATCAACAGAGTTCAAACACGCCAAGAAATGCTTTGGCTTTTCTACTTCACAGAATGCAAATGAGTACCTTCCAGTTTCCTTACTCTGGGACAATGACACTTGCCTTATGACAATTTGTACAGACTTGAGACCTTTCCTAACATTTCTTCTGAAGAAGCAAGAGTTAAATTTGAAACATACAAAGTGTTCAAGTGCTTCAAGTTAGGGGTCTACGATGGCTACTGAACAATGTGTAAAGATTTGCATCTGTTTACTTTCACTGCACATTTGCATATTTTTCCTCATAATACCTCTATTTTTACTTGAAAGAAAAAGGAAAGTAAAGATTGCGGTGAAGGCTTATTATAGCTCAGAGAGGAGCAACCTTCACTGTTCAGAGTTTGAATCCAACCAGCAACAAATTCAGGGAACAAGGTCCAACGATCCGGTTTGGTACTCACCTGAGTACCAAATCAGTGTGGAAAGTACAACACAGTCAAAGTGAAATAGTGGAAGTACTGAGACCTACCTTGACAGGACTGCTGTGTACAGGACAGAGGAGCAGGTATGCTCAGAAGCCAAAGAGCTGAGAAAACCATGGTGAAAATGGGAGCACAGGAACACAGGCAGGCACAGGCAAATAACAGACTTGAGAAGAAGCTGGGAGGAGTGCTGTGACACACAGTAATGTGGAGAATCATAACAAGTTGCTAGTCAAAGCTAGCCTAAAATGAGCTTGGCATTGTTTAAGAATGGTAAAATCTTTAGTTGTCTTGCTTAGAAGAAAACCTAGGGTTAACAAGTATATCCCTTAATACAGCTAATGATTTTTCTTACACTCTATTGCATATGCCATTACAATGCCAATAGGCTAAAGTGAGTTCTTACAGGCAACGTGAAGCCCAACCTATCAAATGCAATTGTAATGTGGCTTACCACTTGTAATCAACAACTTTTGACCAGTATCGCAAGATCTTGTCCTTGATGTCTTGGATGAAAGAATAATACAGGAAGTAGCAGGTGAAATATCCACTTATATCCACTAGCAAGTAGAGATTATTTTTTATTTCTGAAGAAATGACTAATGGCAAAAAGCTGCTCACCATTTTGATGCAGGGAGAAAAAGGACAAAACAAAAGGCTAAGAACAAGAAGCAATCAGACCTATTGGTGTAAGACTGGAACCAGCTTTAAGAATAGTCAAACACTCCTGAAATAGCTGTGATGACTAGGAATTTTGAGGAAAAGACAAAAGAATAAAGGAGGTGGGATACCACTAACATCTGAAGACTGTTTTCTGAAGGAAACAATTGAAGTCTTCCAGGTAGACTTCAAACACATTTGTATATGAAATAAGAAACTGCATTAACACATTTAATGAGATCACACAGACTGCAAATATTATGTCAACAGCATTATACATCAATTGTTCGCAAAAATTAGCTTGCTGGTTCTGCTTTCAGAAGAATGGCCTGTTTGGCAAAAAGTATGTCTTTCTTCTCCAGATTACATCAAGTAGTCCAGAAAAAAAGAAAGAAAGAAAAAAACCACCACCCTCTACAAATCTTCTGAGTTTTGAGACAAATCTTGTACATACAGATTAAACATCTGTGCCCAAAAAAGCTTCTTGTATGTCAGTGAAAAAACACGTGCACACTCAGTAAAATGAAGTATCTCCTTCACAAGTAGAAACCATTTCACGACTGCTCTGTGAAGCTTGATGACTAGAGCACAATTATTATTTCTTACATTCAAGAAGTAGCAGGGGCATATATTAGAAGATAGCAGGTCTGGAGTATACAAACAGAAATACATTATTTCCCTTAGCATTTAATTAAATAGTAGGTCCCATTACTACAGGATGTTGTGAAGGATAATGGGTTCCAAAAGAGATTAGATGAACTCACAGAGAACGAACAGGTCTGTCACAGAATATTAAACACAACTGGGTCATGAAGTACCTAAATAGCTGTCTGCTGAAAGCTGGTGTGATGTGCTTGAGAAAGGATCGCTTTACACATGACCTGTTTGCTAGACTCTTTGCATCTATTCCTTGCTCCAGCTGGAGGCAGGACACTAGGCTTGACGGATCTTTGCTCTGATCCAAGAGGAAAGTTCTTTGTCCACTGTTACTTCCACAACTACTGACTTACTAATCTTTTAATATTCTAACATCTTGGTTCAAAAAATGGGTAAGATCTTCTAAATTAGTTACAGTAATACCTATAAGGTCAGATGTTTATTATATATTAACATTGAAGTTTGAGAGATTTGGGATTGCTTCACATCCATCCAAGAAATTAGGAGTAACGGGTATCACCAGAAGCTAATCATTCTATGGTACAAAGGATTTTCTTAAATCTCAGTATTAAACATCATAAAAACCCTCAAGTGTACATCATTCCCATGGACTCCGCATTTTCAGTCCTAATTGGCTAGAATGCCACAGTCTGTAAACTTCCATAGTATTTCTCTGTTCTCTTCAAGCTTTAACATGAGTCAAAGTTATGGATAAAGAACAGCCAGAAAAGAGAGAAGCTGTAAAAGCTGACTTCCCCTCACCTCTGCACTCCTTTGATAACCCTGATGACTTTTCTTACAAATTTGAGCAGCCAAAAGGATGCTGATCTCATGATACATGTGGAATTGTTGCTTGTTTCAGGCAGTATTCCATACTCTACAGTGCATGTACATGTCTGCAGATAATTTGTTCCAGGATATATGACTAAAAAGCAGTGGTGTTAAAAAAAAAAAATCACATATATAGAACAACAAAACCACACTATTGTTTCAGTCTTATACCAAATGCAATGAATTCATTGTCCTGGTTTTGGCTGGAATAAAGTTAATTTTCTTCTTAGTAGCTATTATAGTGCTGTGTTTTGGATTTAGGATGAGCAGAATGTTGGTAACACACTGATCGTTTTCAGTTGTTTCTAAGCAATGTTTATACTAAGTCAATGACTTCTCAGCTTTTCATACTGCCCTGCCGGCAGAGGCTGGGAGTGCACAAGACCTGAGGGGACACAGCCAGGGCAGCTGACCCAAACAAGCCAAATGGGTATTCCATACCATATGATGTCATGCCCAGTATATAAACTGGGGGGATTTCGCCAAGGGGCACCATGGCTTGGGAACTGGCTGGGCATCAGTCAGTGAGTGGTGAGCAATTGTATTGTGCATTGCTTATTTTGTATATTCTATTATTATTATTTTCCCTTCCTTTTCTTTACTATTAAACTGTCTTTATTTCAACACAAGAGTTTTACTCCCCCCTCCCTCCCCCATCCCAGAGGGGGCAGGGGGGAGGGAGTGAGCAGCCATGTGGTACTTAATTGCCAGGTGGGTTTAAACCATGACACCCATCTTTCCAGTTTTCTCATGAAAATTGCATACATTTGTATTAGTTACTCTATTAGTCTGTAGCTGAAGCATGTGAACTACAGCAAAGGCCTTGCTCAGGAGATTCTTCCGCTGTGAGGCAGTACTCTCAAACAGCAAAGTTAAAGATAATCCCACTCTTGAGTTCCCAAAATCTGCCCAAACCTTATTATGTGAAACCTAAAAATCAATTCATAAAAATAACACGTGACTCGATTAAAAATTTCCCACAACTCAGAGCTTTTATTTCAGTAATGTTCCTCTCCTTAAGAAAATAATACTAATTTTTATAAGAAATCGAGCCTCCAAAATTAGAGTAAGAAACCTGGTTATAAAAAATGGGTGGGTTTTGGGGGTTTAGGGTTTTTTTTTTCAAGTTCCATCATTTTTAGTGCAGCTAGAAACCTTTGCTTTCAGAAATAGGTGTCTGAGGCAAAACAGTGAACACAGCTTGCCAAAGGGAGAAGAAAACTAATTTTTACAAGCTTTATAGAAACACTCTGATTGCAGAGGAATGAAATTTTTATATTCATTTGCTTTAAACTAATGTTAATAAATTGTTAAGAATTCAGACTTTTTGTTTTATTTTTGCATCAACAATAATTGTTTATTAAGCAAAATATAGGTTTTGGTTTCCTGCACAGAAATTACATTCCCACTTTTTTTTTTTTTGCAAGTAATTTCTTCATGCTGATTAACATTTTTGGTCATGAAAACATAAGGTAACTAGCTACGTTACCTGTAGCCGTCCAACTGTTTGTTTATTGATAGCACAAACTAACACAACATGAATATTTAAGCTGCACATATTAATTTTTGCTCCAACTGAAGGGAACAAAAATACTCAGTTATGCACGTTCTAAAATACTTTACCATACACACATGTATAAAATACAGCAGCAGAAGTTCTGGTATAGTTATTGGAATCCAGTATTTTTGGTAATAAATCGTACTATTATTCCAAGGGGAACTTCATGCAGACAAAACCCTTATGTATTTTACAGCAAAGCACTTTTCATATAGGTTAACACACACAGGCTCTGATTAAAGAGAGTCTGCAAATAAATCCAAGTTTCCTCAAGTTGTGTTGACAATCTGGATACTTCTTCCAATAGGTTTGGCTCTGATGAGAGAATCTTAAGATGTAACTGAAAATTAAAAGTAGTTAGTGAAACAAATATAGATAATAAAAAAATTGAAAGATCAGTTTCCTCATTCAATTCCAATACTTTGCTTTCAGGAATGTCCCAAGTAAGGGAAGGACTCTCTTCCTTCAATTAATTCCCTCCATTTAATGCCGCCTCCCTTTTGCTAGTCTTTTACAAGCCGTTTTACTCCGACATATGTGTTAGATAGGATAAGGCAGCAAAATGTCTTAAATGTGTTGTTGCTTTACTAGATCTTCTTCTGACGCTGCTGCTGAATCTATCCTAATCACACACTTCTCTAGAGGGTAACTTTCTCCTCTTTCCAACCTGCATCACAAATTCCTCTTTAGGCTAGAGAGGCTAAACAGATGCCCTGAGGTCAATCAGGATTATTATTTTAATTATCTATGTTGCATAAAGCAAGAAGAATGATGCCAGCATGCTCTATACTGATAGAGATTATGTCTTTCTATGTAATAAACAGTAACCTTGGTAAAGCATAAAGAAAAGAAACCTCTCAATCTCATAGAGAGGCAATACATTATTACCACTTAACAGACAGAATAGTTATTCTCCTGGCTACACTTAAATCTAGGAGTCTTGCTAAGCTCAGAGCTGTTTTACTTGGAACCTACAACAAAAGATATTTGTGTTCATGTGTCATAGGGTGAGTTTATATTATTCTACTGCAGTTCAGATCCGGTGTACATTTCTGAAGAAAATTACCTAGCTGTCCCTAATCTACTCTACAACAGCTAAGTTTATTTGGTATGAAGCTAAACAGAAAGATGAATTCTAACATCTAATATTGCAACTATTAATCATATCCAGTCCATAGGACTAGACTAGTAATAAAAAGACATGATAAAAAGCCACTAGTGAATGAATATCAAGACCTCAACCCTAAGTGTTTCACTCTACAGATCTGTTCCTATTCATCTGCACTACTTATTGTTGTGGAAGCTGCCCTACGCGTTCTATTTAACCCCAACAAAAGGAAACAAGCAAGTCGTATTTGTCCAGCATTACACTCTATCTTGAAAACCAATCCCTGCAATATTGCTATTAAGAAATATTCAGTTAAATAGACAGTATTATATGTGTCTGAATGTTTATAACAACTTTTTTACTAGTAAACTGTAATTATTTGCTTTCCCAGAGTTTAATAAATCAGAGTATCTTGACATGGTAAGCGTTTGTGTATCAGAAGGGTTTCAACCTTCTGCAGAACCACCTTCTCTCTAAGAGTAACTGCTACTGTGTTTTATCACAATAACTTTCTAATTTCCACACACCTGGGAATAATTTCATTAGCTCTGTGATGCTTAACAGTTGACAGAAGAAAGACAGCCCACTGACATGGAAAATGAAAGTCAGGCTTGCTGTGTCTAGTAGTAAGTCTAACAAAATGCCTGTTGTACTTCCCCAAATATTATGTGTTGAATTCTTTTCTTACTGAAGACATAGCATATCTTAGCTTAGCAATTAACAACCATTAAAAAAGTTAGGTACGTTACAAAAATAAAAACAATTCTAAGTAACAAATACTAGAATAAAAACACTCTGGCATGGTCCTCTTCACAGTATCTGGTTTTAGCCAGTTTTTCTTGACTGTGACCTGATGAGTTGCCAAGTTATCCAATATATTCAGTCAGTCATTTTAAAACCTCCCCAACAAAAAAACACTTAAGATAATTGTTTCAAGTAGACAATTTACATCATTTTACTGGACAACCACCATTTTAAACAGGACTAATACAGAATTTTATAAGAAAATTGTTACCTTTAAAAATAGTGCAAGGTATGCCTGCGCAAGTTCAAAGTTGTACTTCTTATTCAGCATCATCCCAATCATTCTCAAAAAGCTTAGCATCACCTCCATTGAGCCACCACCTTCAGGGGCCAAACCCCTTAGTTCTATCTCAATGTTAGACGGTCCCAAGCTTTTCAGTAAGTTAAGCGGAGCTGTATCTATGTTAAAGCATTGAGGGATACATTATCAGTAACATTTGCATAAAAGAATCTTACAAGTCCTTCATGCAGATAGGTTTATTCCAAAATTCTTAAGCAGTAACTGTATGTTTCAAGCTTCTACTGTTTGCTTATTTTTTCATTTTCCACAAAATGCCATCCTGCCTTTAATTTACTGTACCATCACATACTACAGCGAAGTATATCTCTAATAAGACAGCTGCATTTTATTTGTAAGGTCACCTTGAAAAATAGAAGTAACATCTTTGTATCACTTTTTTTCCCATTTCTGTATTTTAAGCAGAACAAAATTTCTTATTAACCATGTAACATTGTCATTTTACATCTCGGCAAGAAGAACTTATATACTCAGGACTTCAAGGTATTACTGCAAATACATCCTAGAAGAGACAGGGTTCTACTTTTACTAGGAATCTTTACAGTGTTTACTCTTACTGACATTAAGCTAAATTGAGGATCATCCGGTGCACTCTAAGGTAGTTATTATTTTTGTAAAGTGAATCCCTCCTGCTTTTCCTGTGACCTGGGGGGGGGCGCGGTAGAAATCTCTTCCCTTATAGAAATACATGCAATTTACAATTTCTTTCCTCCTCTTCATAAATGTTCTTCCTCAGGGTTTCTACAATCCTACCTGATCTTTCAGAATTCCATCCACTTGCTTTAAAAATGCAGAAATAAAAATATGTATGGTTGCAAAGACAGCTGTTGGTAAAAACATCTTAAAAAATGTCCTCTAATTAATATTTCTTTTGCTAAGAAGTTGCTAAGAAGAACAACTTCTTATACTCTTATATCATGGTAAATAATGGTACCAGGCATTGGCTAATATTCCTTCGGTAGTATAAATCTGCATTCCTGTGAAAATCATTAGCTAGTTTTAAATGTAGCTGTGATATTAACAGTACTAAAGAGATGCATTAACTCATTTTTGTACTGCGACATTAAAAAACCAAGCATGGAACATACTATGAGGTTGACACATATACAATACGGAAAAGGTGCCCAGCTCCATCTGTGTTCACAGTCTCGATGTGAGGTACGAAACCCTGTCTCCATCCCAATGGTAAGCCAAGATAGCTTTGAGTATAATACTCTTTATTTGCATAGCCTAGTCACCTTTAGAAGAGATGCTTGTAAACTAGCAAGCACAGAGCTATGTTACACACCAGCACCTTCCTGAGTCAGGATCAACAGGCTCCCTGGATTGGGATTACAGCACAGACCCTGGAGCACATCTGCCTTACAGCAGAGAGGTGGCCTGAGGGGGAGGCCCATGGGACCACTACTGCAATGCACCATAGAGTGCACTTGCTCCCAGGTACAGCCAGCCTGCAGGTGCTTGGTTAGGTTTTTAAATATTCACCTGATATTCCACTCTTCTCTGAGCAGCTCTGAAGCTGCTTAATAGAACACTATCAACTGCAATACTAAAAACACAGCATAAAAACCACACCCTCTTTGTGATAGGTAACAAAGTTCTATGCACAAAATGTTTTAAGTGCAGTTGAGTAAGCTGATCGTCTCAAAAGAGTTTAAGAAGGGGTAGAAAAACTCCCAGAAGAACTGCCTTGTGGACAACCTATCAGTGACTGTCCATTTACATTTCCAAGGCAGCTATATTACCAATCATTTCCAAAAATCTAAATTTTCAATGATTCTGTAGCAGCACAAGTTAAACAGGGAAAACAGCAGGTACATTCCACAGGCAACTTAAGTGACTGAATTTCAAAACAAACTGAATGTTAAAAGAAATCCAACAGCTTATTTTTATGTCAATTATTTCTTCTTAAGCTTTAAACTATAAAGCAATCAATTAAAGCTCTACGTTTGCTGAATGTTTACCGAAGTAGCCCTTGAAAATAGAACTTGCTAGGCAAATGATGTTTTTCATGTTTCGGTGAATCACAACTATTGCTTACCAGATCATTCCCTTCCCTTCTTAACCTAGAAATAATACATAGCACCTCTTCTGGGTGAGATCACCACAATCTCCAAAAAAGTCTAACAATCTTAGGAACATTACCTTCTTTATCTATGTGGGTTTTAGCTAGAACTGGGCTCCATGCTGCAGGCAAGCTGGAGTACCAATGGATCTTTGATCTAGCTTGGCCGTCTATGTATTAGCCAGCTTTATACATCTTTGCCTTTGCTACTGTACTATGCACATTTTTTTCCTCACAGATGTTACACGCAATTGTGGCATTAGAAATCAAACATATATCAAAATATTATTAGCATCTACATTTTTAGTGAAATGTTTTCTTAACTTACATTCATTAGTGCTCAGGGCTTCTTCAAGATGAATGTAGAAATCAGATTTCTGTGCCAGTACTCCAAGGTTTACGACCTTTGACTAGATCATGAAAGTATAAAAGAGTGTACATGAATATGCAAACATATTTTTACATCTCCGTTAGATTCTTCTCCTACTGACAGAATGAAAGACTTTCAGAAAGAAAGCATTACTGTAAATGTGTTAAAACTTGTACTTTGAAGTCTTTAGCAAGATTTCACTCAGCACTGAAAAGCATTTAAGAATTTTCTTTTAAAATACACTATACAAACACTATTATATTGATTCTTGTTTTTACCTGTGTATCATTGTCTTCCTCTGGAGCAATGTATCGGGGTATAAGACCAGGAACTGTTGGGATGAAGAAAGGGGCTGACTTGGGAACTTTTGGTGGCTCTCTTGGTTTATTTTTTTTCTGTTAATTAGATATTTGAATTAAAATCATCATCATAGTAAGAACATATGGGAATTTTCTTTGTCAGGAGTTTTATTTTTAAATACTACGAAAACTGCAAGGACTAACTGCAAAGTAAATACATAGGGAAAATGTTTTACCACTAAATAGGAAGCTACTATCTAGAAGAAAAACAGCCCCTCTCCCAAATCCCAGAAATTGTGAAAAGCACCATATAGTCTTCTACTGCAAAATCTTGAAAAATACCTGAAAAGTGGGATCAAATTTTGTGATGAGGTAAATGCAGCTCATAGAACAAGGGCAAATATATCTGCCTGTATACTACTATTTTTTGCACATTCCCTTTTTTTCTGGTTATGAGAATGTCCAACAGTGATTTGGAGGCATAACCTAGAACAGCTTTACAGGCACTTACTAGCTGCCTTGACATCAAAGTATCTGCCTTCAGACATCTCTTTTGCATGTTGCAGAAATAGTAATGGCAAAAGTTATGAAATATTTCCTCCTTATCAAGACTTCTTGAATGTCCAAGAGAATGGTTAAGACAATTGTCTGTTTTACATTATAGGAGAAATAGCCCTTATGTCCTTCTTAACAAATACAATCCAAATACTACAGTAGATAAGCAATGGTGTACCTAATATCATTACCTTGATAACATCAAGACTGAGGAGATTTTTCCACCTTGATTCTGGTAATGAGGAAAGGGTCACCAGCTGCTCTCCCAATTGCTCAGGTGAGACATATTCTACCATTTCATCACATGTTTCTTCATCTCCTGCCACATCCAGATCTTTCAAGAACAGATATCTTTTATGAACATACATAGTTCACATTTATTTGTTTAAAAATCAAAAAAACATGATTATTTCTTTTGCAATTTTTGAAAAACACATGCATAACAGCTATATAAAAGAGTGCTAGCATACCATATAGCTGGAGAGCTACAGAAGGAATCTTTATTAACCCCATGAAATATTAAATTTAAATTGACAACAATTATAGCTAACATGCAGAATTGGATAAACAAGATTTTGAAGACTAACAAGACTTATCCGCTTTGGCTGAAATGATATAAAAGCAATTTATAGGAGTCCTAAATGAAGAACAATGGATTACTTTTAAAATTTTGTTAACTGTTTGCACGACAATTGTAGCTCTGAGTTACAAATCTGCAAAATCTTTGCATTTAAATACGCACGTTATTCACAACCTCTTCATAGGTATGACTGAAGTGGCACATAAAAATGAAGAAAATCTCAACATTAAAGCACAGCATCACACAACAAAAGATATGCAGCCTGTCATTAGGTTTTCTCTAGACTTCCTATGTAGTCTTGACCAAACACCTCTACCTTCCCTTCCTTTTTGCAAAATATATATGGCTAAAACCACAGATGTGATAGAAAAGCCTAAAACAACAAAAAAAATGTAAACCATTAAAAGCTCTGAGCATCTGAACAGGAACTTTACATTTGCTGAAGACAGAAAGTGAATAAAAGCGTTCAGCCCGGATCAGTTTATAGGATTAAAACATTCAAAATCTTTGGATTAAACCCTGTCTCCCTAATTTAAGTATCTAAAATGAGTATGTGCTTAATAAAGCAGTCATAATCTAGTATGTTCCTTGCATTTTTACACGGTCAATAGCTAGGTGTGTTTCTCCTCCAGATGGATATGTAATGTAGACACTGCTAAACTTGGGCAGACAAGATCTCCATCTAGAGGCCTTCAGAAGCACAACCATTTCTATTGAATATCACAAATGCAATTTAGGCCTTTCTTTCACTGGGAATCTAGCACAGACACAGGGCAGGTCAGCTGAACTGAATTCTTTTGCCAACAAGACAATATACAGCAGTGAAACTACGATGGCATACAGGCAGACAAAAAAGTTGGAGGGAAGTAGAACAAAGAACAATCCCCTTCCCAAAGCCAAACAGTAACATTAATTTCAAACTGGCCTCACAGATGTCAAAACAGAAGGTATTTACACGAGTCTGTGATTAAAGAAAGTCAGCAAATAAGACAGATGTTTTTATTAGCTACAAAATCTCCTTGCAGATGTGGAGATCATCACAATGTAATTCTTTATGTCTAAACATAGAAACATGACTAGATTTTAGTAAATAATATTAGCATATGAGTAAGTATGCCAAAGCCAGCAGAAGCAATAGGAACAGCTCAGAGAAAGAATACTAAGATGCAGTGAGTTTTTACTGAGGAAGCAAACCATCTTCTATTTGAAATATAATACCAAACTGAAAATAAAATACTCTTTCATTTGAAGACTACCTTGCACAGGGCAGGTGCTAGGGCATGTCACCATAGAAGGTTCATAATCTGCCGGCAGAGGCCGTAAAGAGACAAGTGAATACAGAGAACGGTTTGACCTGAAAAATATGACAGGCATTTTAAAAACAATTTTCAGGTGAATGGGAACAAGTATTTTAGACATAATTTTTACTACAGTCTAACACTACTGCACTATGGTAATTCAACAGGTTCTATTCAAGATTAGTTTTCCTCATCTACCAGATAAACAAGACATGAAAACACAGCAATACACATAATCTGAAAGCCTGAAACATAAAAGTAATGCTGCAGTATTATTGCCAAGAATATTTAATACATACGGCATTATCAAGTATGATTACTTCAATCATTGCCAGTTACTGTATTTACTTGGAATTGCAAAATTGCCTATCTAAAAAGCTTGCTTTGTACTTCATACGTACAAAACACTATATGATTCATCCTGCTTTCACAGAATTTCAGAGTAGTACTCTTAGCAAATTTTCTTGAGGTTTGGAACATGCACACAAGTCATTCTGGCAAATGATTTTTTCCGTCAATATAAAACAGGGCTAGGTAAAAACATTTGTCATTATTCACAATGAAGCACTTTTACTTAAGCATAGAAAGGTCTAACAGCTGAACACCCCTCAGGCAAAACTACAGGCAACAAATGTAACCTGAGAGATCTCTCTATCAAAAGGAAAAATACCCAAACAAACCACTTAAAGGTGTGTTACTTCAGTATGGGACCTGACCAGTCATCTGCTTTAAAGTCATATCAGGAGGAAATTGATCCACAACACATTTTACATCTGCGCTGATCTATCATTAATAAACAGAAATAATCACAACTTCCAAATTATATTCAGAAATTTCAGACAACATTGTATACCAGGGCAAGAAGAAAAGCCCTTCAGAAAGTAACACTATATGAGCACTGACATTTCAAAAGGGGTAAAAAAAAAAATAGCAGAGTCAAAGAATAACTTTAGGAATGGCATAATACAAATTCTTCAGAGTAAGAAAGAAACATTTAGGAAAAAAAGTACTTTTAATTATCAGAATAAATATCTTAACTGCAAGAGATTTCAAGATTTATGAACTACAATAATGAAGAACACCTGTCTTAATTAGAACCAGAGAAGACAAAACCCTGGAGATGACACTTTGCAGAACAATTCTCTATTTGCGATAAAGGTGATTAAAAGAATTCTTCTCCATCTGAAATTCTGTGTAGAAATAGATATATTACATACTCACCACAAATAAATTCCAAGATCATCCACATGTGTTGAAGCTAGAAAATCTCCTGTAGGAGACATAGCAATGCTCACAGCTGCAGAGTCTACCAAAAAACAATCTATGAGGCTAAGGAGAAAAAAAACACAACAGAGACTGAATGCAAGCAGGAGACTGGAAGTATGTATATGAACTAGTATATTAGAAGTTATTCAAATATGACATATAAACTTAGCAGATGTATGGCATTGTGCAACAAACGACTCACCTCTATGAAATTTTCCAAAATCAGCTAAAGCTACCTCAGACATCCACATTCTGTAGAAAATACGATGAACCATCTGTTCAAATTCAACTCCTTATGCCTAACACTAACCTTTTCAGGGGCCATAAATTTCATACTTCCAATCAACCCCATGCTGCTCTGAGGTAATCTTTTAATGCTCTACCATTAATTGTCAATTCCCTCTCTCAAGATACTTCATATACACCTGGGTAACACTAGAACCTAACACTCCTAAAGCAATGAATGAACTGTACGCGGCAAAATTTGATTATCTGCAACAGTTTGTTTTGACATTACCATATCCTCAGCCTGATATACCATTCCTTGATAATTTCTTTCCCTATTGCATAAAACTGAAAAAATACCACACAAAAAGAAAGTTTAAATATTCAGTAGTATGTGACTATTTTAACAATAAGCCTCTTTTGAGTTCTGGATGATGCCACAAGTCCTGGATGATGGACACCCTAGTCGACTTCCACTCAACCCCAGGTTCATAGCACTGCTTGTCACTTGTTGAGGTATAAATTTCAGCTACTTCAAATTGTAAGAAGCAGTTAAGTTTGACAACTAGTTCATTGAGAGAAACAAAAAGAACAAATGGAGAGCTTGAATACTTTGTTCTTGTTTACAGACCAAAATCAAAAGCAAAAGTGAGAAGTGGTGAGAGCAACTAGTTCTACAACCCTGTTGTGTTCACTAACTATAGAAAAAATATTGACAGTTTAAAATGCAAAATCTTGTGGGCATGTATTTCCTAGGTACTGAGCAGTCCTGTGATGGTTTGACAAACCATGTTAAAAATAAAAGCCCTTTTTTTACTGAATGGAATGTTTTATTCCTTCTGCATGCTGTTAGACACATATTACAAGCAAAAAGTAATCAGATAAGAGCCACATCATTCATCACTTTCAACGTAAAATATACAAACACTAAACCCATAAATGCTAGAATATGTATCAGTTACACCGATACATTTTGCACACAGTGCATAATGGCTAGAAAATTTACCATAAATACTGTTTCTAGCTTCAAACCTATCCTTTTACCACAATCTTTATCAGTAACTGAGAGATACTGTTCAATAAAGCAACTGTAAGGAACAACTGCAAAACAAAGTTAACACTAAATTAAATTTTTCTACTTACTGAATTTAAATCATGATTAAAATTACAGACTGAGGCGGGGGGGCTGGCAGGGAGGGCAATCAATCCACTATAGGACAAGGAGAAACATGCTTTCAATTTTTACACAAAATGTACAGTAATTGCTAAATGAATCCTGCCTGGGGACTGAATGCATTCACCCTTACACTTCCTGCCTAGCTGCAAAAGTGAGACAATGGAAAGTATAAAATTGCTGAGCTTACACTATCAACATATTTCTCAAAAAGCCCTACCGAAAAAACATGCACTAGGAATACTTACGTTATGTAAGGACAGTTAAGCAGCATTCCCAAGTAAAAACAGATATTCAATAAGTAAATGGTATGACATCTATTGAAGTCAGTTGGTATTTTTCGTAATGTAGGACTTAGTAATCTAAAAACATGTGTTCCATCCTTTTAGAAGGACAATATCAAAGCTGAGTCTTCAGAACGCACAGTTTGTAATAAATTTCTTCTATTTATGAGCAAATATATCACAGTAGAAGTTAATCAAGCATCTGGCTTTTTATTAAAAGCTGTTCTTCCCTTTCAACACACTCCTCTCCCTACACTTATGGGAAAACCTTTCCTTTAAATTCTGGAAGAACAATTTAGCCTAACTACTTTAAAAAACAGGGTTTGTCATGTACCTGCCTAAATTTCAGCTTTACCAGAATTTCTTGCAGTTACTTAAGAGAGAAGACACAAAATATTTACTTATGTGTTACATGCAAACAAGAACTAGTGTTAGATTACTTTCAAAAAAACAGTATGAATGGATTCTTACTGTAAAGTGTTAGTTATTAAAGAAATGAAAGATAAAAGTAACATTTCTGAAGTTTTATAATTAATGCTGCAATTTTTTGTAGGCACATCGTTTTGGAAGGGAAAGAGGGTTAGAAAAGAGGAAGTCCAAACAGAGTCTTATTTCCCTCCCATTTACACTGGTAAGAAAACAGTTACTGCCCATCCTGTCCCATTTTAGACTAGTGTCATTCATCATGTAATAATAGGTCAATTGTTTGTTGAGATTCAACACACTTTCTGTAGTAAAATGAAAACTTTTACAGTATACAAAATTATTTACCAAACCATATCAACAAAAGTAATCAATCCAAATGAAACCGTTCAGTCCCACGTATGACTAGAGCTGCACACTGCATGGCACTACTTCAAATTACTAAAAATCTACCTAATGTGCTGCTAAAAGAATGCACTGACAGAACTTGAAGTTACTTTTCAGCCTGTTTTTACTAGGCTCCTGAACTTCTTGTGTGTACTTGTGTACTTCTTGGCCAAATTTCATTTTGGGAGAAGACTACTCACAGTGGATCATAAAAGAGTGTTTTTGGTAGTTGCAAGCATGCACAAATGAAGAATATAACTGAAGTAAAGCCTACTGTGTTGCTAAAATGAATGTGAGAACAGCCTTCTATTTACACAACCAACTGGAGTACTGCATCCTACTCTGGGGCTCCCAGCACAAGATAGACATGAAGTTAGAGCAGGTCCAAGAAAATGATCAGAGGGCTGAAACATGTTTCCTACGCAGAAAGGCTGACAGTTGGAGCTGTCCACCCTGGAGAAGAGAAGGCTCGGGGGAGACCTTCTTGTAGCCTTTCAATACTTAAAGGGCTTAAAAGAGAGACTGAGACAGACTTTTTAACAGGGCCTGTAGTTACAGGACAAGAGGCAATGATTCACAACTGAAAGGAGTTAGGTTTAGGTTGGACATAAAGAAGACATTTTTTACTGTGAGAATGGTGAGACCTTGAACAGGTTGCCCAGAGATGTTGTGGATGGCCCATCATTGGAAGTGTTCAACGTCAGGCTGGACAGGCCTTTGAGCGACCTGATCTAATGAAAGATGTCCCCTGCCCATGGCAGGGGCGTTGGGCTAGATCTTTGAAGGTCACTTCTAACTCAAACCATTCTATGACTCTATGAATACTTCAGCATACCACACAGCAATTCACCTTAAGCAATCTCTTGCCATTTAGACCATAGTGCTGCTTCCAGACAAAGAACAAATTCACACTCATTCACACTACATGAAAACTCCAGGTTTCATCATTAGACCTTCAGGACATTGTTGTTCTGTATACTCAGAAAAAGGCACACATTGCTAGCATCACACACAACCAAAATACTGGGTAGCAAGTTGTTACACCATGTACAACTGAATATCACATAGTACAACTGGGTGACAGGACAATCAAGCCAGAAGGCTTTTTACCACTTAACAGACAGAAAGGGGATTATAATAAATTTCTGCTATATGTTTTTAAACTGACTCACCATCCAGAGGGAAGGTCCCAAGTCTTAATGGTACAGTCCATTGATGAAGTTATCAGCCAACGACCATCAGGACTGAAAGTCTAAAATAAAATAGTCCATTTAAAGGCACAACTAACAAGTCAATCCCTACAGCAGATCCTGTTTAACACAGTTCAAATTAGACTATTCCCTAACACCAGGATGAAATGGTCTGGCCATAAACCAAAACTGACACCACCTTATTGAAAGTGATAAACAGACAAAAACAGAAACTATTTCAGAACAGGTTTAAATATATGAGAGAATACATCTGGCTGTTAGTAAAAGCACTTTGGTCCTTGCTTTTATGTTAATGATGAAAACCGCTGAGCTTAAAACTGAAGAAATCAAATAAATACTTACTTACTAGCACTTAGAATTAAATC
>JANXJC010000078.1:23507998-23521069 GCA_027564655.1 Leptodon cayanensis
AAAGTTTTACCACTGGTTCAGAAAGGAATATAGAGAGTCAGTCTCCTTACACTGCAGATAAATGGGATCTCAAAGCTTGAGACCCTTTTCACTTTAGTAGTTGCCTCTATGCCCTCTCCACATGTTTCAGTGCAGTTAACAAAGCAGTAAACTGCAAAAGCAAATGTGAGGATTTGTTAAGCAACTCCTGATTGTTACTGTGGTTCATCTGGTATGAGCTGAATTACTGCCAAGTAACTAGTTACTTGAATCCAAGCTACTAGTTGGATGACCAGCAAGATTTTAACACAGGTCATTTTAGCACAGAGTACTGCTGTACTGTATTAGGTGTAAGTTTCATCAAAATGTAGTGGAATGTTTTTAAATGTTGCCCATATAGACAATTTCATCACTTTAGAGTAATTAAAGATTAGGTGAAGAGTCTCTATTATTCCACTACTGAAGTGTTCTGGGCCACAAAACAGTCTGATCTAGTACTTCATTTACTAAACGGTCTATGTACAGATTTTTAAATATGCTAGCTTCTAAGGAAGGGTAGTCACTTACGCATTTTTACACTTTTAGATTAACAACTTAGTAACAAGTGACCTTGGTAATGTTTATTACAGACACAACTGAGCTGCAACAAATTACAAAGACATTGCAACCCACAAAACTTCCTCAAACTAGTGGGAAAAGTGGAGTGGCTCCTCTAGGTTACTAAATGCATTATGCTGCTTGTTTTTTCCCCATCACAACAGAACTTCCCTAGTTGTTACAGGTTTTCATTTTGTCCAGCTGATAGTTCCTTAGGAGATAATGAAACAATCTTTATTCATCAGACATAAATACGGATGACAAAAGCAGCTCCTAAGCTTTTCTGCTCATAACTAATTTTCAGCCTACTCGCTGATATATGTTCCTCTAGGGAAACTGTGAAACGGTTTGATACGGTAATAGATGATACTGTCTACACTAATCACTTACTATGTTTCATAAATACACATACACAACACATGAAATATAATCTATTGTATTAATAAAATGAAGACACTTAGCTCTGCGTGTTTTCTTTCTCACAGCAGGAAATCAGACTGAATAAGAAGAATGAGAATTCATACCTGCACTAAGAATTTGCTCTCCATTTTGCCCATGGTATCTGATTTTTGTTGGTGGTGCACTATGTCCCATTCGGCTTCTCAATACACGTCCTGTACCACCAGGTCCATCAAAAATCCACACCTGCCTCCCCAAAAAAGCAGAAAAACAAAGCTGATGAACATTGCTGTGCCAATAAGTGAACAGGATTAGCTGGGAGCTGGTGCAGCAAACCTCACACATTGGCTTTCACCCTTAATCCTAGAACTCTGGAAGTTTCTACCGCAGCAGCTGACAGTTTCCCACTATTCATTCTACCCCTCCACAAAAGGCTAATGGCATCAGAGGACATGCAGCACAAGGGACTTATCAACAGCAACTGCTCATGACCCAGAACATTATAAAAATAGATCAAGATTTGAGATAGTGAACCAGGATATAAAGTGTGGTTCTGGAAAAGTGGATCCAAAGCTTTATTCTTCAAGGCTATCATGAAGCAATAAATGAAGTAATGACATCATGGTAGTAAATCCTTAAACTGCCCCACTAGAGATCAGCTGAGAGCCAGCAACTTCAGTAACTTGAGTTTTGTTGTATTTGCTTCATTTGAGAACTGCTACTTCAAGCCAAACTAAACATTTACACTTTGGAGGACTACAAGAGAAAAAAAAAGTAACAGCACATAGCAGCAGCTATTGTAACTTACCCGTATAGCATTATCAGCACCATTAGTAATAAGAAGTGGCTCTCCAGGGACAAACGACATACCAGCTATTGCTGTGGAATGGGCATCTTGCATCTGACACATTAGTTTCTTCTCTTCTAGATCCCACAAAGCGATGTGTCCAATTGGGCTACCAGCTGCCATTACTGGGTGTCCATCTACTCAAAAAAAAAAAAAAAAAAAAAGGTCAAAAGATTTGCTTATTGACATTCAGCTCATCCTTACTGACTTCTTACATCTTAAAACTGATGGAAGAAAAGGCTACAATCACAAGAAAAAATATTCTCAAGCTGATTCTAAAAATAAGATGTTTTAACTGAAATATTCTAGTATTTCAAGTCAAAAAGAAACAAAGTTCACTGATAATAAAAATGGGATTGTTTTCATATCAGATAATAACAAAGATATCTAAATCCAGCAGCCGATGCTAGAGGTTTTGCTTGAAAGCACAAGAGATATTGTACCTGTACCATCTTCAAAAGTTATTCTCCACCCCAGATTCTTCCCCAAACTTACTAGCCTTCACACTTCAGGATGTGAGAGCTACTGTACCACCACTCTAGAAGTTACCAGTCCTTTTTTAAAATCCTCTTAAGCTTTTGGCTCCAGAGCTTGCAAAAACAAATTCCAGAAGTTGATTACATGTTTATTCCATCATTCTAAGAAATAATAAAAACCTCAGCTCACAGAATTTCTAATCTTCTTCTATTTGCTCTATCCTGTCTAATATTAAGGAGGTAAACACATCATACTAACTTTGAAAAAACATACTACAAATATTCAAGTAAGTTTTAAAACTTACCGTATCAAGATAAAATTCCACCAAATATCCTGCATAATTAGTAACTGATCTTTTCACTCCAACAAAAGGAAAAGCCAGTTTCCAATTTGCAATTACCCACACCACAGATAACCAACCCTGACAGGCCTAGGGTCTTCTTTTTTGGTAAAGCTTCACAGGTAAGTAAATGCCAAGTTCATTTTAATTTAAATGAAGAGTACTTTACTCAAAGACTAACATGAGTACCCGAGTTCAAAACAACCAGTTTATATTTACGCTAAATTTCCTAACTATAAAGACAGGAAGAGAGAGAGATTAGAGAACGTCTGAAAGCCACACCTTTAAGCAGGCAATGGAAGTTTTTTAACTTTATTAAGGTTTTAAGTTAAATGGCTGACAAGAAAAGGCACTCTTTCCACTTCTAACAAGTCTTTCCACAAGTCTCTCCAGTAGCATTCTTCCTCAACAGGGTCTGCATCAATCTACATTCTGTTAAGATTTCCAAATTTTTCTTTTCAAATGAGAGATTGGATTCAATATCAACAGCTCTGTAGGCACGATCAACATTAAAGTAACTAGCTTTGGTAATTAGTACGTGCTCGTTACACAAAAAAAAGCTGTGATTATAAACGGTGTTCCCCAGTAACATCCATTCAGTAGTCACCCAACTATTAACATTCTAACTTTGTTTTGGAGGGGGAAGACACTACTGACCAGTAGGTTTGGATGCTAACTTACAGTGTACTGATTCCTCTGCACTAACTGGTAACTGTGTACTGAGTTAGTTCTTGGCACATTGTAAATATAAACTGTCCTACTTTTCTTTGGAAAGGAGTACTTACTGTATGTCACACTTCCTGTGCACTGAGTCAGTACACAAGAAAATGCTACAAAACGGACAGTATGATGAAGATGTATGACCTCCCTTACTTATTGGTAACTTTTCTAGATTATCTGCAGCCTTTGAAAACTAAAAATCTCAGCCCCAATTTTGATTTTGAAATGCTTTATCAAAACATATTTTCCTACCTTCCACTTAAGTTTTACTGATTTTATACATATTTTCACTAAAAATGCTACAACTTACCCATACGAAAAGATATTGCTGTGATGGGACCCCAGTCTTGTTGAAATTTCATCAGAGTTTCATCAAACTTAATATTATGTACAATGATATGACCAGATACAAGACCGACTGCAACAACATCCACTGCTGGAGCCTGCAAGAAAAATTGAACAGCAACTGAAATGAAAAAGGAAAAGCTTGCTGCTACACTACTAATACCAATACATACAAGACAATGTATATAAGTCCAGGACAAATAGAAAAGAAACAAATAAGGCATCTCACATGACATCTATATTACCTTAACGCACAAAAAATGAGAGATGCAAGATTTTGTGCTTAGTCTCCACTAGATGAAACAGTTCTGTTTCCAGAAGCTGGAACTCCTTTGAAAAACACCTCACTAAGTTTTCAGTAGTTCTGGTGGGTCATTATACATACACCCTGCCACAGACCCCCATATTTACAAGTTTTATCCAGGACAACTGCAGACCATTTTCAAAGTTGTCATCAATGCTACCAATACGTTTCAATTAAGTTTTATATCTACAAAAATATAGCAAATAAGATTACAAAATATTTTCTTGAATCAGCAAAATCTACATTTTAGTAACCTCCAAAGCAAAATAAACTTAGCAAAAAGCTACCAGTGTAACAGAAGTTATACAATACACATGGATCTTTCAAACAAACTGTTTCTGTGGATTCATTACATCATTCAGTGAATAAACACTACAGATGTGATGAACACCAAATAGCTAAGATGCTAAATGCAATGGAACTAGGACTAGAGGAAGGGCAGATAATAAGCCTTCAAGTCTACTTCTCTTCAATGTCTAAAATGCTCAAGAGAGGGTTACTAAAATTACCTGAGAGAATACAAGTCATTTTCATTGCTGTAATTTTAAGCAACGATATTTTGCCTGCTATTCTTGACCAGTTATGTGAGAAAATAAGACACCAAAAATACTAACTTGTTCAAGAGTTGTGACCGCTAAGTGCCATCCTGGAAACGAGTATAAGAGTTTGCTGGAAAATAAACAAACAAAAAACGTAAATCAATTAACCCTTGGGGATTTTCCACAACAAAATGGATGTTTTATATGCACTTACACAGGAAAGCAATCAGCTTTCTGTCCTTATAAATCAGTTAAAAGGAAAAAAACCCTGTAGTACTAGTAAGTGAGGTTAAGAATAAAGCTTATTTTTTAATTGAAATTTAATTTTTATTGAACAAGTTAGCGTCATGCATTAATACCTAAAAGGTGACATAATTACATAACATGAATAGGGAGGAAGACCCATTCTCCACCAGTTGCTCCCCATACATTTCTGCTCTGAACACCTTTTCAGAATTCTTAACATCAACATAAAAAGCCACTCTTGGTCCAACTTCTAATAAAAAACAAATCCTTCATTTGCAGAGTACCTTCCCTAAATGAAGACACTAACATGTATTACAAGCACACCTCATCTCGTTTCTTTCAGAAATGGTAACAGCCAAAATGAAGCCGGACTGTTCACCAACAAGGCAGTCATGCAGTACTTAAGGGTGAAATTATTGAATACAGTATTCAAGAACAGACATGATTAAAAAATTATTCCATCACCACAGATAGAGGCTGTCTTTCTTAAAAGACTGCTAACAGCCATGTGTTACTACCTCTCACTGTCCTTTCTTGCCAGAGACCATCAAACTTTCTCCTCAGTTCTTCCAATTTATTTTTTTGTCTAATTGTGCCCGTATCTATCTACAAAATAATCTACGTAGGGAACAAACAGTCAAAAATAGAAAGTGCTTAACCCAACAACATTGCTAAAAGAGCAGTAACAGCCCTGTAAGTTTTCACACAATTAAAAGAGAAACTAAGCCATCTAAGGAAGACTTTTTGTCATCTAGGATGTACTGCATCTCAGATGCTGCAACAGGCGTTGAAGAGACATAAGACTACTGTGAGTAAAGACATTTACTTTTCTGTATTTTTAGGTTGTTCCTACTTCCTGATTTATATAGCACAGCATGTATGGCACCTCCAAAACCTCAGAATATGGAACAAAAAAATCAGCAGTGATATCATTGAAAATATACAGTAGTTATGAGAAAAAAACACTGAACTGTGCCAGCTGACACCTACTTGCAATACGCACATTAACATGCAGGGAAGTTAACTGTAGCTGTAACTTTCACGACTTAGAAAATCAGCTGATTGTGGTAGGCACGAAATACTGCCATTATGGATGATGCTCTATTGGGATGTGCTCAGAGACAACTACATGTCTACACATCTCTTACTTAAGTGTAAGGATCAAATGCTAGTCATTACCTCCACGCTACCTGCCAGCACTTCCTTGGACCCACAACAACCAAAAAATTAATCTTGTAAGAAAAGAGGCAGAAGGCCTGAACATGCCTTTACTATTATTTTAATTATTTTCATGGGAAGGGTATGTGATTCCAAGAAATTAAAAAAAAACTTAACTAAAAAAAAATAAATTCCTGAACAATCCCTGACATTTTGCAGGGAGAGTAAACAACACACAACTTGAAAGGCATCAGCATTCAGGAAGCAGCAGCATTCTTTGTTCCTGGAGGTAGACCAACTGAAAACTTGTGCCAAAGGACTCAGTAAAAGATTCCATGTTCAAAACCTACTGTACTTAAAAGTATTATTTGTTGCATGTGAAACTGCTTGGAGCACAAAGTATACCCAAGTTATCAAGAATCTTACTTGGATCTTATATTCCATAGCTGCAAGCTCCCTTGTTCACTCCCAAGGAGAATTTTATTCAAATAGGTGCTGGGATGCAGAACTGCAGAAACTGCAAAAGTGGCCTTATCAAACTCCACTTGAAGATACTCCTCTGCAAAAAAGTAAGAAACACTGTTAGTGTGGCTATTCCTACAAATCTGCAGGCTTGTCATCCCTTGGCAAAAGTAAAGGCAGAACTGATGTTTACCCTGTACAAATCCCATAACTGGTGTTTCTTGCATTAAAGGATTAGCTGATGCATAACAGGACAGACTAAACTTGTTTACGTTATACCATCTGTTGGCTTGAAGGTATATTTTTTCCCTATAAGCCTACCTAGCACAACAATGCTGGCAAAAGTGTAGTGATTCATATCTTTCTGAAGGATTCCTGCTCCTGCCTGAGCAAAACACCTCACCTGATTAGCATGCTTTTTGTTTGTTATAGCAACTTCAAATCTCTAAAGCCTGTCTGCAGCCACTTTCGAGACCCAGCATCCAGGCAATGGCATTGGTGACACTCATGAGAATGCTTTCTAAAGAAAAAAATCCAGGGCACTGAAGCAGGGTTTCATAAGGCACTTTACAATGGCATGAGAAAACGCTGACATGATCAAAAGATCATTCGTAAGAATTTGGTCTTACCCAGACTAGTAAGTATCAAGGAACTACAGGATTTCAGAGTTGGTGCCAAAGCTGCTGTACCACAGCCTTTACCAGAAAATGGAACACTAAAATGCAATTTCTGTAAAAGCATATCTTTTTACGCCTATATGGAACCTTACTGGGTCTCTACATATGGTGCCGGATCCATTAATGAAAAATTATTGCAAGATTAGGACTTCAGATTACTGTTTAAGTAGCACTATCATTTAATGATTTTTTTTCTTTTTTTAAGAACAAACTACCTCTGAACATGCATATTTAAAAAAACCCTTTTTTAAAAATTACTGTTTAACAATGCTATCTTATAAAGTAATAATAAAAATAAAGTGTCTCTCACCTTCTGACTGTATATCCCAGACAATAAGAACATTATCAACATCCACAGAGATAACATGATCACCAAAAGGCTGCAGAAGGTGTATCTTTGCCTTGTGACCTTCGTAGGTATGAACCACCTAGAGTTTCAAAATACAAATGTTTTCAATATAAGCTGTTCATGTAGCATATCACGTTAACATAGTACTTCAGGACAGCTAACACAAGTCAGCAACAATTTTAAATAAAATAGGTCACACAACTTTAAGTGGAAGATAGGTAATTTTCTCTGATATTTAAAACTGTTGGCAAAAATACTGTAACTAAATATTTTTAATTATTTAGTTTAATTTTAATTCATTTAATTTACATGAATTAACAATTTATTTTTGATCTTTGAGTAACTACTTAATTATTATAATACATAAAACACAGGTCAGCCATTGCAGAATTTGCTCTTACGTTCTCATACTTTATGCTTTTTATTCCTCCTTCTACAGTTTTTGCTTCTCTACAATTGAAGTACACAAATAAACATCTACAAAAATAGATATTTGTAGAAAATTAAGTGTCTTGAAAACACAAACACTACACAACTGTTTTGTAGTAATAAGTAAACTAATAAAAAACCTCTTTGTTCCTGGCAAAAGCATGGAGAATATTGTCGTACGAAGCAAATATCAACATGCGGTCTGCTGCCAAACAGGTAATGTCTTGTGGCAAAGCATTACCTGTTAATCAAACAGAAGAAAAGTTCAACAAGTTCCAGGTTTGTAACAAGAGAGAAAGCCTGACAGTGCATTTATCGTGGTGACCCACCAAGGAAGCTCTCCTGTTGAATGTTCTGTTGAACTTCTTAGAGAAATGCACACATTTCAGACGAATGCAAGCATTACCATAAATAACATCACACTGGTAACAAAAACACGAGTAACATCAGATTGACAGATCACAAGGTGGTTCTTTTGAAAAACACTGAATAATAAATTACTGAATTATCACTGTAAGTAAAGGCTCATGTTAGCTTTGTGAGGGCTTATGAAGATGTTATCCCAACATCACACTTCTGGAGACTGTCAGATCCCCCCAGCCCACTGGACTGGAAACACAGATAACAAATCTCGGAATTAGCAATGCCTATTAGGTTAAGCCATTCTGCAGACCTGGAAGCTAGTGACTCACTCCTGCAACAGTTTCCCAATTACAGCTAAAGACAAGCGGAATTTACTGCTCTAAGAACACACCTCACTCCCCACCTTATGACTGGTTCAGAAAGAGTATCTACTATTGTGATCTACGACTTTACTAGCTCAAATGGTAAAAGAGTCAAAGCTCCAGGCCACATTGAGAAGCTGCTGGTGTGGTCCTAAATGGCAGAAAACCGAGAAACATACTCCAGAGAATACTCTCAATCTAGTGAAATATAAAAATGCAAATCACAGAGCTTAACAATTGTACAGAGAAACACCAGATCAAAAATCAGTCACTGTTGGAGCGTACCTATGGTACAAACTTAGATGATCACACAGCAGCCCTCCCCACAATGTTGCTTTGTGTTATGAATTATTATCAGAAAGAATCCTGTACCGTTTGCTGTTCTGCAGCACAGCTTCAGTGGGAAGAACTAAACTAAGATGATAAAAAAGGTTGCACTTTATGGAGGTTTCATCTGTTTGAAAACATCAGACATGTTCCCATAGTGTCTCTGAAGTGACTTAGGTCTATAATCAGGTTACAGATACCTGGTACTCCACATGAGTTGTATGCGAGTCTGCTTAGGCCAAGACAGTTTTAGGCACACCCCAATCAAAAAGTTCAGAGCACTAACCACATAACATCAATAAACCAACAACACCACACTGAGGGGCACCTAATTTATCTTTTCAATCATAATTTTGTATGTAAACATCTCAGTTTCTCAGAAAGCTTAAATGATTACGTCTGTAAGAAGGTGTAGCCCACCAAAAAGGATTTCACAGAACATGCAACATTTTTACGATTTTGTAAGCTGAAAACAGAAGTTACATTAATGTGTTTACAGCTGTCAGTATTCATTGATATTCTAAATCTAGTCCCAGTCATATGACAGTTATTTATTCTCAAGTTTATATCTGCTCTGTTAATGAAGAATATTTTGCTTTATGAGGTCTGTGTAAAAACTTTGCAGTTTACAGAAGTAAAAAAGCTACTTTTCAAGACAGCCTGCATCTCACTGAATCATCTAAACACTGATTGGAAGGGACCTTTGGAAATCATCTAGTTCAACCTCCCACCCAGCTCCTCCCACAGCTGGATTATCACCAGTACTGGATCAGGTTAACTGCAGCCATGCCCACTTGAGTCTTGAAAACTTCTGGGGAAGGAGATCGCTCAAGCTCGACACTGTACTACAGTTCCCTCTTAGAGCCATTTTTCCTCACCTCCACTACAACCCTCTCCAGCTGCAATCTGTGGCTGTTGCCCCTTGTTACTCTGTCTACCATTACCACCACAAATTCAGCTCTGCCATCTTTGTAGCTGCCCTTCAGACAACAGGCTACCTCTAGGTTGCCCCATGCTTTTCCCTTTGCAAGACTGAACAAATCCAGTTACATCAATGACTCTTCTCATACTGTGTGCTGTAGGCCCCTGACACTCCCCCGTTTCTCAGCATCCCTCCTGAAATAGAGAGAGGAGTGGTACGAGGGGGAGAACCACAGTAACTGGGTATCGCAGTCCAGGTATGGCCTCACCAGCACAAAGTACAGGAGAATAACAGCTTTCCCTGATCTGCTGGCCGCGTTCCTAACATCGCTCAGTACGCGGCTTGCCTTATCCACAGTTACTGCATTGTTGGTCCATGTTCAACTTGGCACCAGCGCAGCCCCAGCTCCCTTTCAGCAGGATGCTACGCAGCCAGTCAGTTCCTGGCTTGTTCTGTCCCAGGTGCAGGATTCTGCACTTGCCCTCGCTGAACCTGGCGGGGTTTCTTTTGGCCAGGGCCTAGCGTTTTGCAACACCTCTCCGGACTGAAGCTCTGCCATTCTGGGATGTCAACTACTACTCCTAACATAGTATCATCTACAAATTTTTACTAAGAGTGCATGCCACCTCATCACCCAGGCTGTTGGTGAAGGTGCTGAACAACATAGGCCCTGCTGTTGACACCTATGGTGCTACGCTTTGTTATCAGCTACCAAGTGGATGGCAAGCCATCAATTCATATCCTACGTATCCAGCGGTCCAGCCGATTTTTAATACTCCCTGAAGACTTTTAGTCCCATCCACACCTGTTCTGTTCCTGTAATTGTTTTCCTCCTGTAACACAGCCTTCTAGTAACAACAAAAACATGAAAAAAAGGGAACTGGAATTAACAGCTTTATTCACTGCTCACTCCTTAAGGACTAGGGGTGTTCTTGGAAGAACAAGATGACAAGGACAGGAGGTTCACAAGGTATATGCCTACGAGAACTAAGTTACAGTTGCCACAGCAGTCTTATTTCCAAATTGATATCTGATATTTCTGCGACATCTTTCAACATATTTCAGTGTAGATATTAGTACACACAATTAATTTTCCATTTTTGAGAATCAAGTGCAGATGTCAGATGTGCTACTGAAAAAAACCCCAAACACCCAGAAATGAACAATCTGCGCATACTTACTCACAGCAACAATACCAAGTTTCTTCACCTGCAATGAAAATGTTAAAAAGGCATTTTTAGTGATTGGTTGCAACAAATTTGCTATAAACAGAAATTCAAAATTCTAGGAACCAACGTGGATAAGGAATTTGCACGCCTCGCAAGACAGAAAAATTATTCATCTTAGTTTACGACAGTATTGACAGAAAAGCCCACAGATAGCAAGTCAAAAGGAATGGGACAATATATTTGCCAAAAGACAACCATTCAGCAACAGTAAGTTGTGCTTCTTTAGGTACTTTGCCCTAAGGCAGCACAGGAAACTAAGCACATGTTTAGACACCTTGCAGAGCTTGGGCAAATTTGTTTTGACATTGTCTCTGCTTCTACTTTATTTCCACTACAACCACACTATGTTATTATCTTATCTCGGTTCACAGTTTGCTTCAGTTACAGTCATCTTTGAACTAAAATAGTAATGATCATCAGTGGGCAAAGTCTGTGGAGAAGATTGAGCAGACTGACCACTAAAAGACTACCATAAAGGCACAGGAAGATCTACGCCGTCTGCGCTCTGCTGTTCACTGTACTCACTCGATTCAGTTCTGCTTTGTTACTGTCTCTCTATACTAGAACTGCTTTTATCGTACAGCGAGAAGAGAGTCAGTATGACGGGCCTTCATCTTGCAGAACTGAATTACGCTCACCCGTTTGCGTGCAAGAGATGTTTTAATACAATCTAATGGACTGTCGGCCAAAATTGTAGCCCTCAAACGCTAAGCCGCAGCTACCCAAACCGCGGCTGAGCTTTGGTTTATCTAGCAAAGAAGGAAAAGCTTCAGCAGCGCCCGGGCGCGCCTCCATCGGCCGGAGGGGCTGCGCCGCGCCGCGCCGCGCCGCCAGGGCGCACACAGAGACACCCTCCAGGGCCGCCCACGCGGCGAAACGAGCCCGTTCTGGCCCGTTTAGTCAGCAGCCTCCCCTCCTCCCAGCCACCCGCCGGCGAGCAGCCCCGCCTGCCGCCGAGGCCTGCTCCCGGGGCCCACCTCGCATGCTCCCGCCTCAGGACAGCGGGGCGGGGGCTTGGGGCGGGTTGGAGAGGAGGAAAGAGGCGCGGCGGCCCGGTCCGGCCTGGCCCGGCCCCGCGGCGCCCGGACGGGTCGCCCCGCGCGACCCCGGCCTCCCCAAGGCCGGCCGGCGGCCCGGCGCGGGGGGGCCGCGTACTCACGTTGTAGGTGTGGACGCTGCGGCCGACGGCGGTGGCCAGGTAGAACTCGCGGTGGCGGCCGTGGTAACGCAGGACGTGCGGGACGTGGCCGCTGAAACGGCCGAGCACGCGGAAGCCGGCGAACAGCCCGCCGCCCTCACGCGCCATCGCTGCGGCACGCACCCGCCGTGCGCTCGCAGGAAGCGTCCCCCTCCCTCCCTCCCTCCCGCTTCCGGCCAGCCCGCCCGGCGCTCCGCCCCCTCACCGCCCCGGCGTGCGCCGCCGAAAGCGGTCCCCGCGGCCGCCCCGGTTCCGGCGGCGGTGCTCAGCGGGCGCTCAGCGGGCGCTCAGCCGGCGCAGACGCCGCTCCGCAGCCCCGCTCCGGACGCGGGTTTGCCCGGCGAGGGGCGGAGGGGAGTGTCAGCGCCGCGACCCCGGGGGGCGCGGTGCCAGGCGACCCCCTCCCTCCCTCCTCCGGGCCCCGCGGCGGCTGCCAGGGCCCTCTACAGACACTCCTCACAGCCACCGCTGCTCGTTTTTTTCCTTTTATTCTTCTTTCCGCCCCCCCTTTCCCCTCACAAAGCGGCAGGCCCGGCTCAGGCCCTGGCTGCGGGGCAGCCCCCCCGCGGAGGCACGCAGCCAGGCAGCGCAGCCCGCCGCTCGGTCAGCCGGCCTCCAGCGGCGCATCCCGGCGGGGCCGCGGGGCGCTCCGGCCAGCCGCGCGAACAGCCTCTGCGCTTTACTTCCGAAGGTGGTCTCTTCTTTTCTTTTTTCTTTTTTTGTGTGTTTTTGTTTGTTTGTTTGTTTTTGTTTTTGTTTTTTTTGTTTGTTTTTTTTTGTCTTTTAATAAATTACATTAAGG
>JANXJC010000078.1:23537129-23556745 GCA_027564655.1 Leptodon cayanensis
TCTGTCAACCAGGCCCCTAAACAGGCCAAAGTCTGTTCTCCAGAAGTCCAAGGTATCAGTTCTGCTAACTCCCCTCCTTACTTCTCCAAGAACCAAAAACTATCATTTCATGGTCACTGTGCCCAAAACAGCCTACAACCATCACATCACCCACAAGTCCTTCCCTGTTTGCAAACAACAGGTCCAGTGGGGTGACTTCCCTAGTTGGCTCATTCACCAACTGTGTCAGGAAGTTATCTTCCACACACCCCAGGAACCTCCTAGATCATTTCCTCTCTGCTGTATTGTATTTCCAGCAGACATCTGGTAAGTTGAAGTCCCCCACAAGAACAAGGGCTAGTGTACATGAGACTTCCCAGCTGCTTATAGAATATTTTATCTGTCTCTTCATCCAGGTTGGGTGGTCTATAACAGACTCCCACCATAATGTCTGCCTTGTTGGCCTTTCCTCTGACTCTTGCCCATAAACACTCAACTCTTTCATCACCATTGTCAAGCTCTAGACAGTAAAGCCACTCCCTAACACATAGGACTACCCCACCACATCTCCTTCCTTGTCTGTCCCTTCTTAAGAGTTTATAGCCATCCACTGCAGCACTCCAGTTGTGTGAGTCATTCCACCATGTTTCTGTGATTACAATTACATCATAGTTTCCCACCTGCACAATGGCTTCCAGCTGCTACTGTTTGCTGCCCATGCTGCCTGTACTGGTGTAGATGCACTTCAGCTGGGCTATTGATCCTGCCACATTTCAGGGGGAGAAGCCCTAATTCCTATATGACTGTTTTCAGGTATTTCTGTGGTTTCTAACACATCAACAACCCTTACACCTTTCCTGCTGTGTGGATGTCCATCCCCTACCTCCCCTGAGATGGCTAGGGTGCTGTGCATATTAGTACAGGGACACTTCAAATGTGCTCCAGTGTGCTCAGCACATTGTGGAGCAGATTGAAGGACCTTGCTTCCACACTGTTCCTCAAACGTTGGTGTGCCGCCCCCAGGCTTATGTCTAGGAATCCTGGTTTTATCCCTTTCCACCTTCAAATCTAGTTTAAAGCTCTTGCAATGAGCCCTGCTAACTGCAAAAATCCTTTTCCCCCTTTGAGACAGATACCCTGTCTGTTTCTGGCAGGCCTGGTGTGGTGTAGTTTGACCCGTGATTAAAAAACCTAAAATTCTACTGGTGACACCAGTCATGGAGCCACGTATTGGTCTGCTGGGTCTTCCTGTTTCTTGTCTCATCATTCCCTGCAACTGGAAGGATAGAAGAGAACACTGCTTTTGGTCCTGATCCCTTAACCAGTCGTCCCAAGGCCCTGAATTCTCTCTTGATTGCCCTTGGACTCATATTGCCCAGCATCTTCATTGCTGACTTCATGAAAAATCAGTAATGGATAATAATCTGAGGGCCACACCATGGTAGGAAGTTTTCTCATCACATGTTTAACCCGGGCCCCAGGGAGGCAGCAGATACCTGAAGATACTCAAAAGGCATCTGGACACAGTCCTGGGCAATGGGCTCTAGATGGCCATGCTGGAGTAGGGAGGTTGGACCACAGATGGCATCCAGAGGTCCCTGCCACCTCCAACCATTCTGTCACTCTGTGATTTTGAAACTCTGCACAGCCTGAAAATGGTGACTTCTTTTGAGTTTGTGATATAGCAGTTTATGTCTTTTTGACTCATTTTGATAGTTGTCATCTTAGTCCTGATTAGAAGACAGACCTAAAAACCTGGTGCTTCACCCTGCCAGAGAGGTCAAAAGTGCTTGAGCTACCCACCTAGGCTGTCAAGAATGGGACAGAGACCTTCAAGGAACAAGTCCTACCTAAGCCTTAAGGCTAAGACAATGTCCTAGTTGAGGGGGATGAAAGTGTCCAGCCTCTTTTGGGCTCAGTAGGGTAAATCACTTAGGTTCCCCCACCTGAACAGCATATTCAAACACTGCCTCCTGCTTCTTCCTGCTCTGCACTCCTCCAGCATGAATGCTGGCCTGGTTAGCAAGCTCTGTTCAGCTGCATTTTGAGCAAGCCTAGGAAATCAGGCCACCCCAAGAACAGTGGAGAATTTTTATTCCACTTTCCAGTTTCGGAATGATGGCAGGCTCTAACTCCAGCTTTTCCAGCTTCGTGCTTCTGAGCACACCTCCAAGTCAGCATTAAACATCTAAGGGAATCTGAGCTTCAAAACAGAGAGCTTGATTTCATGGACTGCATTTAGGTAATACTCAATACTAGGCAGTCAAATTATTCTGAGTTGGCTGGCTGATCCCACTAAGATGAACTTTCTAAGCTTGGCTTTTTGAGCATCTTCAAATATTTTAAAATAAATGGAGTAAGAAACAAGCAAAGCAGGAAATTAGAAGGTTAAATTAATCCCTAGCATTGGAGATCTCAATCTGTTTCCAGTGGTTGAAAACCTCCATTGACCTCTAGAAAGGACTCCGTTATAGAATATAACTTTCTGACAGAGAGAGTATTTGTTGTGGTTTTGGTAAATGCTTTGTTAAGTTTGACAAAGTTGGCAAAACCACTTTAAGTGTATGCAGGTTATGTTTATACAGTGAAACACTAATTGTCATAGCAAATGAAAAAAATAAATATACACTATTTTGATGTGTAACTGACCACAGAAATGTTTCAGGTAAACTGGATAGGATGAAAAAATATTTTCCATGATACTTTTCCCCACTTAGATTTTAGAATTAAATGCATTTAATGAAAAGTATAATTTCTCAGCCTTCCTTTAGCTTTTAACTTTGAAGAAAAAAGCGTGTGTTGAGCAACCACTGGCCTGAATGCAGCTATATGGGAGAGAAAACACACATTAGTCATTCTCCCATTCCTGTGTTGGGACAGACATCCAAGTATATCTTGCCAAATATTGGAAATAAATAAGAAATTTAAAAGGTTTACACATTGCCTTCTGTCAGTTTCCAGACATGGCTCCTTTTATCAGAAATAAGATTATGAGTATCCCAACTCTTGTCTCTGGACAAGACTGTGAGGTTGTGAAGTCCATGACAAAATGTTGGTTCATAAGTTTTTTCAAAGTAATTGAGATGAGAAGTTTGAACTTACTAGGTCTAATGTTTAAATTCTGCATCCTACCCGTTGGGTTAATTTCTGAAGGACACTTGCACTTTCTTACTTGCAAGGATCGAATCTCATGGGGAATTACTCTATTTCAGTGAAGAGGACATAATTACATTTTTACAGATAATTCCAGATAAGGTTCTTATGACATTTTTACTTTGTAGTTGCACAGAAAGGGAAAGAAAATGTGGCTGACACCATATGTATAGAAATCACAAGGTGTCTTACACCCCAGCCACTAAATCACTCAGACAACTGTGTTCAACCCTGCTTGCTAGCACCGCACAACAGATAAATCAACTATTTGGAAGAAGAGTTAGGTCTTTAAAAGTTTCTCAGGAAGGCATTACAAAAGAAAGCATACCATTCTCAAGCTGTCATTTGTTAGGAATAGCAACAAGACCAGCCCCTAATGAGTCCAGATTATGAAATAACTCTGACTACAGATCTTCCAAAGCTTGTTGCACAGCAATTGCAAAAGAAGCATGCCATTTGAACTCCAGTGTTTGCTAGGAGTGGAAACAAAATGGGTTCTAAAACAACTGAGATTATAGAATACCTCATCTTACCTGTACCAAAGAGGTATTAGGAAAGCATCCATTAATTTCTTGAAAAAGTTGTTTTCAACATAAGGTACATATATGACTAATTGAAAAGGTTCTTAATGATATTATTTTCCTTTTTATCTTTAATTCTATGTGAATTTGCCATACGTTTTCAATTTAGAAAAGAATATATCCCATATGTGGGCTAAAGCCATGTGAACATACAGTACACTCTCTCCTTGTCACCAGTAAGAATGAAACCAGTGGCAGGTGCCCTGTTCCAATCCTAATAATAGCTATTGTATTTTAGGAAGTCTCACAATAAGGCTAACTTCTTATCCAGTGGAAATCAATGGAAGTAGTACCGTAAGGAAGTACACACAAGCCATTCCCTCTCCATCATGACTTATTTCTTATTTTCTGGGCTTAATAAGTTAATTTTCAGCTGTGTTTGACTAACCATCTGAGTAGTATGTTATCATACTTGGCATATATCTATGGATACGTACTCTGTGTAAAGGGAAATGGCTCAAATGCGTGAAGCTTTGCTACAGAGTGGCTGGTTGAGAGCTTGGAAGTCAGAACCAGAGGGAAGGACAACACAATGGGTGTCCCTTACAGACTACCCCATCAAAAAGTAATGTTGTATGAAACCTTCCATAAACAGCTGGAAGAAGCTTCAGGATTGCAGGCCTTGGTCCTTATGGGAGGCTTGAACTGCCATAACATCTTCTGGAAGACACTTACATATGCCATGTCCAATGCATACATATGCAACAGGTAAGATCACTGTTCCTGCGGGCTGCAAAATGACCGTATTCAGCGCTGCTTGCAGTGCTGCTATGTAGGCAATATTTTGTCTGTTATCTTATAGCTAACTTGGGTACAGCCACCCAGACTATAGTGACCTCAGGGTAGCTGCAGCCTATTAACCCATATATTACACTTTCAGTCATAGTCAAACATAGTCCTGGTGTGTTTTGTTTTATTTTTGTTCTTTACCACAGAGGAGGAGAAACCACACCCTAAAAGTAATTCTTAGAAGTTTGTCCCTAAGACACAGCTGAGGATACAGCTATGGCACTGATTTAAAAGGTACTCATACTGCAGTTCCCAAGGTGCCTGCAGAAAGCAGAAGCGTTCCTGAGCTGGATTTAACCTAACTCCATTGGCTACTTGCAATAGCATCATCACAACATATGCAGCTACGGCAAGGGCTGAGATTTTTTAAGCACCCACTATGAAGCTAGTGTTATCAAGGCTACACAGAATCGGCACATAAATGAGTCCATGCTTACGCCTATTTCTTTTGGTGAACTACTTTTGGTACGTCTGATTAGATCACAGTATCAAAATGGAAAGTAAGAGATTTGCCCTTCAAAAGAAACATCTATTTTCAGCCTCCTAATTAAGCATAAAATAAAATAAATCTGCGTAATATGGTGAAACAGAGTTGAAAGTGGGAGAAAAAAAGGAAGTTCTCTGTTCTTTAATCACATATAAACTTCATATAACCATTTTAGCCCACAAAGAGAAATGTCATACAGGCTCCAGCCACAAGCTCTCAGATTTTTTTATTCTACCCTCATCTCCCAATTTTTTGATGTAGTGGTGGATAAGTACAAAGAGGAGACAAGAAAACCCACCCGACATAGTCCCTGAGGTCATTATTGACTACATGCTAAGAAAAGATTAACCAAAAAGAGGAAACCACAGACCAAATAGCACAGATCTTCCAATAATCACCATCTCATGTATCTCCCCAAGGCAACACCACCTTGCCTGTGGGAACCCTGTTTTCCAGTGGGGGATGAGGGCATTTGTGAGGAACAGAGGAAAACCCTGGACAGGCCTAGAGCTGAAGCGATATTTAACACAGCATTAACATGAACTATTTGCAAGTCTCTGATTAAACCACCATGATCTTCAGCATCCAAAAACATAATCAAACCCAGAAAGCTATTAGGTAGTGGGCTCATGATAGTCTTCCTCTGTAAATATCTGTCCTATTAGATGAGTGATTTTCAGGGAAATCCTTTGAGACTGCTGTCCCATTCTGAGAAAACCTTTTCCCTCATTGCTGAATCCTGGTAGAGAATAAAATGTTTACCTAGAAAAAAGACAGTTAGCTTTTGTCAAAGAAGATTTTAATGTAGGAGCTAGGATAGATGTTGTCTGGAGAAGAAAAGTTAATGGCTAGTGAGGACAGTAGTGTGGTTATCTTCCCTCTTTTTGATGGTAATTTTTGATGGCACTTTTTGATGGCAGTTTTTGATGGCAAGAACTCTGCCTTGGTCTCCCTGGAGCTGATACTTACCACAACTACAGGCACGTATAAAGGAGCAACATTATTTTTAAAAATTAAATCTTAATGGGTAAGGTTCCAAATGAATTACAGCTGGCAGGCAAACAGAGCTGTTTCTACAAATCTGTTAGCAGTTAGTGAATGAGGGAAGGAAGCACATACCTAGTACTTAAAAAGGGAATATAAACAATGGCCACACTTCATTATTAATAAAAATACACAGAGCTAGAACAGCTGTCAAGACATGATCTTTTAAACCCTTCCTCAATGCACAATCAACTATATCTACACTATTTCTGACAGGGGGCCTGTCAACATGCACTTGATTATGTCAAGCTGTGAAAATAACATGACCATTCAAGATGAGCTTCTGTAGTGTTACTATTCAAATGATGTTTTCTGATGTCTGTGCTATGCCACCCATAGCATAGCTTAAGACCATTAATTGTTATCTTCCCTTCCTGGGAGAAAGATAACACATCACTCCTTTGCTCTTTGCAGACATTTTCTATACTCTTGAGCATGTTATTTCCCCTCAGGGTTTTTGTATTTGGACTGAACAACCAAAATTTGTTCAAATTACTTTTAAAGGTCAGTTAGACTTCTGATCATTCGTGGTCAACATTTTTCTTCAACAGAAACTAGACTCAACTTTGCAGCTGAGAGGTTATCAGTTTCATTTGCCTTTGAAAATGACATTTAAGTTTATATATCGCATTATGCTGTTTGCTTTTTCTTTTTCCTGCAGTCTTGCACCGGTGAATCATGCTCAGTTTTAACAACATTTTTTTGCTTCAGTCCTAGAAATAAAAATTTAAACTGTGGCTAGATGTTTAATTTAATTGAAATGAAGTGATGATAGTACCAGAGGCCAAAATAAAGAAGGTAATTTCCAGGGTACTTTAAAAATGAGTATTATGTTTATTACTTTCCTTCCCTCCAATGCCAAGGATGTTAGAGAAGAGCTGTTTCAATTCCTTAGAAAAAAAGAAATAAATTTTTGGGATTTCACAAATTTAATAAACATTTCTCTTTTTGCTTTAGAGATGATCCACATTTTCCCCTTCTGAATCTTGTTTTTTTTCCTTTTATTTTCAAAATGGGCGTTTAATTTGACATTTTCATCTTCAAACTCAGAATGATTCCATCATTAAAATGGAAGTGTAAGAAATTTTTATATTAGAGGAAAATGTTTCCAGAATTGGAAGTACAAGAAAGACAAATCTATAAATGTCCTTGAATAGTCTGAGCAGAAAGATAATGTTTAGTATAACAAGGCCCAAACGGTAAGGAGTGTGGGAAGCAGAATAGTCAAGAGAAGTTATGTGTGAAAATAACGCTCTGTGGCGCTGACACTCCTCTTGTAAGTTATGATTATACACTTTTAAATGATGGTATATAATTTCTTAGGGAATGGACTGAATTCATATGGCCATATCTAAATTTTGAGCTTGTTCCCATGGTCCTGGAAGACTGATTCTGTTGAGGGTTGCTTTACTTCTTACTTGGGTCAACCCTTTTGTGTATCCTTGTGCCTGTTGCTGCTCTGAGAGCTCATTTTGTGTAGCAGGGCAAGCACCCATTTCAGGAAGCTGCTCCATGGGTTGTACACCCTTCTGAGCACAGTGTCAGCCAGGCTTTGTGCTTCCTGGTGGAAAAAATACTGGGATTCCTGGACATTTGGAGAGGGTGGATGACCTGGTCCTGTCTTAGCAGAGTCATGTACCTGCCAAGATGGAGAAGCGGGGGAGGGCAAATTCCTGTAATGGGAAGAGATCCAGAGAATTTGTAGAGGTGGAAGGACAGCAATGAGATCCCCAGAAATCATTCCTCTCTCTATATGATGAACTAAACTATGGTCTTGCCGAGAGACTTACTACCAACCTCCAACATCTGATGAATGGCAGGGAGGGGCCCAAGACCAAACCTAATCTCTGAGGGTGCTTTTGCCCAGCACAGGCCTGAAACAGACCCTGGAGAAGAGAAAATCAAGACTTAGGTCCATAATGCTGTGATTATTCTATTATCCTGTCTCAAGTAATTAATACTTCGGAAAAGAGTACTAGAAACAGGTCATGTAGAAAATGGATGCTGCCTAGGCTTACTAACCCAGTTTCTGACAGTCAGTGGTTCAAGGACTTCCTCAGCTGGAGGCTTCTATCAGGCCATGACATTCAATAGCCCTCAGTGGACCTATCCTGCATGAGTTACTCTAAGCCCTACCTGATTTCATTCCTACGTTTGGTTTCCATAGCTCCTAAGGTGATATATGCCACAGCTTGGCTATGTGTTTTGTAAAAAAACACTTCCATCGTCTGTTTTAAATATGATGCCTGAGAGCTTGATGTCCTTTTTATTATAAGAAAGAGTGCATATTCATTCCCTAGTCACCCCTTTTCCTGTCCCTTGGGAATTTTATGAATCATCCTCTGCAGTTGCCTCTTACTTGTGGAAGAGCTGTTAAGTCTCCTGTCACAGAGACTCCATCCTCTGCTTTTTTCCCATCTGTCTTTTTTCAGATGAGGGATCCAGAACTGGATTTGGTATTCATGATGCAGTTCTTGAATCTATACAATTGCAGAATCATATTTTTATTTTTTTTTTCAGTTCTTTTCCAACTCACGTTACTGTAGCAATAATATTGCAGCCAACACCACCAAGGGAAAGTTTTAGATTAAAACCAGGTGACCTATTGAAAGACGTTATATTTATCCATAAACCTTGCCTTCTTAATGGGTCCCAGTATTTTATTTGCCTTTTTGAATGCTTCTTCATATTGAGCTAATGGCTTTAACATCTACAAACTAAACAATTATACCTAACCTAGAAAACACAGATAGGGCATTTTCTTCACAGATACATTATATTTCATTTATCACTACTGAATGTCACCTGCCATTTTAGCACTCTATCACTCTGTACTGTGCAAATCTTAGTCAAGCATAAGACTCGCTGCCAGAAGTTGCTTTGAAAAATGTCTATTATTATATACCATTTGCAAAAGTTGTCATCTCACCATTCAGCCCTTTCTTCTAGGTCATATATTAGAGGGTCAACATGAATTCTTGAGAGATCTTACTGAAAATATCCTTTGTGAATCCATTGTGAAATCTACAGTTTCTTCCTGGCATTTATTTCTCAACATTTAGCTGGTTGTTAATCAACTTTACTCTCCCATTACAACTTAGTTTCTTTAAGAGACTGTCACAGGAGACCTTGTCAAAAGCTTTTTGTAACTCTAACTATGTTGTATAAGCTGACTCACCTTACATACATGCTTGCTTCGAAGTAAGTTAGTACACTGGTGAAGCATGATTCTTCTTAGAAAAGCCATGTTGTTTCTCCCCGAGTATAATGTTTATCTCTGCTATCCACAGATTCTCTTCTTTATTACTGTAGTTACAACTTTACATGGCATTGCAATTAGACTTACTGGTATTTAGATTTCTGGTCCACTCCTGGAGGCCCATTTGAGAATCTGATGCTTGCCACCTGCCAATCCTTCTGTTCCAGGGCTTATTTGACCATAAGTTGCACACTGCTGCTGCTATCTCAGCTATTTCACATCTTGGTCCTTTCAAACTCTTGGGTCAGTACCAGCTGGACCTGACAGTTTGTTGCTGTTTAGTTTCTCATTCAAAGCGTTTTTTTGAGAAAACCGAAATTTTATTTTGAGCCAACTCTTTAGATTTTTCCTCTGCCAAAACCGGCTCTGGCATATGACTCTGCATTAGACAAAAAAGCAATACTTAACTGCTATGGGTTTTTTTACTGGAGCATTCCTTTACCTCTTTTTTTGGCCTTTTAACTCCACAGCTTGGCATGCATTCAGTTTCCAGAATAAATTAAAATATGTTCATTATTTTGTTTTTATGTCTTTATGTAGTTGTTCTGCTCTTTGTCTGCCTTGTAGTGGTTTTGTGACTAATTTCTCAACAGTTCACTGGTGACTCTACCTCTCATTTGGGCTTGATTCCTGTGTTAAAAAATTCCTTGTCTTACAACTGATAACCATCCTTTGGCTGTTAAAAAATTCCTTGTCTTACAACTGATAACCATCCTTTGGCTGTTGAACTCAGTTGCTTTTGTGTGTGTGCAGGTGTTGTCTTCACAGTCCTTCTTGATCTGCCATACACATTTACTTGGTTTAGTAAATAACGTACATCCATGTTGCTTGCAAGTGTTTTATAATTTGACCTGTTATTTCCAATTTCCCTCTAACAAGTTTCATTATTTTTATTTTGATCAATGCACCCACACCCGGTCCATTTAAATAAAATGTTAATTCAGCAGATTTTTTCCCTCTCCTGTAAGAATACTGCTCTTGAGCATCTTGTGGTAAGTTCTGTGGCAGCCTTAGACATATATTGAGTCAGGTTGCTTGGATTTGTTATAGCTAATCCAACTTTGTTTCTCTTCTTGTGAGTTCTCTGACAAGCTGATTCAAGAGGTAACAATTTACAGTGTCTAAAATTTCATGAAACTACATGAGAAGCAAATAATTCAGTAAGTAAGTGGTCTATTACAGCTTGCCCAGACTTTCTGCTTTATCTACTACCTGATCTGTTAGTTCTTTTCTTGGTGAATCAGTGTAGTTTTAGAAGACGATATGGACAAACCCATGATCTCAGAAACTCTGAGTAAGGAGTGGAGTAATCACAAAACCTTAAAGGTAGGTCCCAGACTGCCAAGAGCCAGCAGACTGTGCCAGACTCTTGGAGCAGCTGCTTTCCATCGTTAAGAAACACAACAGAGAGAGGTATGTCAGATTGGTAATAATGAATCCCAGTGGATTGAAATCCCATGCCTGAACAGGAAGGAAATAACATTAGGACTGTAGTACTGCTTACCCAACTGGGATGGAGAGAGTAACTGCAACATGTTAAGAAAGAACAGAGTTTGCTGATGAAAAAAGATGAAAAAAACACATGTAAAGTAGAGAAAGGCAGGCAAACAAATTTTTGTGCTGGTTAAACCATGAGAAAACATTCTTAAAACACCAAGTATCCTTGAGCTGCAATAATAATTTTTGCTTCAGTCTCCAAATCTACTGAAGAACTACCTGACACTAAAAAGTTTTTTAAAAATTTAAATTATTTCAAAATTTTGCAGCTGCTGGCATTAAAATTAAATGGGAAGGAAAGGTGCACTTTTGAAAATTCTTATTTCATGAAGAGAAGCACACAACGATGGACATGACTGTTTATAGCCAAGCAGCTATGATTATACTGCTGCTTACACTGGTATTTGATGTGGAGGTCTCCAAATTATTGGAGGGGAGAGCCAGAAAGCCACCCCTGTGCAAAGCTGCACGACTCCATGCAGACTTCTAGCAGACTTCTAGAAACAGCACCGCCATGTCACTTTTTGGGATGCTTGCAAGGATAGGCACAATGCCAGACTGACACGGCTGTGCTTTTTTTGGACCATACAGCCATAGTATAGCCATACTTCAGCAACAGGAAATACTGAGAGTGTCCTTATGCTCTTCAAGCCTTGGATAGTTTACCTTCATTTATGTGAACTGATGTGACGGTCTGACAAATTATAGTCAATGTCTCAAACGTTCATTAAAGAACTTTGGTGGAGAAAACGGCCTCTGTAAAAACACTGGAGTTCTGTGAACAGGACAATGTGGCCGGAGGAGAGGGCCCCACAGACAGTGAGAACACACTTCTCCAAAGCCCCATTTCCTTATCTTAAGTGACGAGGAGAAGGAGCACAGTATATGCCTTCCTGGAAGATGATATATGCTTTCCTGGAACACAATATATGCCTTCCTGGAAGAAGAAGGCCCCATGAAAGTTGGGACTGTGCTTCTATCCTAAGCGGTCACATCAGCAGGAAAAGAGAGGCAACTCCACAATGAACCCCCCCTCAAAGCTCACTGAGCGATTCCAGTGAACCCCAGGAGTGAGAACTGTGCATGTCGAGACCATCAACTAACACACTATGAAAGAAGGGAGAACAAGTCCTCAGTGCGCACCCTCCGAGCTGGATCTCTACACTGGCTGGGCCAACACTGGACCCAGGACTGGTGAAATCCTTTTCTTCTCTTTCGTTCTTTCTTTCTTTCTTTCTCTCATTCTCTCTTTCTCTCTTTCTTTTTCACTTTCTCTCTCTCCCTCTTTTCCTTCTCTCTTTTCCACAGTCCCTACACCTCATCCTTTTAAACATAAACAGTTGACCAAGTCTGAGACTAGGAGTGGATCCAGCCGCCCCTGGGCTCCTCTTTGAGAAGGAGTCCAGAAAGCAAGGGGGTCTACTCTGAACTCGTGACTCAACAGGAGGGCTCTCCTTCTGACACAGTTCTACACCTCCCTTCTCTTCTCAAACAGTGGCTTAACGCCATGTTGCAAGGTTCATATTGATAAGTTCACTTGTACTTGGGCAAGGTTAGCTAGATTGAATAAATGTTGATTGTTGTTTGAACTCCCCTAGTGTCATTTCATATTAATTCTGACAAAGGAAATCCACGAACCTGAGTCGCTCCAACCTTGGGACGTGACAACTGACCATTCATTTTATTGCTTAATGCTCAAGTCCTTGGTCTGCTTAATTGTTGGCTTCTTTTCCTAAAAACAAAATGATGGAGAGACATTCGTGCCAGTGTAGTAAAAATCTAACACAACCTATGTACAGATAGTAATCCATGGTCTATGAAAGAAGGAATAGGCATAGTGTTAATACTACCTACCAGACCTTTATGTGAGCATGTTTGCTGGCAAGCAAAGGCATCTTTCCTTACAGAACTTTACATTATTCTCACTGAGGACCTAGCGGTATTTGTAGGCTAATCCGGAGTAATGATTACAGTGGGAAATATTTTTCAAATGGAAAAATTGAGGTAAATTTTAACATAAGTTTAGAAGCAATAGCAGTTCTGGGCATAAAAGTGCGGTTGGGTTTTGAAGCCTGTTTGATTACAGGATCAACAAATTTAAAGTCTTGATTCTCTTGCTTTGTGGGTTTTTCTTCTGAACATCCTACCTGAACATAAATATTCCCGTTGGTTTGCTAATAGCTCCTAGACAGTTGTTTTTGAAGTTAGCTTGATTAGTAGACCATAATCAATGTACCTACTTGACAAGCAGAAAAACAAGAGTCTAGATTTCAAGAAAGGAGAAAAGGAGATAACCCAGTTTCCAAGTCAACCATCAACATCATGGCTACACAGTATTTGGTTTCTGTGGAAACTCAAGTGCAAAGTTATACAAAACATAAGAATAGATAATGCAAAGTTCATATCACAGAGAGTAACAAGAGAAAAGTTATTGTAATGTAAGTCATGCAGTCTGGAAGAGAGAAAGTCAGGTAGAGATCACTTCCTTTCTGGAAATGGGCAGGAGGAAGCAACATATCTGGTCTATGAGCTTTCCTACTCTGTGCAAGCCTGAACAATATTTCATTTGTGTTATGTTAAAAGAACTAGTCAGAACTACAAACATAAAATTAAAGTTTAATATTTTAATTACTGATTTCACAACACAGTATCTGAAAGTGGCTACTTAATGAAATACGGAGGCTAACACAGGTGCCTTCATTTTGCTCTGCACCTAGCAGGTCAGGTCTGCTTGATTATTATTGTAAGAGAGAAAGTCAACTTCATGGAACTTCTGCAGAAAAGCTGCAGAAATACATGGGAAGAAGCTGTAAAATTTTTCATTTCAGGCAGAAACAAGCAAATTACCTAAGAGATTCAATGGAGGCCTTAAAGTTATATTGAAAAAAACCCCAAACCCAAACCCAATGAAAAAAACCCACCACACAAGCATCTAAAGACATTTCTTCCAAGAGTATTTATAGTGAACTGATTAAGAAATCAATTTGGGAGAAGCTCTATGAAAAATTATGTGTTGAACTGGGATCAGTTCTGTGATCTGTGGTCCTTCTCACCATGCTGATGAACAGCTGGGAGGGTACAAGGAAGTGGGAATTCATGTCTTCAGGATAGCTTAAGAAATGTTCGTGAAACATAACATCTGGGCAACATAGTGGCACATAGCGTCATCATGACAAATTCAGGAAACAAAGTAGTAGGGTAGAAATAAGTAAGATAATATTTTTGCAGAAAGGCTATGAGACCGTCAAACTAAAAATAATGAAAAGGCTGTTAGAACTACAGGTTGTGCATGTGAAAATTTTTAATTCTTTGAATTATGCTTATTGCTCATGTCATAATCAAAACTCAATACAATTCAACATCTCATCGAATTAACAAGAAGTACAGCTAAAGGAAATACCGATTAGCATCTGGGTGCAGCACAGATCATCATGGCAGCAGCAGCATCATGGGCCCCAGGAGAATGTAATGACAATGAATCATTTCTCTCTCAGTAAGTCAACTCTCAGACCAATTTTTAGAAGTATTTAAAATTAATTTGAATTCAGTTCCTGTTATGCTAGATGTCATGCTCTGAAACAGGAGTTTTACAAGGTTCTAAGTATGTAACAATAAGAGGCAAAAATCCTGATACTTTACAGCAAGGAACTGAATAATGCTTTGTAATGGCATGGCATCTTCCATCCAAGGAGTTCAGATTTCTATATTTTTGATGACTGAAACTCATATCAATGCTTTGAAGAGCCCAGGCAGGGCAACCAAACACCTAGATCTCCAACACATCCTCTCCTCTGTTCTGGTCTGTCTCAGTATCAGTTCTGGGAGCACGCTAGAGCTGGTTCTCTGAAGGAGTCGAAGAGAACTGGTGCTTCTGTCATCACACTGGGAAACAAGTGCGTTGTGAGAAGCAAAGAAGAGCAAAACACCCTAAGGCTCAATTTTTTGACTCAAATAATTGCCATTTTTAGCTGTTGGTAAAACATTCCATAAATTTTGTACGTTCATGCAATTTTTCATGTATTCTGCTAAACAAACAATTTATGATGCACTCCTACGAATAATAGAAAAATGCCTCAAAATTTTACAAGGAAGAAAATCATAAATGTATTAACTTTGGGAGCAGCACAGAGCACATAAGATGCCAAGAACAGTGTAACAGTGTAATTGTACCTGAAAATCCTCTGTCCCTGGGTATGATATCTCCTTTTTAAAATGCAGACTAGTCAATATACAGCTTCAGAAGAAAAGAAAAAAGCACTATCACTCCCTCAAATCTAGAACCCATAGGAAATGTCTTGGTGGTATGCTTCTGTAGCATCTGTTGCTGACAAATGATATTTCTCGTCATTCTCTCAAATAGAAAGGACAGTTGTTACAGCATGACCTGGTCTGATAAGAAAAAAAGAGGAAATGTCTTACTGACTCCTAAACATTGGTTTGAGATCCTCATAGCACAAGAAATTGAGACCTCTCCAGGCTATGAATTGTTTACCTTTAATTGTTTACCTAAATTGTTTACCTTTAATCAGTTATACATGAAGATCACCAGGTGCAAACCCCATGTTTTTTTCACAGAATCACAGAATAGTTTGGGTTGGCAGAGACCTTTAAAGGTCACCTAGTCCAAACCTCCTGCAGCAAGCAGGGACATCTTCAACTAGATCAGGTTGGCCAGAGCCCTGTCCAACCTGACCTTGAATGTTTCCAGGGATGGAGCATCTACCACCGAGTTAGATGGTAGACTTCTCTTGTAATGATCAAGGAGCTAACAGTGTTGTACCCCACATGTCCTTTGTTCAAAATTTGTAGGTTTTGCTGAGTCATTTTTCACAGTGAATGAAAGCAAATCAGGTTATCACAGTGGTTAGGTCTGTTCAAAAATTCATACATGCTTTTTCAGCCCACTGGTCAGAAGCCATGTGATTTTGGTGAGATGAACCACTATGCTGCTTTCTCAGCATTGCATCCAGGGATTGTGTTTATATGTGTCCCTATATATGCATACATACGCAGACAAGAACACGCACACGCACATCACAAGCACACAGAGCTCTCTCGGGGCATTACAAGGCTCTTGTCTCTAATAACTACATTATTACCATTGGCTGTGCTGTGGAGATTTCACATATATACTCATGGAGAGGGAAGACTGTGAAAGAGGTTTTATGACAGTAGGAGCACTAATAAAGCTTCTGTTAGGACACAAAGATGGCATGAATTTAGACTCAAGGCCTATAATCTATTACCGTGCACCACTGACTAAGACAAAAAAAAGTCAGATGTTGAAAACAGAGACAATCTGAGGTAACAATGAGACTGATTTTTGAGAGCTGCATGTTTCTTGGAGAGTCGGAGGTTACTTGAAGGTGCAAGACCTCCCTTTTCTGGCAAACAGAAAATTCACTCCGCCTTTTGGTGTGAAAGGACAGGGACATGAAGAGATGGACGTTATACCACAAGTGCAAGAGAGACCAGAGAGACCTGACAGCTTCCTGTTATCCTGTTGTGAAAGAAGGGTGAAATGCCACTCTGCTCCCAATCTCCATTTCCCCATCAGGAAGCCTGGCAAAGTTTGGAGGGAGGAAGGACCCATAGAGCTGTTTTCCCACCATTACTACAGGTAGGGTTAGAGGGATGAGGACTTCACAGGCAGGCTTGGGAGGTGGGAGAGGAGAAAACCTGGGGTGGTCATCAGGAAAGCAACAGGCTGAGGAGGGAGCAAGACATACAGGGGCAGAGCAGGGAGAAGTTGCATATGCCTGGGAAGGCAGCCATGGCATCACGAGATGACCTCGTTGCTGAGCAGTAGGCAATTGCCAGCTGATGGCCTGGAAGGCAAATTATTACCTCTGAATTTTGAGCTTGGGAAAAAGCTGGAATTTCCTCAGCAGCAGGCTGCCTGTAGTTCTGTCCAGTTTGTCCTGAGACATACCTTTGAGCAGGAGCTCCTGACTGATGGTCATCATCTTGGTCTTGCAGTTTGGAAGTGCTGCTTAACACTGAGTTATCACAAGTGACCCATACATGTTGTGAGTGCGTAGGATGGTCCCAGCAATCAAGAAGGATTCAGTCTTTCTTTTAGGTCTCACAGTTTTTGGCAATTAGTAATACAGGGTACCACTATGAAAAACTAAATATTTGCCTTGAACCAAAGAGAAAAATTCCAACCCAAATAAATTCCACGTCAAAGAAATACAGCAGGAGTGCCAGCATATTCCGAGTTTGATTCAGAAGAAACCATAGACACATATTTTGATCAAAGTTTGTCTGAATATAAGAAAATATTTTAATATGTTAAGAAAACTTTTGCCATTTGTCCCACTGATGAGTCAGTATTTCACTGTAAAGTCTAATTGTGAAAACATAGCTGGGTGATGCATGTTCCTTTCTCCTAGATCATGAGTCAGTCACAGGGAGAGGGAGAGAGACCACACAGTCACATCAGCAGAGAAGAATTCAACAAATGGAAGAAACAAACACATCTGTGCTTCTCTGAAATGAAAATGCCAGCAAATGTCATCAATGTGCACTAAACTCCCACCAGTAAAACCCCAAACATCGAGGGCTAAAGGCTGTTGCCACCTCCACATTGCAGAGGACTGGTGCACTTCACAGTGGCACTGTGTTTCACTGTGGTCAAGCAGGAAACCTGGTAAAGCTGGAGGGTTTGTTGCAGGATGGCACTTGGGCAGCAGTGCCCTCACACCTCTCCAGAGCAGAGCCCAAAATCTTGTGTTAGGACAACTTTGGTTTCATTTTTCACATCTTGTTAGGGGTTCCTGGGGATGCTTTTTAAATAGTGGTGTTGCACTTTTCTGGACTTTAAATTTAATTTAAAAAAAAAAATTTAATTGAGTCATTTCAAAATGCATCAAACTATTTTTGCAACACAACCCACCTTGAGAGTCTCTCCTTTTGTTGTCTTAGAAGAACTATTCCTCTTAAGGAAGGCAGTGAGAAGAAACGTGCTTTTGGCATTCTTTTCTCAATGCTGTAAAGGTAACCTCTCCACAATTCCATGCACGATGTAGTGCTGTAACATCAACCTTGTATCTACAGTGACATTTTCTGGCTTTTGCATCATAAGCAAAGTTTTAATTTATTTGATTTTTGATCTAGTGCCGCAGGACACTTAAGCTTTCTTTGTAACATGACAAAACTATTTTTACCCCACAGAACAGGACTTCTCCTTTCTTGATTGCATTTTATTAAAATATTGAGAATTTATCATTAAATTTAATTAGTTTACTATTAAATTTAATTAGTTTAAATTTTAATAATTTAAAATATTAAAATATTTAATAAGCAAAGAAGATTTGATGATTTTTCATCTCTTGAATGAGCTGCTGTAACAAATTCTGTCTAGCATTAGCCCTGTGAGTCTCTCTGAGAAGCAATTATGTAAGTCTGTAAAAAAATTCATTATACATGTTGCGTAAGAGATGAGGCTTGGAAGACTAAATGTGTGAACTTGTTTGGGGCAGCTGTAGTAGTCTGGGACAGAAGAAGAAAATTTTGTCTAATTAAATTTGTCAACAAGGAAATAAAGTGTAAGCATGTTAGCATTTGCATAAACATTTCTGTAACGGAAAATAACTTAGTTGACAGTCATTAGGTAAATGCTAAGACTTTAAGTAATTGTTCATGTGATAACAGCTCCACCAAAAAGTATTAATGACTATTAGGGACAATAATACATATCTGAAAACATGTGAACATGAGCAATGAAACATAAGGTTTTGCAGACGTTTCTAGACCATCAGATTACACTCGTAATTAGACTGTGCATCATATGGTTGCGTAGGACGCTGAACACAGTCTAACCATGGCAGTGTGCCTGTCTTCTGTGGATCACTTTCCATGAATAAGCAGCAGCTCATGCAGGACTTCTGGTGGACTGGCTCCAATACAATCACAAATCATAACCAGTTCACCTAGCTCCATACGGCACCATGCCACATGGATCAGGCTGAAGGTTGTTTGTTAACACTTGGTGAGAAACAGTTTGCAAACCTTAAACACAGTACAGATGGGAGGCCCTACAGAGAGGCTGCGGGCAGAGAGAACCACATAGCCATAGTCTCAATCGTCAGATAAAACATTGCTGATGTCTCCAGCTGTGAGAACGAAGGCATTGAGGAGAGCTTCAATAGACAGTCTGAGTGGGTTTTTTAGCCATGCTAATTTAAGGTGATGGCTGGTTATCCACAGGGAGCCATCAGAGAAAAAGGACCAGAATTTAGGTGGGACTAAAAGGCATTGGGAGCAGAAAGTGGATCTCTGAGCTGTTGGTGCACAGACAGGAGATGAATTTGTGCTTACAGGTGAGATACAGTTCAAAGGGAGAAGACAGGAGAACGTCAGATGAACTTCTGCAGGGAGGAAGGATATCATCTTCCAAGGAAAATTGCATGTCACTATGGGCAAGTTAATATTTTTTATTTGATAATACACAGCATTAAGTAAGGTATCTTTGTGTATCATTGCTTTTTCTATAGAGACACTGCCTGGAAATGAGAATAGAAGTCAAAACAAAGACGCATTTGCGTCGTTTACGGCAAAAAGTGTCCTTGCAATTTCCTACATGCATCATTTCTGCACAGTAGATTTTGGACATCCTGACTCATATTTGGCTGGTATATGGTAGCTCTAACGTTCAGGAAACTAGTCTCTTTTCTGTCATGGTGGTTCTTAAGGGAATATTTTTCTCAATAATCTAGTTAATCTGATTTGATGATATTTTCTTGCAGATGAAGTATCTTGGATGCAGTTCTTACTGATAGTTCTATCCTGTCAGAATGATTAATGTTATGAAATGCCATTTTTT
>JANXJC010000078.1:23579942-23599840 GCA_027564655.1 Leptodon cayanensis
CGGCCTCACCTTGAATACTGTGTGCAGTTCTGGGCCCCACAATTTAAGAAGGGTGTGAAGGTCCTTGAATGCATCCAGAGGAGGACGACTTTCGTGGATATCCTGTCCTTAAGTCTCATCATCTTGATCTGTAAGTTCACAGATTGCCTCAGGACTATGAAGTAATTAAAAAACTGGCATGTACAGTTACAATAAGAATATTCCATTGTACATACATAGTGCAGAAAATGCAGATTTATTGAGGATAATGCAGGTACAGTTTGATTACTGCTTTCTGCCAAATGTTGTTCTTAAATCTGCATCTCTCCAGTGCACGATGAGAACTAGAGCAGGAGATCCCCCTGTTTCTCACAGCAACCATTTCATGTCTCCAGGCTTTTAATGTATTTGACCTTCATGAAAGAAAGACTTAGTCCTTTGCTTACTCCATAGAAACCTTCCTGTTCAGTTAAGTCCTTGATCTCCCACCACTACCATTTTTCCAACCAATAAACATATTTGCAGGCACATAGAGAAATTTTTGTACAATTTTTCATTTGAAAGTGATGATAGTTAGATATGACTTCCTGAAATGAAGAGTGGGGAAGATGTAGAAGAGAATCCGTTTCAGCAGGAGGCATGCACTATGGGCACTACCACAGAATTCTGCTCCTCAGGTAATGCAGCTAATGGCCATCTAAACAAGACACAGATAAGAAAATAAAGGACCAGAAAAAAATTAGGTTCCACATGAGTGCCAGAAGTCTAAGACATAAGCTGGAGGACCTGGAAGGACTAACTTGTAACGAGGACATCAACGTAATTATCATACTGGAAACCTAAAGACAGTAGATGGGGCATTGTGGGACCGGGGATACCAAGCGTGCAGGAAAGACTGAAAATGCAAGTGTAGTGCTCCGGGTAAAGGACAAGCAGATCAAGTAGGATTAGAAGTCCGTTTATGCCAATGAGTCATGTGGAAACCCAATGGGCTGAAGTTCTTGGCCTCAGCAGAGCAGTGGGTTGTACATTACTAACTGGCTTTCCAGGATACTACACTGATGTCGATGTGCTAAGGTGATCAGGAAAGTGATACAGCAGAAAATGGAAAAGTGACAGATTAACACAGCAGCCCCAAATTTATAGGTCAACATCACCACTGAGCAAGTTGTCAAGAGATTGTCTTTAAACATGATCAATGACTGCTTGTCCCCAGGAAAGAAGTACAGAAAAAAAATGCTACAAAGCAAGAAAAACTCGATGAAAGGAAAAAAGAAGACAATGTGACCAAATGTCACAGTAAATGTAAAGGAAATTATTAAAAACCATCTTTTGAAAAACTCCAGTTCCATTCCAAAGAATAATAGATGGCTTAATAAACAGAGATAGAAGAAATGTGAAAAACACAGTAAGATGGGCTAGGGAGATAGAGAAATATCTCACAGGGGGCATAAGAAACCAATAATCAGCCATTACCCTAATACACCTGGAATAGGAAGCCTGTGAGAGAACATATAGCACCAACCAATCATCAGGATGCAAAGGGAGTAGCAGAAAACATGGTCTTATCAGAAGACAGGTAAGTTTTACACTGTTCACAGTGGAAGGGCTTGCAAACTTTTCAGAAAGAAACTCTTCTCTATGGAGGGATATATCAGAAGTGCTATCTCAAACTGAGGCAGCAACAAAAGAGCTTACAGAACAAGCAAAGTAAACAGCAACAACTGCCACACTGTTAATCCCATGAGCTTTAAAGAAACTCAGGCAATGAAATAATTAAGTGGCTTCAGTACATCACCACTCAAAAACTTCTTTCATACCTGAAGATTAGAAAGTGGCAAATGTAACACTAACACTGTTTTCAAGAGTCCTTTAGGAGAGATCCAGGAACCTACAGGTCGGTAAGGATGATGTCTATTCTGGACAAATTAATAAAAATACATAATAAAGAACAGAGTTAGTGGTCTTGGTTTTTGAAAATTTTATGAATCAGTTAAACAACAAAGCCTAATCCATCACAATCTCTGGAGGAAATTGCTGGGTCAGCATAGGTTTCTCAGTGATTGCCAGTTGATGGGTTGCAACGTCACCACACAGAAAGTTGGAAGGCAGGTTCCCTCTGTAGCAGTGACTAAACAATGCCCTCACACAGAGAAAAGACAGTGGCTGTATAATATCAGTATAATAGACAGCCACATTGCCTATTCCTGTGCCAAGAAGACAGAAATAAATAGCTGTGCTAAGCACAGCTAGAGCTGTTTTTCAGGAAAAGTAGGAAGAACCTACCTGAATATAGGTATAGACTGATGCTCCTCCTTACATATTTGGGAAATGACATGCAAGGAAAATATTAATGCTTGCACTGGGCTGGAAGGAGAGAGGAGTCAGAGGAGTGCAGGAGTTACTAGTTTGATTTGTTTCACAATGGCTTGTCCAGGCATATAGAATAGTATTTTCCATACCAACAAGAGTGGAAAGATAAAAATTTGAACCGTTAATCTGGTCTGGGCACTTTGAGGAGCAGATTACGGAACAATTTATCTTGATGTCAGAGAAGAAACTCATTGCAAAAGTAGAGAGGCAGGATGCAAAGCCACCTCTCAGATAAAAGCAAATTCCACTCCTATTCTCTTGCATCTGAAACTGCACTTCCCTCGCTTCCACCCAGACTATCATACTGATATTTCATGCAGGACATCCCACACTTGCATCTTCCCCTCCACCAACAAGAAAGAAAAAACATTTCAGAGCCACTTTTTTCTCTACTGAAACAGTAAATTATGAATGCTACACATTACCTACCAGGTGGTGTGTATTCCTTTTGCCACCAGACAATCACTCATTGTGGAAAAATTTTGTGAATTGCAGGTCATTAGTCAGCTGCTGCTCCTTATGATGGTAAAGAAGGACCTACACAAATTTTTCTCTCTTGTTTCCTGTATCAGTGTCTCCCTCCCACCCAAGTTCTGGCAGCTCTGCTCTCCAGCTAGTTATTGACTCTGACCGTGTTTCCAGAGCAACAAAATATTCCTTCCCCAGGGCTGTCCTTGTTGCAGCAGTTCTCATTTGTTCTACCGCAAGCCATGACTATAAACACTTGGCTGCCCATCCCTGCTTTAGTATGATTACTGTACATACCATCAGCATGTTACCTATTTAGTGCACTTGCCACAGATTTGGTCAAAGTGCTAGGTATAAGAAAGGAAAAAAAAATGAAGTTTCCATCCTGCCCCCACTCATTACAAAACTTTTGACTTGGCATCTAACTAGCTAGTACTTTGTTTATGGCTATGCTTAGTGGGGAAAAGGCAAAGCCTCAGTGAACATATGTTTGAAGGTGGGTTGATAGGTTACAAATTGTTTTATGCTGGAAAATGTATCTGTTTTGGTTGGAGATGAGCATACACTGATTTTCTTGGGGTCATGGTCAAGTGATGACTGGATGCTGGATGCCTCCTGATGGAGGAGCTCATGATGAGGAGATGTGTGGTTATAAGGAACAGTACTCACAGCTAAGTTCTGATGCTGGTGTGTTTCTGTAGAAAGTGGCACATCAGTAAGGCAACAAAACTATCTATCTGGTAAGCTGAGAGCAACAGACTAGCATTGCAAAACTCCTTTTGGAAGCCAGTATAAGGACAATCAAGAAAACAAGGACATAAAAGGAAGCTGTCACTACAACAAGCAGCAAAGTGGCCCTTCAGACACACTCTCTCCAAGCAGCTGAGAGAACAGGGACCATGAAAATGATGACCACAGCACAACTGCTTGCAAATTCATCCTTGCTCTTCACTTTATTGTGAAAGTCACCACTCTCAATTCTGCCTACTCCCTTGTGAAGTCTGGAGCCGGTCCTGACACGTGGAAGTCAAATCGTGCATAAGAGACCAAAAAGGAGGGACATGGGAAGCAGTCTGAGCAGACAGGTAGATCCAGAAAATGTCCCTAAAAAGCAGCTGAGCACCCAGTTCATCAGTGGCCATTCTGAAGAGTGTGAATACTGAAATATATCCTTCTCAGTATGAGGGGAGATGCAAAAGGATTAACCAGAAAAACCTCCAATAGTCTTACTCACATCACACCTTGCAGCCTATGGTCTGAATTCATTATTTTATCACTTAAAGAAAGCTCAAGGTAGCACCACTAACAACAGTACCGTCTCTGGGAATCAATGGGAATCAAACAGAGATCATAAAAGCAGACCACAATTTCCTAATGCAGTCAGGATCTTCTCAGAAAAAATTTTTTCTTCTACCGAAGTCAATCTGAGCCACAGTCTGACAGCTCTCACCTCAGTTTCAGGATGTCTGATGGGAAATTTGGCACCTGGTTCAAGTGGCAGCTTTTGCAGGGTGCTATGCAGGACGGTGCATCGACACATCAATTGACTCTAAAATTGATCACCAAACATACTTTGCATCTGCCAAGAAATTTTGGGAGTAACCCAGGCTACAGGCAAGAATGAATATGAGAATACTGCCTCCTAGACATTGTGGCGAAGACCATGGTGACACAGATTGTCCCTCTGCAGCCCATGGAGGACCACAGTGGAACAGATTTCCACAGTGCAGCCTGTGGAGGACCCTACACTGGAGTGGATGGAGACAGTGTGAAGGAAGCTGTGACTCTGTGAAAAGTCCACACTGGAGCAGGCTCCTGGCAGGAGCCATGCTGGAGCAGTCTGTGCCTGAAGGACTGCAGCCCATGGAAGGGTCCCATGCTGGAGCAGTTTCTGAAGAACTGCAGCCTGTGGAAAGGAACGACATTGGAGAATTTCAGGAAGGACTGTCTACCATGGGAAGCACCCCATCCTGGAGCAGCAGAAGAGACTGAGGAGAAAGGAGCAGCAGAAACAACATGTCATGAACAGACCTCAACTCCCATTCCCCACCCCCTGTACTGCTCAGGGGAAGGAGGTAGAGAAATTGGGAGTGAAGTTGAGCCTGAGAAGAAGGGAAGAGTGGGGGAAGGTGCTTTTAGATTTGTTCTTGTTTCTCATTATCCTGTTCTGATTAATTAGCAATAAACTAAATTAATTTCCCCAAGTTGAGTTTGTTTTGTGCATGATGGTAATCGGCGGGTGATCTCCCTGTTCTTATCATGACCCACAAGCTTTTTGTCATATTTTTCTCCCCCCACCCTGTTGAGAAGGAGGAATGATAGAGTGGCTGGGTAGGCACCTTGCAGCCAGTCAAGGTCAACCCACCACAGAATGCTATGCTATCAATACATAGCATATGTATTTCCCATCATTTTTCCAGGCCTTTCTATTAAACCTGAAGTTTAAACAAGTCTTGCCAGATCTTGATGTAATGGTTTAGCTACTTTGTTATAAAACACAGGGGCTCACAGGATTAACATATAATCCTATTTCCAGATCTTCATGACATGCACATATGCACCATTCTTCAGTGGAGATTTTTTTTCTTTTTTAAAGTTACCATTCTAGTTCTGGAGATCTTAATTTAGCCTTTATTGCCTTTGAGCATGCATCTTGAAGCTCAGGAAACATCAAAGGTTGGTGTGGGTGTGTTTGTGCAAGTAAAAACCTATTTCAAGTCATGTATCTTCTCCAGTCTTATTAATCGGCAGAATCCCGAAAAGGACTTTCTTTTTTTTGAAGGTGGGGGGAGGTTGTTGAAAATCTAAATGGAAACTAGACATTCTACTGTTCTTTTCATATCTCAAAGAATTAGTGGATTATAGGAACATGTTGAAAAGTCAGTGATGTTTTGAACCACCTCAGCAGGTTTGTCAAAGAAATTACAGCTGTGCTGTTTTCAAACTACTTACTTGTTTCAAAGCTCCCAATCCATATAATCCACAGGAACAGAATAAATGAAAGAGAGGAAGAGAAGGGGACTTCAGAAGACATATGCATATCTGGAGAAGTGTGCAAGCAGTACCATCCAAGTACTAGATGCAAAGAAAACAACCTCACGTTACTGTCACAAGGCAGAGCAGGAGGTACACAAACAATACAACTTCCTTTTTCCCACAAGAAAATCACCCTGTTGTATAGTTGTTGCATAAATATGGCTTTTTTTTTTCTTGAAGTGTATTTTGTATTCTCAATTTCAGCACTGATAATTTGTTATGTAATCAACCACCAAGGCTACATTACTTTAAAATCTGATTACTACCAGCCATTTCATGATTAACCAGAAACAGAGTTGTCCCAGATTTATCAGTGTAGTCACGTTATGATGTTGCTCTGCTTGGCCTTGTTAGCCGATTTGATTATACTATTATAGCCCTTCTGGTAATTCTTAAGCAGTGATTTAGCCTGGACAAAGTGCTCCATTAATGGTGAGATATTGCTTCTGGTGCTTGAACAGTAGCCAGCTGCAACATGCTAAGCCAGAACTTCAGTGGAAAAAAGAGAAATGGACACGGAGAACAGAAAACACTGCCTCAGCAAAGCCAAGAACAGAAGCCACCTGTGACCACACTGCAGGCAGCGGTAAGCCAAAGGAGACTCTGTACTAAATACAGTCAATAACAAAGATGCCCCCACAAGAAAGTCACACAGACCTCAAAAAGCAACTGGGGACCGAAAAAAAACCACCTTAGTGTTCTAGCTCCTCTTAACCACATGCTTGTTTTTCATAAGAGCAGTCACACAAAAAGTAACTGCTCATCCTTCTGTTGATCTTAGGAGTCAAATCTAAGTGCAACAACTTCTGGCAAACAAGAACTTTTATTTTCATCACTGAGGGCACAGTAAATATTTCTATGCCACAGCCAGATTTTTATAAACCCAGGCATGAATCTGTTCCTGTGATAGCTATACGCCAGTTCTTGGAATGCTAATTCCTTCCTAATGAGCAGTTCTTTTGCTTCAGCTATTAAAGTAAAAATCATTGCAGACAAACACTGTAAATACAGAAGGTTAGGCACCTTTTAGAAAATTGCCTCAAGAACTACAATGAATGAGAAACAAACTTTCCATGTTTCAACATCTGCACACCTATTCCCACACAGTTACTATATTACTAAATATTTTCTGTTATAGTTCTAATGTATGTATATACGTATGCAAAAATATAACAAGAACTGCCAACAGAACAACATTTCAGACTGACTGAGCTACCTGACTTTCAATCTCATCCATCTGAAGTGTTAAGGGAAGATTCATCACCCTGTGAATTCACCAATGCAGAGTATAAATTACAGTCTCAATGTAAAGTCCAATTTGTATATTCTGGCGATAAATATTAGCAAATACTTTATAGCATGCAATAGGCAGCACTATGCACAGTGCAGAGTACCCAGAGTGACCTTCAGCTAAGGAAAGATAGAGAAGATAACAGGGGCTGAGGATTTCACTGGAGAGACATAAAGGACAAAGACAGAAAAGGCAGATGTAAAAACAAAGGAGAAAAAAAAGACAGATGAGAAGAAGGTGGAACAACTAAAGAGAAGGTAGAGAAGCTATTATATAAAGAGGCACAGAAATGGTGTATAAAGCCAGGGAGAACCTTGTCCTGAGTTTGGCTTGGCTGAAACGACAAAAAACATAAAAGAGGAACCCTAGGAAAAAGAGGAGAAACTCTGTGGAAAGTGTCTCCTGTCAAGTAGAAAATACTCCCTCTAAAAGAAGAAAGACTTGAAGTCAGGAGTAGTTTGATACATCTGAGGGTTACTATGTATACATTTTTGTGGGATCTTAATTATAAGGATCAAAATTTAAGCTTCTATTTTTTCCCTAAAAATTCAAGCTGTTGACAAAATACAATACCAAGCCACCCTGTACACTTCCATGGAAAAAGGAAACAAATGTGATTCCCGTGGAAAAGAACAGGTATCGCATCACTAATGACAAATGACTGCATCTATGCCGTATGGAGAATACTGGCCCCAAATACCTGGCTACGTAGAGCTTGCAGGAGGGACAAGGGAGAAAATGTAGGGTTTGTACAAACTCTAGAAAAGGTATATTCTCATTCCTTTGGTAGTTCTGCCTCACCGGGAGAGTAGTGTTAGCACATCCCACCTCATCCTCCACATCACACAGCTCTGTAACACCACCAGGAAATTCCCCTCGCACCCCAACATCATTCTCCTAATGATTTTTAAACCTGGAACAATCCTGACCTGATAACTCTCGGCACAATCTGCACACAGTTTGAAGATTTGAGAAGTAGCTATTGACATTTTATTTGATAGAGGGGGAAAAGAACCTGATAGATGACCGGAAACTTGCAGCTACAGAGAAGACAGAGGAAGGCATGCATCAGAGCAGAACGATCATGCTTTGTATTCCATTTTGCCTCCAAGTATGAGAGGACTGCAATGCTTATGGCTGTCCTACTGTGGAAGCAGAAACATTAGTTTCCCAAACAGTGTCAGTTACAGAGCTCTCCAGTTAGCCCCTAAATACGATTCCAACTTTTTACATTGCACTCTGTAAGGTTTTCCTAATACTGTATTTATTAATAGAACAAGCTTTCAAGGTATTTTTAGGATGTTCAAAATTTTTTAACTTGTTACATGTCAGCAGTATGTTTCCTTTGTGACCTAAAATGTCTTTTTAGCATTTCCGTTGAGAAAAATGTTGAAACCGTATTCAAATGTACAATTATTTTCCCTTTTATGGAGTAACTGGAACCATTTTTCAACAGCAGTCTGTTTATGAAGACTGAAGGGCATTATGCTGAGGAAACACCATAGAGAGTACTTATCAGACACAAAACTATTAGAGGGAAAAACACACGTGAGTTTCTACAGGATACATTATGTTGGCAAATCAATGAAATTAAACAGCCAAAGAGGACATGACACATTCATTTTCTTGGTAAAAGCAGGACTTACAAAGGTGACAAGAGCTGCTTTTTATTCAAAAAAAATTGTATTAGCCAAAGTGCATGTAATTTAATACATTTCAAAGCATGTCAAAATGGTTATGCAACAGTTATCTGCATCACACCAGCTTTTTTGCCAGTTTTTTGCTTGTAATGGAAAGAAAAAAAAAACACCTCTACCCTTGAAAGAAAACACTGTAGGCATTTTTAAGCTCCAGAAACACAAGTAGCTACATGAGAAGTTGTCTCCTTCTCTCCACTGTGCTCAAATAGCTGTTAGAGCAACGTGTGCCTCCTTGTCAAGGTGCTCACATTGGTAAGCACCTACTTAGTTTCAAGAATTGGCTTTCCCATTGCCTTCATTTGTTTTTTTTCTTTGGCCTCATTTTCCATACATAAGGTTAGGCCATGGGTAAGAGTCTGAAAATCCTGCCTGTGCTTGTATTTTTCAACAGGTTTAAACTGATACCTGTACCTGTAGAGACCATAAAACACATCAGTGGTCTGTATAGACATCAAAAGTGTCACATGCATTTTGAATGATACTGAAGAGAGCTGATAGCAGCTAGGAGCTGGGAATCAGGGTAACTGTGCATATTGGTGCTTCTTTCTACACAACATGCTTGAAGGCTCAAATACTACATGCATACGTTCAGGATTCCATTTCAGTGATCAAAAACTTTGGAGAGTGTTACACTCACTGTTGCAGTAAACGCAAATCTACTTAGTTTTTCTTTTCTGGAGGTACCCTAAACCCAAGAATCAGGAACACCAACTTATAAGCCCGTTGCCTCTAGAAATCCAGTTTGGGCAAAGACATGAATCGCCTATGCAGAACAGAGTCAAGTCCTTTTGTTCCGGACTTGCCTTAGTGCCAAGCTTAAGGCTATGAAATAAGAGCAAGACTCAGAATTTCAGACAACAGCTAAACCATCCCTTCTGATTTTATTACTTTGGTGGGTGCAAGTCACATTCTGTCCCTACACCTTGAAAACAAGAGAAGAGTGATACAGTGTCTCACCCAGATCAAGCTGCCACAGGCAAGGTGTACTGCAGCCAACTCATTAGCACTTTGAATAAAAAAAAAAAACAACCCCCCAAACCAAACTGTAAGTGCAATATTAGACCGCTGTATGACGGTATTTACATCCATTGAAAGGGTGCCTTGATTTGAAGGGAAGATGTAGATGGCTTTTTTTCCTATTGAAAAAGCTGAAAGAATAACTGGCTTTTTAGTTGAGTTAGTTTCCAAGTATCAGGGGAAAAAGAGGGTATGTTGAGCTTAACACGTTTTGTGATTTTAACTTATCCTTAAAAACACCTTTTGAAAGATAAAGACAGGAATAGACTTCCAAATTAAACTCTCCATAAATATTAATATTTGGACATTTCTACCTTATTTTATTAATTTGTTGCAACTGAGAACGTTAATTGTCGACTTTTGCTTATCTGGATTTTGGGGTAATTTCTACATACCATTTTCAATATTGCTTCTTTCCCACCCTCAAATTTTGTTCACAATTTGCCAGACTGTCTGTGGAGAAGCTGGAGTGCTGAAGGTAAAGGGCAAATTATCTTTATTCCATCAAAAAAAAAAAAAAGTGAAAATACAGTTTTATCCAACTCCTTAAAATCAGATTTGCTTTCAAAACACAAATGCCACCACCAGTTCTTGATTAAATAAAGATCTTACCTTCTTCTGACCCTGCTGGAGACATGTATTACTTCTTCTAAAACAAAACTAGACAAATGGTTTCTTCACATTTTGCTACCGCCTCTCTTCCCATACTGGTGAGGGAATGCTGCCGTTATGTGCTGCTCTCAAATCTCTCAGCAACAACCATTTAGCTGAAAAATTTAGTGCGTGATCTCTTCTCCTCAGGTATCATTGAAAGGGTAAATAGTTTGAAAGTGGCCACTGCTAGCCCTGAATTACACCAACAAAAACCTTGGAGAACAGCAAGCACTTGTATATTAATGCAGAGACAGGCCTCATTTGCATCATGTGTATTGATCATGTTTGTAGCTGAAGGCGTGTATCCAACTGACTGACCATCTCAGATGGAACAAGCAGCAAGAAGGGCATTAGCTTACATACTTGCTTTGAACTTGCTGCTAAATTCGGAAGAACTAAGAAAAGCATATAATTTGATAGCGAGTCTTACAAATTCTGCACAAATCTGTAAAACACACTGCACATTTCAAGGATTACAGACAGGACCCAGAGCTAGATCAACTGCCCCAAGCTAAATCTGCTAAGAGGAATGAATGTAGCTGGACCTTGCTGAAGAATGCAGTACTCGCAGCAACACTAGATCTATAAGCAATATTCTAACACAACCAAAAGTCAAATCTGATCTGTAAGGCAGTCTGTGAAACAAACAGGCAGGTAATTGCAATGGTTTCCAGCTGGCCTCATATCTCAAAGTTTCCTGCCTGGTCTATTGTCAGTTATTGCACATCAAGGCTTTCCTTTTAAGACGCATGGGTAAGAAGCCAAATAATTCTTCACTGGGTGGGAACACTACACTAAGTCTGTCTTTCTTCAGTAACATTTATCTTCTTGCTATCAGCTCTCTTCTTCAAAAATGAAAAAAAAAAAAAAAGACAGAAAAACAATGTACAAAAAAGTAATTAAGCTTGTATCAGGAAGAATAGAGTGCATAAGAATTTTTCATTTTCCAGAAAATTAAAAACTTATTTTCTACAGCAGATCAGTATTTTGTAGTTATCAGTGGTACAGCCTGCTAAAGCCACCCGTTGATCACTCATTTGAGCTAAAAATTGAGTAACTAGATTTAAGATCCAAATGAAAACCAGAAATACATTAACAGTGGACTTGTATTAAAAAGGTTAAAAAAGATTTTTTTTCACCCCACATTCATTTATATTTTTGCATGGGCAAAAATAGCAACTCTGGACAAAGCAAAGTATTACTTCTTTTGGAAGGTAAAGCAAGTATACATGAAAAATCAAGAGATGTTCATTCTAACTGATGGGAAAAGGACCAAAAAAGAATGGCCCAAAGCAGATAGCTTTTCTACTGCAGAACACCTGCTGTTAAGCTGACAGCATTCTTTCTCACCTTGCTTAAAGTTACAGATCTGAGACTCTGGCACAGAACAGAACTGTAAAACTCTCAGCAACGAAAGCAAGAGTTTTTGACACAAGTTAATATTCTAGCACGATATCTAGTGCTGTTCTGAGAACTTGCTATCTTCCCTCTTGCAGCACATAAAGGCATGTCCTCCATTTCGTATGACAAAACACATTCCCTAAAATTTTATTCCTAGAAAAACATTACTGCCCAATATCATCCATACATCTGCAAGTGTTTGTCTCCAACATGCACTTAGTTACTGCTTCAAGGCAACTATACTTCGATGGAATAATTGGATTCATTTGAATTCAACACCTTTGAAAAGGCTGCTTTTACATATCAAAAGTTGGAATGAAAAACTTGACTGGACAAGGGCCTGCACAATCTGGTCTGAAGTCAACGTTGTCCTTGCTTAGAGCAGGAATTTGGACTAGGCGACCTGCCAAGATCCTTTGCAATTTGGACGATTCTCTGATATGGCTCTCTTCATACTCATAGAAACTTCAAAAATATAACCCAGGAATTGGATATTTTACCCAACTTCTTGCACATAGTTTAATTCAACATGTTCTTACACTTAGAAAAGTTGAAGAACTCAAAAAAGCCCCTCTGAAGTCTATACAGTAAAATATAACACACAAATCGGGAATCCTCTACATGCCTCCTCAGTGAATTACTTCAAAATATTTACAGTGGATTCTCATTTTATTTCATTGCTTCCATTCTATACACTAAATTTTCAATTAACAGTATTTCAAAATAAAACCAGCTCCCAAGTTCACCATACTTTCCATTTCAACACTTACGCATTTATAATACATGAAAGTTAAATTAGTAATAGCAAAGTAGACCTGCAAATTATTTAGTCAAAACTTATGAACAGCAACACCTTTGCATCATTTTGCCATGACTACTTTCCATAAGTGATAACTGCTATACAATGATTAATCATCAAAATGCACATCAATTTACAGTATTCACAAAGATAGACTTGCGACATGAAAGTGTGAAAAAGGCAGAAGCCTCTCATACAAAGCAAAAGTGACTCTGCACATGCTTGTTTTATTTGTGAAAATCACCCCCCCCCCAACTTTCATGATATTTACGGATGAAATCAAGAAGGACTAAGTTATTTAGAATGATCAGAACTCATTTTCAGGCTGAAAGTCTAGATTTACTAGGGGAAGAGGGCAAAAATGGTACATTTCAGCAGTTTGCTTGCACACAAACAGATTTAATTCTGCTCCACAAAAATATCTAATCCAGCAGACTTTAAATGAAGGACATCAGTGCTAAACAGTAAGTAGATAGTTGTGTACATATCTCTCTGATCTAACAAAAGAGAAACTCCAGAAATAGCCAATTAATTTTTTTATGCTTTCTATACACTCTGAACACTGATACTACAGACATTCATACGATTATTCTACTTTTATACAAAGTACCAGAGTAAAATTAAAACCTGAAGTTGAGTAGAAAGTTGACTAAAAATGGCACTTACACATGCACACATCAGTTTCTAATTTGCTTTATTCACACACTTTAGTTACTGTAAGCCTTGCAAACAAACTGCAAGACAGCCCAATTTGCATTCTGTGCAACTTTGCCCAAACCCAAGTTTTTGTTATTTTTTACAAAGCAAGATTCCTTTGTTTGCTGCAGTGTGGGAGAAGACAAGTAAGAAGTCTTCTATGTACCTGTAAATTATGACATTTATGTCTACTTAAGTTACTTTTACAGTTTTTATTTTGCTCACAGCTCCATTAACAGTGAAGTTGAAAACATCTTTAAAAGACCAGTAAACTCATCAGTCTCCCACTTGCAAGTTCTTACAACTTATGAAAACAAATTCCTTTTAACTGGCTAACAGTCCAAACCAAATAACACGTGATGTTTACAAAACAGATATTAAGAATTCATATCCATTCCTTAAGTCAGTTAACTGGCAAGAGGAGAGGTAAATCCTCACTCCAGCCACATTTAAAATCCAATCCCCTTCTGTATGACTGCACATTATATATTCAATTTGTGTCTATAATTTTAAATCTAAACAGTACTTTTTTTAATTACACTTAGGAATCTATATCCCCATTTTTAAAACAAGTTCTTTTACAGTGTAAGGAGAATCCACAGAGTGGATTCTTCAAACGTCATTTTCTAAGCCATTTTAAAAAATAATTAGGTTAGTAAGTCAATCATGTCCACGGTGCTAGATCCACACCTGAACAGATTAAGAAACATTTTGAAGCAGCGTTGAGTAAATAATTTTGGTAAGCTGTAAAACTGCCACATGCAAGGTATACTGTACTATAACAGCTCCAAATCCTTTATAAAAACCTGGCATTCCTTCTTCCCGTTTTATAGTATTTATGCAGTCTCTCATCCCCTCATACTGAGTATTGATCGGAAGCACTTCATAACCAAGGTCTGTATTATCAATTATTGTGCGTGTCCCTTGAATATGAAGGCGGTGCAAAACTGTCTCCAGTGGGTAAAGCATGACATCAGCACAAAGGCTAGCAGCAAAGCTAGCAATAAGTTCTGGAAAATACGCATCGAGCATGCTCTGCACAGAAGCGGAGCTCTCAGTTGGAAGGTTGTGGGAATTATCCCTTTTCAGAACAAACAAAACAAGCTTCTGGACAATGGAACTGACGACATAGTGAAGAACTCCATGTAGAGCAGTTGGAAAAGTCAAGACCATCAGAGGAAGGAGACGCTTGCTATGGGGTACGCCCATGCCTACAACTCTGCCGATTCCTTCTTTCACGCAGTCCAGGATGCCAGGATTATCTCGAATTATTTCACTCTACAAGCACAAAGGAATAGTTACAACTTGTGCTGCCCATTTCATAACCACGTTGACATCCACTTTGACACTTTATCACTGCTGAACTTTACAAGAGAGTTAAACATTTGCATGCCATTGTATCTACACATCTATATTAATATGAATTCTTTGCTCTAACACTCTTGATAGCATGCAAGTAAATTGCTTTTAAAAAATGAACACATCTTAAAGAGTCTTTATTTAATGTACATTCCAGTTATTTCTGTTACTACCAAAGGAATTAAACTTTCAGCCTACTGCTGAGTAGTATCAGTTTGCCAAACACTCATGTACCAAAAAGGCCTATTTCCAGAGCAAAATGCCAGGAAGTATTTATCTAATTTAAAAGTCCTTTCCTTTAAGGACTATAAGTCTTGTCTTTGAACTTGAATGTGTGTAATAAAGACTTCCATAACTAAAGTTGAGTTGAAAGTTAATTTTTAATTTGAATTTAATAGGTTCAGCTCTGAACACTTCCATTCCATTATTTGCATGTAAGATAGCACTCTGTACTCATGCTGTCTCTTAGAAAAGATGTAATTATTTTGTTCATGTAGTGAAAATAAAGAATTCACTTAGTAATTACTTACTCCGTTATACTCCACCTATGACTGCAGGATTAAGCTAAAGACATTGATTCTCCTTCTAATGCTTATACAAACTCAGTGTTTTATCATCTCTGCTACATCCAAAATTCACGATTTGGGAGTTCTCAATGCCCAAGTCTCTAAGTCCATGCTGGCTGCGTCCTGACCTCATGCCAGGATAAACCACCAGAACATTCCTCAGTACTCTGGGGAAGGACTAAAAGCCTGCAAAGCCTTCACAGTCAGTCTGCGCAGAAGAGAAACTAGTTCAAACACTTGAGAATGTAACGTTGTTCCAGACTTTAAGTACAAGTTAAGCATCATAACCCCTACTGAATCCTCTTCTCCTAGTCACTGCACTTCAAAACTGTGCTTGCTTTTGTCAAACACGCCACCACATGGTTTAAAATGTTAGAGACAAAAACAGTAATGTCACAGCTGTAAGTTCCTACCATTTACAGTTATTTTGATGAAATATATTTACTTGGAGAAGCGTGTCAAACTAATACTGTTGAACAGTACGGTTTATCAGAATTAAGACAATCAAAGTTAACATAAAACTGCTAGTAACAAATCCCACAATCTTAAACTTCTATTGTTTGTTATCCATCATTGTCCTCTTGCAGCACAGGAATATAATGTAAACCTGATAAGCCAAGTTGCCTCCCTGCACTGATTAATACAGCATAAACAAAATCTTCACAAATGCTATCATTACCTCCTTTGTGTTTCTAATAAGAAAGCTCATGATGATGTTTCCAGGAACTGGAAAATACATTTCATACAGTGTATGTACACCTATTCAGTAAAATACCTGCACACAGCTCGAGCTACTATGCCTAAAACTCTCAGACCTCAGTGGAGTTATTTTCATAAGCAATGCTTTACAGAGATGATCACCTGTCTAAAAGGCTATGGAAGGTGCTGTTTTGGCTTTTTGATTGTTTTCCTATTAAGCTGCTTTTTAGCAAAGAAACTTTATGACTTATTTTGCCAACAGAAGACAGTGTCTAGATCATGTTCTCTTTTACCATTTATTGGTAAATGTTCCCATGTCCAACAACACAGATCTTTCATCCTTTCAGACAAAAATACAAGCAGTAAGATACCCGAATAAAACATTCTATTCTGTGGCCTGCTACGAACTCAAGAAACATGAACACTGTTCTACCACTGCTTCTAGTTCCAGGATTATGGCATGCTCAGGGTAAAGCCATTCCCCAGGATGTAAGAGTTTCCTAAGTCAGCTTCCTCATATGAGACCAGTTAAATCTTCCCAAGGCTTCCACAAACTCAGAGATCCGCTCAGGCAGGATTTATGGAACATGCCCACATGCACAGACATTTAATCTCACCTGTGCTGTTAGTCCACAATGTGGCCAGTTCAGACAGAACAGCCTTCCTAGTACCTTCCAGCTCCTTTAAGTTTGGATCCTCTGCACAGAGCAGAATCCTGTCCCTTAAGAGCACCTGCCTCTAAAGTACATGCTGAAACTAAGAAACTGTAGAAGTCAGCCTTGTTTGCCTCTTCTCCACAGAAAAAGCAACATTTTGTAGAAATACACCAGCAGTTTAGACAGCTGGATCTAAATCAGTCTTGACTGTACTTACAACTTGCCTATACTATGAATGAAAATAATTATTTTGATGACTGAATGACATTAGAGTGACTATCCTGCACCACCCTCCACACAAGAGCTCACGTTACAGTAAAAGTTCCATTAGCGGCACAAAGATACTATCATGTTAATTAAGAGCAACTCATTATATAGAGATAGCTGGAAGAATTACCCTGGACCACTTCTGCATAGTTAAACCCTGTCTCTTTCTCCAGAAAGAGATGCAACAACTAACTGAAAGACAATCTGCAATACAGTGCTATGGGTTACTCTGTACAGTTATAGAACAAGTTAAGCCATATCTTAAGTGACAGGTCCAGGTATTTATTTTCATGGCTAAGGAAGAACTAGATGAAAACTTAAAAGCAAAAAGCTGACTGACTGAAAGCAGTCCTGAAATAGTAGAGTTCAGTATTTTAGCAAAACAGAGCTGAATTACTGGAAAAGCTTTATAGTTTTTGTAGGGGAAGGGGTCACTGCAACAGCTTGCCTAGCAACCTTTTTAAAACCTTTACATGAGAAAAGCTTCTTTATAGTTTATCTGCTAGAACATATAGATGTAACTTGTCCTTATTTCACAGACAATATATTCCAACTATCTATATTAAATGTCCTTTCTAATTCTAGATTTAGACTTAAGATAGTAAAACTAATATATCCATCATAGTAAATAGTTTTTACCTCAGTTAGTAAGTCATACAGCCTCACACAAAACAAATGCAACTACTGTAACATAAACCTGAATCCAAAGCCAAAGACTCACTTCTCCACATACTCTAATCCATAAAGAGAATAACAGTATATTTTAAAATGTTGTAAGTATATGTAAGTTACCTGTACAGTTTCAACCAGGCTCGCAGAATAAAATGGCATTGCTATCACATGTGTTAAACTGTAGAAATTAACAAAATAAGAATTAAGGTCAGGACAATACTATAATTTTAGCCAAATATGCACCTGAAAGTTGATAAAGATATCTACCAAGACATGCCTGCAAGAAAATTAACAAACCATAACTCAATTATTAAAATGTGCATCAACAAGTTGAGATAAACTTCATTCTGAAGTTCTGTTAAATTCTACTTCCATGTGACCAGTCTGATTCATGTCTCTCAGATACCATAATTTAATTACTAAAAGAATCTAATCCTTTAAGTTAGTCAGGTTCCATACAGACATGGGGATCTACTGAGAAGAAAATAATCTGTGAAAGTGGTATATGCAATCAAGATTGTTAAAAAAAATAAAAATTTGAAAATTACTGTTAGCACCCTGTCAAATAACAATAGCTGCAGATTAAACTAATGTACATTTAGTAGTTTTGTTAATGTTTAGATAAAAAGACATAAGGTAATAACACATGCTCTACTTACCCTTTGAGTAGAAGGTGTCCACCAATCTGCTTGAGGTTCCACTTATGTGAAAGCTCCCTAAAAAGACAAGTATTTACCTTAATATGGACAAGAACATGTTATTCTCAAGCATTTCTTCCATGGGCATCAACATCCAGTTTTCATACTGGTGTTCAACTATCATTTTACATTGCAGGGTTTCCCATACTGGAAAGACACATCAGCTACACATTTAATAAATCATGCTTAACTTTTAGAAGTTATTTGGGCCTGTTAGATATTCTGTCAAAAGAGCTTTCAGTTATTAGTAAGGTGTCTGTAGCTCTCACAGCTACTGGCTTTAGAGTTTTGCATTTATTTTGTATCCTTACGTACCAACTCTTAAAGCCATTTTCAGGGAATATTGGATTATTGCAAAATCTCAGTAGTTTTCCGTTATCAACATACATTTCTTATTATGTTTTGGTTTAGTTATGCTTTTTCTGTTCTTTGAGGTTATGTTTACCCAGTTGTTTCTTTCCTAAAAACCTAAATCACATTCTGACACAGTTTGACACAGACCAAATCAAGTACAGTAGCTCAGACTAGAAGCTGCATAGTAATTCTGTACAGACTTAACTCAAGTCTTTTGGCATACGACCAGTCTTTAGTGTATCCTGGTAAAACAAGAGAAAACCCATGCGTCCAACACAAAGGTGACTTTAAAAAAATCCCATTAAAGTAGTGTTTTCTAGTTACACACTTCAAAATATGAAGAGTAAATGTTAACTACACTCCACTTGGAAGAAAGTGTAATTCCACCTAGCTCAAGGTAACATTCAAATACTCTAGCTATGAGGTAAAGATATTTGTCTGAAATGTTGGACATGCTAGACTATGCATTTTTAATAACAAGCTATAAAGTGTTCAGTTTCAATTCTTGTCCAGGAATCTACACACTCACTGTCCGTAGTTACAACTCTAATCCAAGAAAGGATACTCTTTACTCTTTCTGAAGAATTGTGTGTTACTAGTAGCTATCACTTTTCTAAATACCTAGGTCAGTCACTAAAGAAGGGAAGATGATTTACCATTTTGTGTTTCAGACACTTGGATCACATCCACTAAGCCATAACACTTAAAAGATGTGGAAAATGAAACCAGCTAAACTAATGTGTGAAAGCCTAACTTGTCAATCCACCAGCTGTAACTATTCCCGCAGTGGAAGAACAATAACGGAGTAAGTTTGTCTAGTACAGAACCACATTCAACTTGCTGCAAAAATGTCAACGCCCATTTCTGGGCTGCTCTACTAAAACAGGGGGATTCTTTTATAATATTATGATATAGAATTGGAATGGATATCTCACTTCCTTGTGTCCTTTGGAGCTTGATAATGTAGTTAAAGAACCTTTTAAATCAGATTTGCTGGCACTGCTGCTATAAGCAATAATCTTCACCTCCCTGTGACAGCCCAAACATGCATGCTACCATTAAAAAGGGAGAGCATCCAGTAGAAAACTGCATGGGGTCGTGCATGAACAAGACAGCCATTTTAGGCAGATCACTTCCCCAGTCCAGCTCTTCATGACTATTCACATACTGTGTTGGCACAAGGTTAGGAGTAGCACTGAGGAAGGAGTGAGCA
>JANXJC010000078.1:23614261-23633992 GCA_027564655.1 Leptodon cayanensis
CCCCCCCCGCCAGTGGGATGAGGGAGAGAATCAGGGAAAAAAACCCCAGTGAAACTCATGGGTTGAGATAAAGACAGTTTAATAGGACAGAAAGGAAGAAAATAATGATGATAATGATAATAATACAATAATAGTAATAATAAAAGAATTGGAATATACAAAAGAAGTGGTGCCCAATGCAATGGCACACCATTCGCTGACTGATGTCCAGTTAGTTCCCGAGCAACCCCCCCTGGCCAACTCCCCCCAGGTTGTATACTAGGCATGACATCACATAGTGTGGAATACCCCGTTGGCCGGTTTGGGTCAGCTGTCCTGGCTGTGTCCCCTCACAACTTCTTGTGCTCCTTCAGCCTTCTTGCTGGCTGGGCATGAGAAGCCGAAAAATCCTTGATTTAGTATAAACACTAAGCAACAACTGAAAACATGCGTGTGTCAACATTATTCTCATACTAAATCCAAAACATAACACTATACTAGCTACTGGAAAGAAAATTATCCTAGCCAAAACCAGGACAGGAGTGAAGTTAAGTCTGGAAAGAAAGGGGAGGGCGTGAGGGAAAAATGTTTCAAGTTTTGGGGTTTTTTTTCCTCACTACCCTACTCTATTTTTAATTGGCAATGAATTCATCTTCCCCAACTGAAGTCTGTTTTGCCCATGATGGTAACTGGTGAGGGATCTCCCTGTCCTTATCTCAATGCACAAGCTCTTCATCTTGTTTTCCCCTCTTGCCTTGAGGAGGGTGACTGAGAGAGTGACTGGGTGGCCATCTGGCAGCCACCCAAGGCTAAACCACCACAGTTGTTTTTGGTACCCAAAGTGGGGCTGTCAAGGAATTCAAGATAAGGACAGTAATTGGAAAGATAATGGGTAAAACTCTGGATGTTGCCAGATAGTGGAATAATTGTGGGGCATTTTTGTTGTTGTAATGTGGTGAAGGGACAAGGTGTGGAAAGTATGTAAATTGTCCAACTTTGTCCATGTTGTCATGACATTATTTTGACTTCAATGTGGGGAACTGATGTAAGTGAAGTTTATTAACATTGTGTGATGAAGAGATGTTTTAATGATAATTCTTAAGTATGTGTTTCACAGAGGCAAGGAGTAGAATGTACTGGGTTTACATTAATGGGTCAGGAGGGCCCATGGGATTAAAACCCTGTTGGGGTGAAGCGTGACACGCTCATGTCATGACTTAACAACTATCTAAAAGTCTGGTGACCAAAGCTGAGGTCATCTCCACAGCAGCTCTGCCTGTCCTTAGCAGGCATGTCCCTGGTGGCGTTTGGGAATGGCTGGACAGCCCACAGCTGCTGCTGACTCTTTGCTTCTTTACAAGTACACCTTCTTTACACAAGATGCCCTAGACATAGTGGTGGCAGTAGAGGTCCGTATGTCTCAAAGCATTTTGCAAGTGAATTAATTTTATCGGACAAGTTCTTATCGTGATAAAACCCACCTGAAAAAAGAATGTCTCCTTGTCACAACTAACACAGGACTTGTGTGATCTCAGGGAAGTCTCAAGACAGAAGTTTTCCACCCTTTCTGACCTTTTTAGCCTACAAGTTTGGAGAAGGTCGGCAAAACCTCAGCCAATTTTGTTGGTAAGTACAGGGCTTGGATCTGGAATATTGTGCCTCAGCTACTTTAGAAATTGAGATATTTTATATGCTAGGAAAATAATTTTGAAAATTTTTTCTTTAAGGGCACATGAAGCAAAATTTGAAAGAATGTATCACAGGCCAAAAAACCACAGCCAGCTCTCCTTAAAGCCTACAGCATTTTCCTCAAGTGCATGAAATCGTGTAACCAAAATGGAGCACTTCACTATTTAAAATGTCCAAAAAACAGGGCAAGCAGCCTGAACTCCACCTTGGTCTCAGCCCTGAAAAAATATGTAAAATGTTTGATTGCCCATTTTAGTTTTGAATGGAGATAAACTTCAGATGACCTGTAGTGAAATATCCACAGAGGACCATGGAGGTCCTCCCATGGAGGATCCATTCCTCTTCATCTTGTTGGACAGTGGAGGCTTCAACCTGAAGAACCTATTCCAGAAGTCCTACGTGGTGTCAACAGGAACATGTAGATCTTTGTCACTTTTGAATGAGGGGTATTTATTTCAGTGCCTAAGTGTAGGTCCCTAGAAGCCTCATTTCATTCACTGTTTTTTTAATCTCACCATTTACACCCTGCTGTCATCATACAGATTCATGTGCAAGGATAGATGGGGTCAGTGGAGTGCTATCCAGCCGCTCCATCTTAACTGTCCTCTGTTGGCAGAGAAACACCATGACAGAGGTGGAAGCGTACTTTTCCCTGACAGGCTCTAAGAAACGCTGGATGGAAAAGAGCCTGCTAGGCTGCCTGGGAGAGGACAGCTCTTCACCCTGTGTGTGGGCACTCTGCTTTAGATAGGTCCTGCTCAGTGTTAGTCCCTTCCTTTGGGCAGACTTTTCCACAAACTTATCTGAGATGTAAAGTGACTCTCCAGTGTTGTAAAGTCAACCCTGTCTTGCTGCCAGATCTTGTTAAATCAGATGAAAAGTTATAGAGGAGGGGGGAAAAAAAAGAGATCAGTGATAAAACTCACTGGAGGCAAAGGAAGCTCCCAAATGAGCAGCAGTTGGAGCAACCTGGACAGTGAAAGAAGTAAATGAAAGAGAAGATGAAGGGATGCAAAATAAAATTTATAAAGGACAGGAAGCAGCTGCAGTTTTCACCCTGACTGAAGAAGGAAATTAACATTTCACCACCAGTCGTGCCCACCAGGCTCTTCTTTTGGGCTGGGATGACTTCTCCTACCTCTAAAATTTTGTTCCTTGATGGAACAGGAGTATGGGAAATGTTTTTTTCATATTCCCAATGTACTCTTTTACCCAGTACATTCTTCCTGTTGGGCTATAACTGTCGTCACTCCTGAACGTACTTCAGGCTATGTAGGAGACTTTTACTGCCCATTTCCATTCCCTTAACGTTTCTGAGGATGTTAAAATAACATTGTAAACAACTTTATCAGAAATATACACTTGCTTTAGCCTTTTCCTTTTAAACTATTTTTGCGGCCACAGCATGGCAGCCAAATTTTTTAAGAGAATATTTTTTAAAAAGCTGGATTTAGAGAGCTGCATAACCACTTCAGGAAGGCACAACTTTCTGTCATGGCATGCAGTACTGTTCTGGGACAATCTGTACATCACTTAAGTCATGAGGTTTCTCATTTGCAAGTTCTCTAATTCATAACTTGCAACTCACAACTTAAAACTTGTGACTCATGCACCTATGAACAAACTACCTAGCCACCGATGAGAGTGCTCACCCTTCCTCCTCCGTGATGGTGTGGGTGTCCCTTATGTCACACTGGGAAGCACAAAAGCCTCAGCAGTCCAGCTGCTGTTGTATCTGCTTCAAAATCTTTTTTGGTAAGGTGATGTTTTTACACCTTCCAGCTTGGAAGTTTGGTCTATATCATTTCCTTGAGTTCGCAGATTCTGAAGAAACTGCCAGACAATAAATATGCAAAGATGATGGCTGCAGGAGACAGCAAGCTGCAGGTGATAATGGCTGTATAATGGTCTTTTAGCTCTTTTTGGCCACCTGTCCTGCCAGCTGTTATTCTTGCTTTGACCTAATGGCACTGTTCCCAGCACACATCAGGCCTGAGCATAAGCTGGCAGAATGAGAAGAGAAAAGCCTGGTGGAAAAGGGAAGTACAAAACTCACTATGTGGAGAGCACAGTCAAGGAGCATGCAAATCTAGAGAAAGAAAATGATCCCCAGAAAACTTTATCAAAAATCAGTGACTGCTACACAAGTGAAGATAGCCTTTTAGACAATCCAACAAGGAGTCAGATAGAGTATAAGAAAAAGAAAAAAAGGATGGGGAGTCCAAGTGCAGAGAGAGTCCATGAAGGAAAAGTGACAGACACAATGAGGCCTCCCAAAAAGCAAAAGCAAAAGCAGAAACACCAGAAACATCACGAGTATCTCAGCCTGTGCTCCTCCAGCAGTGAATACAATTGACAGTGATCATGAGAAGGAGCCACAAAGGACTGAATGTGACAGCAACATTACTTTGACAGGCACAGCTCAGATAAATGGAAGGGAAAACGAGTCTCTATCTTCTTTTCCAGAAATGACAGGATGTAAAAGTGTTTATAGAAGCAGCAAGGAAACTTGCTGCAGAGGATCAGCCAAAAATTATAGTATTAGTACCAGAAGAAGGGACTTAGATAGTGACATTAGAAATACTGATGTCGAGTTTTGAGAAACAGCAACTGATCAGAGTCTACTCCCAGAGGTTACCAGCAGTAACACCCCTCACACAGGATCTGTAACTAGCCTTGGTCAAGGAACACAAGCATAATCCTCTGGTCAACTGCATTTCCCTGGACATCCTTCCTGGGGCATTCAGAGAGACCACTGTTGACAATAAGACTGCCAAAGAAAGAGGCTTGTCAACAGGTACTGGTGGTTTGATTCACCAGGAAAAATAATGTGGCATGTTTTACACTCAAACTTCTAAAAAGTAAAGAAAGTAGAGTATTGCTAGTATATAACTTTAAGTTCTCTCAGAAGAGTGCTTGGAAGTTGGATTTTCATAAAGCAATCCTATATTCTCATTGTATGTTAAATATACCCACAGAATATTTCAAAGTTGTGTTTACAATAAAAATAAATATAAAACCAACAAGAAAATCTGTCACTTACTGTCTTTGAAAGGTATTTCTCTTCTACCCCCAATTATAAATGGAGTAGCATTGTTCAGAGAGCCAAACGTGACTATTCTTCTCCCTAGAGATATGCAGAGGGTGGGCTGTGGCGCTGACTCTCCTTGTGCCTGCTTCCTGCTGCACAGGTATGACCCCTGGCAGCACTTCCCTCTGGTTAACCTGGGGATAGATTTGAATTTTAATTTGTCATTGGCTTTAGTAAGGTGCTCGCTAGTTCTTCTGTGATTTGGGGTCTTAAACCTGTGCTCATGTTTTGCATCCCATTATGACTCAGGATGAGAACACAGATGCTTGAGCACCGGGAGGAGGCTCACACACAGCCAAGGTCTGCAGAGGAGGGAACAGCAAAATGGCCAACTTTTCCCCACACCTCTGTGGGCCTGACCTCCACAACATCCTTCGTCTTGTCCCAGTGGTGGGACAGCTGTCCAAAGGGGTCTTTCCCTCCAGACGCTTGTCTGTGAGCATGCTCTCACAGGAAAATCTTTGGTTTCTCTCAGTATCTTACTAGGCACATAGGTAAGCCCTGAGGCAGGAGTCAGCCCAAAAAGGCCAGCATAAAGGACCCTGGGGTTTTCAGTGGCTGCTGGCAGTATGGACTTGGATCTGTGACATCTTCCTGCTGATATCACCTGGGTGGGTAACTCACCTGATACAAATCACCTGAACTTCAGTCTTACTAAGAACAGTTGTTTGGCACTAGCTATCTGAAAGGGAAAGTTGTTAGCTACAACATCCCACAAATAGGTGAAAATTGTCATAGACTCCAGCACTGCTGGTTTCTGTGTTGACCAAGAGGCGCTCTTCCTCTCCACTGGGTTTTGCTCTGAACCAGAGGTGAGTGGATGGATCGTCCTTTGCTACCCATGTAATAACCGCTCAGCTTCAGTCTTCTGTTGTCCACATGTCATTCAAGCAGTCACCAGGCACAGGGATCCCTTCTTTTTTCTGGCCAGCTGGGCATCTCTGACAGCATGGTGCCAAGTGTGGGGTGTGTCGTGGTTTAACCCCAGCCAGCAACTAAACATCATGCAGCCACTCAAAAGGGTAAAAGTGAGAAAACTCACGGGTCGAGATAAGGACAGTTTAATAGGTAAAGCAAAAGCTGCTCGCACAAGCAAAGCAAAACAAGGAATTCATTCAGCCCTTCCCATTGGGAGGCAGGTGTTCAGCCATCTCCAGGAAAGCAGGGCTCCATCACGTGTAATGGTTACTTGGGAAGGCAAACGCCATCACTCTGAACGCTCCCCCCTCCTTCTCCTTCCCCCGGCTTTATATGCTGAGCAGACACCATATGGTATGGAATATCCCTGTGGTCAGTTGGGGTCAGCTGTCCCGGCTGTGTGTCCCCCCCAACTTCTTGTGCCCTCCCAGCCTGCTCGCTGGCGGGGTGGAGTGAGAAGCAGAAAAAGCCTGGACTCTGCGTAAGCACTGCTCAGCAGTAATGAAAACATCCCTGTGTCACCAACCCTGATTCCAGCAGAAATCCAAAACATAACCCATACTAGCTACTATGAAGAAAATTAACTTTATCCCAGCCCAAACCAGCACAGGTGACAGGCACGGGGCTGGCCAGCAGTGTTAGAAATACTTTCTAACCAACAACTTCTCTGTCTTCATTTGAAATGCCACCATGTGCATGCAGAGAACACCCCGGAGCTGCAGCTGGGCAGATAACGGTCTGTGCAGGGTTTGGGTTGCTCTGTGCTGCTGCCAACCTTCCAAGTGCCATTTTGCTGTTGCCACAACCAAACTTGTCCATTCTGGTTTTGTTACTTCTGGGTAGCTGGGTGTTCATGAACACACAGAGCTTTTTTCCCTGTGAACTGACAGAAGGCAAAATACTCACCAGCATTTCTCCCAAGCCTCCTAGCCAGCCCTGCAGGCTGGAGCTGTGGCTGCAGGAGAGGAGAAACTGGGAGTATGTTCCTCCTCCCCAGGATTAGCTGCTTCTCTGCATGTTCAGGGGTGCCTCTACAACAGCCTTCGGAGACGAAGTGCTCATTGTCTCTGATCCCTGGAAGTCCAAAACAGAGCACCTGGAGTGTTAGATATACCTCCAAACCAGAAGAATGACACCAAATTCCATCAAAATCAGAAAAAAAAGGTGAAGTCAATATATGATACTATGTACAGTATGCTGCATTAATGTTTTTTTAATGGATTTGGCAAAAACATACCAAATCCTGTAAAATGCTGAGTATATGATTAATAAATACAAAGCCATGGATAAACAAAGTTCAGAATCTCTCGCCCAGCAGAGCTGAAAAAAACATGTGTGGGAAATGGGAATCAGACCTGGAGCAATGAAAAGATTCTCATTGGTTTAAGTGGTGACTGGACTTAAGCCTGCCTGCTACAAAGTGACATGATCAGTGTGGCTAGTGATGAGAAAAGTGCATTAAGGAATGCAAAGAACTTGCCTCTGATCAAGGGTTGTGTTTGATTCATCTGCACATACAACAACAGAGATGCGCAATGGCGTATTGTACAGTAAGAAAAATAAAATGAGGGAAAAGTGAAATTTCTTAGGGTAGCACACCTGCAGTAAAGATTTTTGTCATCAAGACATCAGAATTCAATCAGTGTTTGAAGGTACGCGTACACACACACACACATACGTACGAGTCAATACATTTGCACAGCGGCAGGGCTCTGTTCTCGCCAATGCTGGCACAGGTTTCACATTTGCTGAACAGCAGCTCCGCCGTGTGACACACATATGTAATACTCGATAGGGTTACACGTCTACGTATTAACGCGGCGCTTGCCAAAGGGGGACGCAGCTGCTGGGGTTTGCACGGGTCACACGAGCCGCAGCCCGCCTCCCAAATCATTCTGTTGGCACTTACTTCAGCTTTAGCCTGTTTAATTTGCACTTAGTTGAAATATGGACAGCTGGTCCAGCAATCAATCAGCTCCCAGAGCATCAGCCCAGGGAGCTGCTGGGAACTCGGCTCCAGATCTGGTTGTTCTGGTTTGTTTTGGAAGGACCCCTTCCGTCATTATGGGTACCCTGCTGGTATACTAATTCTTAGCATCGTTAAAAATGCACGAGGTGTTAGACTAATCTGTCTTTCTTGCTGGGGCTGAGGAGAAATATAGAAGAAAAACAACCTGTATGTGTCATCAATGAGATAATGCCATGGGGTTTTTGAAGTTTAAGGAATGATGTCAGCATAGGCTCTGAGCAACAGATAGGAAAACTGTACATGGAAATACTGTTAGTCAGTCTTTAACACACTCCCTGTCTCTTAAGAAGAGTGTGCGTATACTCTCCTGCATATCCACCCAGCTTGGAGCATGCCATCAGCTCTCCACAAATAACAAATACTAGTGATAATAGCAAGTACTGCAAGAAAATAGCAGTGTGACAGAAAGGAGGCTGTGGGTGATGACAGAGCAAAGGGCAGAGATCTGTGGGCTGAGTTTACCCTTGAGAAGGTAATGAATCTGTCTAGTTTGAATCTGAAATGAAGGAGCCTGATGTCATTGGCAGTTTCTTGGGATTTCTACTTTCAAAATGAAGCTACCCTTCATCTTTTACAGGCTTTTGGGCTTGACACCAGCTTCTAAGCAGCTGAAAATAAAGATGACTGCTGCCACACTCCCTGGTACCAATAACTCTCCAAAAGGTCATGTTTTCTGTCATCACTTTCAGGATGGACTGTGAGACAGGATGTGAATGCTCAAACATGGACAGGGACTGCTAAACATAGGCATGTAGTGTTAAACGCTGACACTTTGGCTGCTTTGGGTGCCCCAGGGTATCCTGTTGGGCCCATCAGTTCAGAAGGGCACAGGTCCTGCTCTAGGTCTTGTGTCACATCTGCTGGCCTCCTGTGGATGGCTTGTCAATGCAAAGGTGTCTGTGGTGTGCCACCTGGGTGCAGTCCTGGGCCTTGGGATTTCTGGGGTTTCCTTGCTGTGCCACAGTTCCTGGTATTTCATCACCCTGTGTCCTTGTGTGGGACTAACAGAGGAGCACTTCCTCACCTCATGGAGGTCCTGGGACCAGGAACACACTCAGATACTCACAAAGATGCTCAGGTGTGAAAGTTGGTACACTCCTGATAGCCATGACAGAGGCATTTCACGACATTATTTCCACTGCGTAGCATGCTCTTGTGGCACTGCTGAGGACAGACACAGCTCCTCTCCCAAGGAGCTCTCAATCTATCAAAACAAATGACAGATGAAAAGTATCCCAATACAGTTACCAAGATGAATGAAGTACCTTAGGGAATCCTCTTTTCCATGTTGTTTATTCAAATAATTTATTTAGGTGTTTGTTCTATCCGTTTATTCAGCTTTCATACAGTGCTTAGTGTTTTATAGCTGTTAACTACCTATCTTTGCAATATCACACTGAGGCTGTTAAATGTGATCACACCCACGTTAGGAACAGGAAAGCTGGCAAAGAGGTTAAATCTTCTCAAAGTCTCACAGTAATGAAAGATGTCCTGTAAGGCTAAAAGACAAGACTTCAATCCTTTCTGCCCTGCTTTCAAGCTCCAAATATGTACAGCTTTTTGCAGTAGCTGTCTCTATTTATCATGTGCTTCTACTTCCTTAAAGTGTATAGAATTGAAGCACTTATTTAATGTTAAACTACATATGTGTTTACTTTCCAGACCAAAGTTACCAAATCACATTCTGATCTTGCTCAGCCACAGGTGCTGAGGACCGCTCCGTGTCCCTGTGAGCTTTGGTGACCATTTCCTCAAACTGTGTCTGCTTGTCATCTTCACCAGCCAGCTGTCTGGAGCTGGGACACTGTTCCTCAAAACAAGCCCTTCCCAGATGGGGCACACACTGTTATCCTGACCTGGGGTAATTTTGTATGCAGTCCTAACCTCTGCACCTTCTGCACACTGCCTGTCCCTGGTGCAAAGTCCACAGAGGCTGCAGTGCTGCCTGTAAACTGCCTGCAAGAGTACACGGTCAGGAGAAAGATCAAGAGGGAACACTGTTCCTGTACAAGGTACTTTACATACCTACTACATACCCCCACCAACCTGCTCCCTGTGGACATTCCCTAACCTTGCCATGGAGAGGGAAATCCCTGGTCCTACCTGCCATTGTGCCCTCTCACAGGACGGCCAACATCTGATGTAAAAAAAATTCAATTTAAAGCAATCTGGGTCATACCATGGGTTGCTTTTTTTGGGTTGTGCAGAAGCGATGCTGATGGCTCAATAGCCATCCGTCACAATATTCCCAGTCCTCCACCTGCAATTCCTAACACAACCCTCTTCCACCTGTGTAAACTGTTCTGCTCTTGTCACTTTGTTCAGGCAGCCTTATCCTATTTAGAGACAGCCTGAAAGAAGGATGCATATAAGAAGGACATCAAACTATTAGAGTGTGTCCAGAGGAGGGCGACCAAGATGCTGAATGGCCTCAAGGACAAGACTTAGGAGGAGTGGCTGAGGTCACCTGGCTTGTTCAGCCTGGAGAAGAGAAGGCTGAGGGGTGACCTCCTCGCAGCCTACAGCGTCCTCAAGGGGGGCAGAGGAGGGACGGGTGCTGATCTCCTCTCTCTGGTGACCAGCGACAGGACACGAGGAGATGGAATGAAGCTGCGTCAGGGGAATTCAGATTGGTCATTAGGAAAAGGTTCTTCACTGAGAGGGTGATCGATCACTGGAACAGGCTTCCCAGGGAAGTGGTCACGGCACCAAGCCTATCGGAGTTCAAGGAATGTCTGGACAACGCTCTTAGTCAGATGGTTTAGTTTTAGGTAGTTCTACAAGGAGCAGGGAGTTGGACTCGATGATCCTTATGGGTCCCTTCCAACTCCAGATATTCTATGATTCTACAACTAGTTAAAGTACAAAGAAATTACTTGTTAAACAAATACGCAGAAAATATAGCTCTTTTAACAAGCTGTTAACAAGTTTTTTTAACAAGCTGCTAGGTGGAGCATTAATATGCTCACCCCTTAAGCAGGTCTGAAATGCTCTGTGAAAACCAAACTTCTTGGGTGTAGGAGTTTGGCCTGTCAGTGGGAGGAAGCTTTCACAGAGGAAAGAGAGGTTAATGGAGGTGGTTGTATGTTTCATTGAAACATCCCTAGCTCCCTCCTCTGGGTTCCTCCCCAACCCCTTGTCTTCTTAAGGAGTATGTGAGGCTGCCTCCCCGGGCTAACGCGACTGACATGAAATCCACTCTCCCCTTTCTGAAAGCTGTGCAGTTTAATGCATCCCATGCTTTCCTACTGCTCAATCTGCATACATGCTAGACTATTTGAAGCATCTCTGTCAAAGGAATAGCCCTGGTAGAGAAGACCTAATGGAGACTGGAAATTCGACCTTGGCTGGTAGAAGAACATGGAGAAACTTGTCTTCACAAGCAATCACTTGGAAGGTCCCTCTTCTGTGAAAATCTGTTTCCTCTCTTCCAAGGTGCTCTCTGGCAAGTATCAGGACATGGAGTTTCTCAGTAGTAGAAACATCAGCAGAAACATCAGAAGAGTGGTCCAGAGAAGTCAGATTGCTTTGAGTAATGTTTGGGTGTGCTAATACAGTCTCTTCTAGGGTTTAAATGAGGAGGTTAAGGATTGCTTTGTTCTGAGCCACAATGGAAGTTGTTGCATAAGATGAGATGTCTCTTGATGCAGTGTCCTGGGAAGGTTTTGTAGCTGTCTTCTGTTTTCCTTCCCACATCCAAAGTCAGAAATAGTGACTCCCACCACAGATTGTTCTCCCAACAATCAGGACACAACCTGGTTAATTTATACCAAGGTTGATGGGTTGACCAATGAGGGCACATTGTGGATAAGAAGGATTTGATGAAAATAGATGTTATGGATGAAGCAAGAGTTTGCGGGATAAGTGACATCCCTGAAAATTCTCCATACTTGGTGCCATGTGGAAACAGTTGGCAATGATAATGCTTACCTGTCTTATTTAAGGCTTTTGTTCAGGTTGTATCATTATTTCCTTTTTATGAACATTCTGGAGGTAAGTAACCATTGCCAAGCAGAGTCTACAGACAATTTAGACAGATTACCGGATGAATGGGAGGAAGTCGTCTTTAGGGAACTGCATGCCATTAAAGGTTTACTTTTTAACAAGCATACAGTAAGCTCACTGCTTTAGATGAGTCAACTGTGGTAGTTTTAAAATATTTATAGTTTGTATGTCATTTAGGTTTACAATATTAAGAAAATGCACCGCAGAATGTGGATTCATATTACAAAGTGTTCAGGTGCAGCACTGATGTAAGGTCTGGCCTGCTTCCCCCATCCCCAGCCACTTGTTCCTGTCTCCAGGCTAAGGCAGGATTTATGCTGCTTCTTAGCTGTATCAGTGCAACTGTTTATGTGATTGTGGTGGTATGAGCGAAAGCAGGGAACTTAATCTGAAGTAAAATAGTCATTAATTTTAGCAGTTACACTGGAGACACAAATACAGCTTTTCAGCATGGCTGAATATGAACATGCTCCGTAGATCAGTAACACAAGTGCCTTTAAGGGAGCCAGGCACCATCTCTGACTCCTTATGAACTCCAGTTTCCACACTGTCATTTGGAAAGCTTCAAGCATAGTGAGCAAAACACTGGTTTCTCCATATTCAAAGCAAAAAGAGAAGAAGTCTGGGTAATTTATGTGACAAAGATGTGCCTACTGTTATCTTCTCCAGCTTGCAATGTTTCTGCGGCAAGAAACTTTCTGAAGTTGTACAATATTTCATGTTTATTTACAATGAGGCCTGTACTGATTAGTATAGACTTTTAAATTCAATCAACTCATGTGCTAAAACTGTGCTTGAGAAAAATGCTTTTTGGTTAAGTTTAATAGCATTTCTGGTAGGGAAAAATCAATGCCAAACAAAGAAACTGTCTGTGTCAGCCTTGCCTAAATTTGTTTGATCACGCTGTAATATATATTTGAAAAGCACTTTCAAGTTGTAGAAGAAGAGTAAAGGTTAAGTATCAGCAACAATGGGCAAATGCAGCTGGTAACATCATACATATTTAACGATATTATGTGGGTGTCATGCTCTTCCAAAGTTATTACTGCAGTTTTGTCTTCAAAACACTGTGGTGAATTTGTGATAGGCTTGACACAAAATGTCACTGGAAACGAAAAAGAGAAATTACAATTCTGAATGGGATGATGGAAGCGCTTGCAGACTAGTATTGTCTGTCCAAATCAATAGAAGAGAGCAAATGATACATTTTTACTGGCTTTTTTATTACTGAATTAGTTACAGGCAAGCTTGCAGCTAGAAAAAAACCCAACACACTGAAATGAAAGGAAATGAGCAGATAGAAGTCTCGGAGAGAACAGTAGAGGGACCACTGGGAATTTCAAAATATTATCCTTCTGCCATAGTGGTTACCCTGCTGAAATGGCAGACATGGACTAGCTTTTTCTGGCCCTGATGAGAATGCTGAAGGCAAAGTGAAGCTAGTCACTTAATATGCCTAGTGCATTTGTCATTGCCTCTTGTCATAACATGAATGAGATTGCTGTATGCATCTTTGATTCATACATGATTTTGGATTCATGTTTATTGTAAGTGCCTTCCACATTTCCATAATTCACAATGAAACAGTCCTGAATAATGAGAGTCTCTGGAGTAAGGCGCATATTTCATCCTTCTCCAAGGATGACTTCCCATGCAAAGGGGTGAAGGAATGTGGCAGAAATAATTTGAAACTGCTGGTCAGCCTTCTTCTTGGGCTTTTTGTCATCCTTTGGGTCCCTGAAGAGGTTCCTACTCCTATGGAGACACTATGGAAGGAGGTCACATCTGGTGCTTTGCAATGGGAAAACCCACAGGAAGCAGAACATGCATGGACAGGAAGGGATGCCCTGGAGATGTCCCTGCTGCCTAAGCCTTTACGAGCCCTCTCCCCAGTGCTTAATTCTTCCCACCCCAGATGAGTCTTGCTTGCTCACCAAGCTTATGGTTTGCCCAGTTTCCCACCCTCCATGCCCTGCCCACCGGGGCTCAGGCCTGGTGGCATCCCTGGCCACCACCCCATCACAGTGAGCTTTGCTTCCACCAGAACCTTGGATGTGGCGACAAGCCAAATAGCTCATGTGCAAGGGTGAGAGGGCCCACCATGGCTGGGCATCTCCTGCAGGTGCTTTCTTCCTCACCTGGGAGAGGTTTAGTGGAATGTACTGTAGTGTAGTGTAATGTAGCATAGCACAACACAACACCTGTGCCACCAGCTTCAGTACTACTAGCTGCTTCTGTGATCATTCATGTCCCAAAAGCATGGATGAGGGGAAACCCAGACCATGACCCTCCTGCCCCTCTCTTTATGCAAGGGCTAGTGGTGGACTAAGTGCTTCAGCACACCTTGGTTTTGTATTCAAGTTTTCTCTCCTTAGTCCTCCTGATTTCACTCCCCAACCGGTAACCCCTAAGTCTGTCTTTGGCTAGTTCCCTTTCCATCCTTCACAGAAGCAGGGAAGCCTCAGTCCCTCTGCCTTCTCATGCTGTGTCCTTTTGGTGGCTGCAATTCAGCAGCAGAAGCTCATTCACATGCTTTCTTCCATCTCTGGCATCGTGCTAAGCCTACCTGAAACCTTAGCTCCACGTTACTCCTCTGATCCTTGGGCAGCATTTAAGCATCTTTACCTCTACTTTTCTTACCATTAATAATCTTATTTTTCTAATCAGTTTAGGATGGAACATTATTTGCTTTATGTGTTAAATAGGTTTAAAATGCTACTATCATAGCAAGAAACTTAAGTCTAGTGATTAAAGTAAATAAATTCCTTTGGTAGTTGTTTTTTATCTCACCAAGTCAAACTGTAACACAACTATCGTGGGAAGAAATTTGCTAGTTAATGTGGAATTACTTCAGAAGGAAACCCCAGACTTCAGTAGTACTCCATCTGACAACTCCTTGGTCTTCTCACATCATTTGTAATGCTCTATAAATGCAACTTGTCATCGCTACCTGCCTCTGCTTAACCATGGGACACCTGAACTCCTGCAAAAGTTGTTCTTCCAGTGGCAGTGTAGAACAAACTTGTGCTCTGCTTCCTTCATAGACTTCTGATTCTGTAAATATGTACTTGCATAACTTCACATGGGCCTGTAGTCTTTCTGAAGCAAAAGGATTTGCCTATTCATGAATATAAAGGTATACACATGCTTGAATGTTCACAGACTGAGGTAATTCAAATCTGATCTGTAAAAGGTTCACGTAGTGAGTTGTCCCATTCACTTCAACTTCATGAAGTCCTTCAGGATAACAGACTGACTGGTTTGTAGATTTGCAGGCCTCCTGCAAATACCTAGGGACATAATTAATTTTATTATTGTGAGAGAACCTTTTGGAATTAGTGGAATTGTTCAGAGTAGTAAAATAAATACATACATAAGGCCCTATAAGTAAATTTAAAATGGTTTTCTGAGTTTGTTGTGTCTCTGTTCTCTTGTACTGTAATTTTTTTTAATAGTCTAAATTTTTAGATTATTAATAGGTCTTTTAATAGAAAAGTGATTGAAATAAGAGGAGAAGTAGAGTACAACAGTATGTAAAACAACCTTTGATCTTTTTAAATTTATGGAGTGCCTTTAGTGCATCAGCTTGCAAATGTCAATTCCTATTAGCAAGGTTACAAACATACATGTATTGAAATGATTAGAAGATCAGAATTTATTTTGTAAAAGTTTTCTTATGAGATAGAACACACACATTTTATAGCTTGTGTACAAGGTGCTCAGTGCACTTTTGGGTTAAGCTATCTGATTGGCTTTCTGAAAACTTCTAAAACACGGCTGTAGACCTGGCTGTATTAGTAGACAACAGTTATTTCAGTGGCACTGCATGGTCTGAACTTTAGAATATTTAGACTAACTTTGCCTTGACTGTACATCAGCATTATTTGCTATGTATCAGAAATTATTGACATTTCTTTAATATAGCCCATTGTAACATCATAGTAATGCCATTCTGACTGCTGTGTTTCTATGGGTTATTCTAGTTCACTGGACCTAGACTTTTGTTGGAGCTACTCTGTCAGGACTTAGAGCAGCAATCAAAGATCAAATATGTGTCTGGTCTGTTTTTAGAGAACTAAAAGCACTGATGGCATTTAGGAAACTTGGAGGGATTTTGAGAGAGCAGCACCTCTTGGGGAGCTGAGTTGCTGTTTGCTCTGCAATGTGACGATCTTGCAATTTTTTTTCTTTCTTTCCAAAAAATAAGGATACAGAGGCAAGTTTGGTGAGCTTTCTTTGATGTTTCCTGTAGCCTTGTTGGTGTTTTTTTTTTTTAAAAACTGGAAACATTTGATCACAAGGAACCTTAACAATCAAGTGCAGAGTAGTATTCCAAGGAAAGTTTAAAATGTGAGCTTGAAACAAAAGACATACTGCACAGAGATTAACTAAGACTAAGTCCTATTAGTGTCACTGGAAATAAGCACCTAAACTCCACTGTTTTTCTTGAACTAAGAAAAATGATACATGAGTAGGAGAGTAACACAAACTAGCAGAACAAAGAAAAATCTTAGTTAAAACCTAAAATGGCACTTCTGCTATGACAAGTTGAGCTTAGACTTTGGAATGTGAAACCATTCAGTTGACATTATCCCTGCATTACATAGGGATGAAAGGTAAAAGAAGAAAAAACACCCAAATTAACCATGGAGTTAATTTGAGTAAATCCATGGAGTTGGATCCTGATTTCTTTTATTAGCATCTTCAAATCTTGTATTTGTAAAGTTAATTTTGGTTATCAAGATTATTTTTTTTTAATTCCTAGATAAAGTTTCTGAAAATTGTAACTGTAAGTGCATATTTATATAACCTTCCATGTATTCAACAGTATAAGGTCATAAAGGCTTTACAGAGTCATTGCACAAGTACAGCAATACAAACTTATTTTACTTTTACCTTAGTATAACAGTGAGGATCTTAATTCTTTAGCACGTAAATATCTATCCATCTACCTGTATAGAAATTTAAATAAATACTATAGACTTAGGATGTTTAAATTTTTAAATAAGAAAAGAGCAACATTTTGGTTTTGGCCGTTTTAAGTTGACAGGTCATTACAGTGCCTGAGGTGAAACAAAAGTATATTTAGCAATCTAGTACAATCTTTTACAAGAAAAAAAAATAAATTAATTTGCTTTTAGCATAGTTTATATATATTTTAAAAACTTATACTTTTTTTCCTTTTAGTGTAGGCAGAATTTGATTTCTCATCAGGACAATAAGAAAATCAGAAAATGCAGGTTAAGTGTCCTTTTCTGTGGTAATATTATTCCTCCTGCTTCTCTTCTAGCTGCAGCTAGGTAAGTTGGTAGTTTATATCTCAGAGACTTCTGCATTTCAGTATATTTATATTAAATTTATTAGCAGTAACTCCTGCTAACTGGTACACAATGCACACTCGTGCACACTGCCCAGTATTTATGTAGTGCATCAGTCAGCACTCTCTACTTGCTTCAGTTATTTACATTTTGAATTGCTTTCTGATATAAAATCAAGAATGAAATGAAAAGTCACTATAAAATACATGTATTTGACCAAAGAACCTTACATTGGAAAATAGATGACTAAATAATTTTCATCTCCCCTGGCACTTAAGGGTTTTATTACAATGCTGGTCACCTCCCTTACTCATTTTTACCTTTGTAGTCTCTTTCTAACTTTTACCTTTTGATGATAACTATCTATTTCCATGTCCCCCAAGTTGCATACTTAAAAAAATCCTCATTTCCACTTTTATGCTCACTTGTAATTTCATTGGTCTTTCACTATTTTCCCCTTTTACTTTTTTTGGAGGAATAGAGGCAGTTAATTCTTTTTCTTTATGACTCTCAGACTCACTCATGTTTTTCTGCTTAAATTTTTTTCTTTCAGTCAATTCCACTCACTATTTTCCTCAGTAATCAAGATATTTTTTCTAAGGAAGAAGTATAGCCATTACCAGTTAAGTGTCTCCTTTTTTATTGCCATTGAATGTAATGAAGTAATAACTGCTCCTCCCTATGCAACTACCATTTTATAGTCCTAGCCATCATGGTGTAATCCAGCATGTTTGGAAGCATCATCCTTCCCCCCACCCCCAAGAACGTAATGATTTTTTTTTTTAACTTTAAGATTTTTAGAACTTTTACCAAGTGCAGTAGGCACAGGGTTAGACTGTCTCTATAAATTACTATTTTAATCATTCAACGGAGAAACTGTGATCAAGTCAAGCAGGGTTCTTTTAAACTCACTTCCAAAGGAATCCTGTCATACCAGCCAGAATCCTGAAAACAAACCCAAACAACATTTAGTACAGCTCTGACTGATGACCACCGACTGCCTGAAATGTTCCCGACGTTACTGAAAACCCTCATGCCCAAATCACAGATGCATTTGTTAAGGGCACACAATGCAGAAGTGTGTATTGCCCATTTGCTTCTCTTAGCACACTCATCACAGCAAATTGTCAGCATCTCTGAAGGTAAATGACAAAGGATTTTCTCCCACAGTTGGCTACCCCATAGCCAGTGAACAGGCTTTGGGACTGTGTTGTTTATGTGCTAACTCTGGCCAAAAGAGGATGGCTCTGGGATTCTGGTGTAACCTTATCAAGATGTTTATTTGTATGTGGTAGTTAAATCTTCTGTAAGTGGTTTAAAACCTTTGAAGTGCCAAAAGCTTGGACAGTGGTTATTTATGTTACTATCTATTTCTGTTTATTTTCTAATTTTAAAAGGGTGACGTTCATACATTGACAGTGTCTTGACACTATAATGAGTTGCCTTGACATTGTGGACCTTTATAATTAGCCATAATAAGTTGCCTTACTAGATGTGAACTGGCAGATTCTCTTGGTTTCTGAAGCTGTAGTGCAATGTCATCCACGAGCCTTAAGAATATTATATGAGGTTCAGAGAGTATTGGTTCTGTAAAAAAAAAAGCACATCCCAAAACCAGACTGAGAAGTAGAGACTGCACTTGTTGGATAATAATTGCAATATTTTTCCAAGCTGAAAATACTTAGCCATTGTCAAAAAAGAAGATTAAAATACCAAGAGGTCTGTGTTAAATGTCAGTTACTGTTAAACTTTACAAAATATTTAACTTTTAAAAATGCCTCAATCCCAAATGCTTTTCTATTTGGGAAAGGATAACTGTACAGGGTAGCTCAAGGATACTTTTCAGGAATGGCCTTTTCAAAGGGTAAGAAGGAGAAAGGGACCTCACATATGACTCTCCTGGACAAGACCTACATCTCCTCCTTAAACAGTTTTACTGCCAATCATGATGCTGGTCTGTTGCCCTCTCCCAAGTGCATAAAGTCCTGCAGATACCATATCAACAGATAAATCAGGTAGGTCCTTGCCTGTTTGGTAGGAAGTACTGAAGGCACTGATCAGAACATAACTGAGCTTGGCTGCAGAAGGTTAGCTTTGTATGCAGAGAGATTAGGAGTTTCCGATTTTTGCAATAAGGAAGTCTAACACTCTTGTTGCAATTTAATCCCGAAATCCACAAATCTCCACTAGGCTGGAAGGCTGTCTCTTAAAGTATGATACAGTATTCATTATAATTTTATAAATCACTAAACATTTGATTCAGCCTTTCAGTTCTGTTTTAATACAGCATATTGTTGTGCAAAAGGCTATTTTATCAAAACTTTTTTTATGTCAAAGCCTAAATAGGTTTTTGCTTTTTACTAGTATTAAGCACAAGGCTCTAAGCCTCAGAGAATATAACTGTTTCTTTATATTGATCCCTAAGATCACATTTAAAAATAATTGTTTGTTAGGAAAGCTGTTCAGGATACCAGGTTAATTTATGCTCTCAGTTAAAGTCACCTCAGCATTATAGTAAATAATTGTCTGATTTTTAAATATGAGTGTCAATATTTTAATTTGATTGACTAGAAACAAAGTCTTACAGTATCTCTTATGATATATTTTCAGTGATGCAAGGTGCTTTATGTAATACATGGTGTCCAAGACGTTATATAACTCCATGTGCTATTTTAGTTGCTCATGAGTTGTTAATAATATAT
>JANXJC010000078.1:23635266-23654758 GCA_027564655.1 Leptodon cayanensis
GGCAATCTGGAGCCTGCTAGCCACGGTGTTGGGATGTTCTCTTGAAGGAATCTTTCCTGAACTTGTCTACTAGCATTTGTGTATACACACCTTCAAAAAGAACAAGACAAAATAAAGTCAAAGAAGGATTTTAGATTATTTTAGTATTTGATTCATTTAAATAGTATAGTTCCAAGAAAGTCAGAGTTAAATATGTGGGAGCATTTCTTTTACATATAATCTTTATCTCTGTGCTCAGTTGATGCTCTTTTTAGCAAGCAATAATTCAGTGACATTTTTGCTTCCAAAATTCTGATTTAACAGAAATTAGATTAGTTTTTGCTGAATCTGCCCCAGACCGGGGCGTGTTTAAGTCCTAGTTTCACGTATAATTTTATGTCTTCTGTTGATTCAGGTCAGATCCATGGATATGGAAAGAAAGCATAATGTAGTCAGCTCAGAAGCTGAAACACCAGCTCTATTAGATGACTGGTATCTTTATTATACCTACATTAATGGATGTCTGGTGTCTGAGATGCACCTACATTTGCCTGATCATAGTAATTTTCAACTACAGTAGATTAAATATATTTATGTGGATGCAGTTTATCAGATATATTTACAGTTTTGGACATGAATATACTGATGGGGCAAGTATAAACACCAGAAAGAGGCCTCTTTGTGCACATGATCTTTAAAGTTATGCTGACACAGAGTTCCTCTTTTGTTCAAATATTCCGTGAGAAAATAATTGTGACTATTTGTATGCCAATGATTACAAAAATGTTCAATTAAAATGTATTTTAAATATATAGAAGTTCACTTTGCACACATAGCATACAGCATTTTTCATCCAAGGTACGCCCAGTGATTTAAAAAACCTAGTCAATATAGCCAATACCTGCTTCCTCAGACCCTCAATCCCTATGGTATTAAAAAGGAATATATTTGATTTTGTTTTACCTAAAAATAAACTATATACAATAGAGAGGGGAAATCATTTGCTCTAAGTCAGACATATATGACTAATTATAATCATGTCTTTTCAAAAGTGTAACTTTGTAAGAAAAATGGGAATATAGTAGTATATTGGCATTTTTAGATATCAATTTTGAATGGAAATTTCTCATGCTATTAGGGCACATTTCAGAAAAACAATTCAGAGGACTGTAATATAGTTTGTATTTCTTTTTTTTTTTTTTAAATCAACCACAGCATCAGAAGATGTCAGTTCTTAAATTTTCAGTGGTTTACAGAGTTGAAGTACTGTCTCATAAGCAATACAAAGGAATACAAAAGAGATTTCTGAAAGAATGTTTTGGAAGTTCTTTACACGAAATCAAGAAAGGAAAGCCTAAGTAAGTGAAATTTAAATAAATGTCTGTAAGATTATTTTATTAAGTTTGTTGAATAACACGTGGTTAAAATTCTCACTCCTGTAGACTATTAACTTCCTGCAGAGAGCTGCTGATTTAACTAATGCATTACCTACTAAATGTCTCTACTATGTGGTTTTTTAGGACTTGAAAATAAAGCACATATCCTTGCTAAAAGCAAAATTAGGCTAGCTGTAAGGTACAAAATAGAGAGATTCCTGATGCTGTTTGGTCCCAGTAACCCTTTTCTCCTCTACCCTTTTTTTTGAGAGTTTACACAAGAGATTATAAAACATGGAATTAATATTAACTATACCAGACATGGTATGTTCAATAAAATAATAGCATACTCTTATTTTTCTTACCAATGTGAAAAGCTAACAGATTTTATTCTTTTATTGAATATTCCATATCTGGTATTCATGACTACTATGTTGGAACAAGTGCATGACTGTGTCTGGATGGACATTCTGCTTTCTAAACCCTCAGGCCAACAAACCACTATAAGTCTCTTGTTATCTAACCATGCTAAGCTCTAAATGGCTTGAGATCACTGATAATCATCCGACAAGGTCTTTGGGCTGTAAGATTCTTCCACCTATGTTGGTAGATTATTTTTCATTTGCTCAAATTTGACATCCAAAGACCCACAGTCCTTTCATTTTGATCTGAACTCATTAGCTCAGAACTTCTCTTGCTCCAGTAAAGCAAATTTTTCAGAAATGTAAAATTTTAGATAATGCAAAGAGCCCCAAAGTATATACAATTTTAGAAGATCCAATCCCATCAGACATAACATGAAAGTCAAGTAACTTCAGGGAGCTAAGAATTCTGTACAGAAAGAGAATCCACCAGCCTGCAGGTCTAAATAATTTTTGTTTCTGTTAACATAGAAAGATAACAAAACAGAACAATTGTTTTAACTGATATTAATATGATATGATTTATTTTTTCCTCAAACCATAGTATGGGTTTTCATAGCAATTCTATGTCAAAAATGAACAAATTGGCAGCATGGCTGCTTGGGAACATATTGACCAGACAGCAGGGTTCCTCTTGTAGTCCATTTGCTGCCAGTAGGACAACTGGCTCTGGCAGTTAACTCAGAAATGGAATAGTGCAGCAAGCCTTCAGAAAAGTGCTATACCTGGGGTGACATCAGTTTCACTCTCCAGCAGAATTTGCTCTGAAGCATTTTGTATGGATTCATGCCATTATGGCTCCATCTCTGTGGAAAGAATGGGCCAAAACTGAACCAAACAATGGCAGATCTGTCTCTCTGCGGCTAGTACTGCATGTAGTATACATAATAGAAAAAAGGGGAAACAGTTCTATTACAATTTGGGAAAGAGTGACTGAGACCTTGTGGAAATTTTTTTTATGCTTTAGTCTTGCATGACAATCATCCAAGAATTCATGAAAAATATAGAAGAATTATTAGAAACACAGACTAATCTCAACAGAACTAGTACAGATTTTTCAAGACAATAAAACAGTAATAAATATTATTTTTAAAGGTACTAGGTAAATTTTATTTCAATGAGCCTTCTTTGAACCATCATATATATATTTTGAAACAATGATAAAATATAAAATACAAGGGCTAAATCATCCCTATTTCTGCAGAGAAAAACCATACCTTTATAGTCACAGATAATTGCTTTTGAACCATCCAAACCGTAGACAACTGAGAACTACCAGCTATAATTATTGACTCAAAAACCTTTGACAAAAATGTCCAGTAAGATTATCTTCTGGAAACCAGCTGCTCACAGGATTAGAGGTGTATGTCTGTCTCGGACAAGAAACTGGCTAAGAGATTGCAAACAAAGCAATGGTTCCTGGACTCTTTTCAGCATTGCAGAAGTCCTTTTGTGGCATATTAGAAGTGATGTTGTGTAATGTATTTATCAATCACTGAATAAAAGTACATGAACAGTGAGAAGACAGATTTTGCAGATAGTACACAATTATGTCAGTTAGACAAAACCAACGCAAGCTGTGAAGAAACTCAGACCCAGTGGAGTTAAATGAGTAGATAAAAGATGATGGTAAAAGAAGGCATGCTGAAAGGAGTAATCTGAAATAACACAAAATGTGTTAAAATCATAATGGAAAAAATAGAAAAGAGTTTGAGATATAGTTTCAAATGCTGTTATTGTTTAGAAGAAATATCCTTGTAAAATTAAAATGGAAAAATAGTTCTATCACTGTTCCACAGTCTTGGGTTTTAAATTAATTTAATCAAGAAGGAAAAAAATGTGTGGTTATTTATGAATGATTCAGTGGAAATCTCCCCTCTCTATATAGCAGGATATATAGAGAATTCCTCATCTAAAATGCTGTACTCAGTTCTGGTAGTCCTTTCTCAAAGTGGTAATATCATATGAATGTTAAGTGTCAGCAAACAGAAAAGATTTGTTGGCTTAGATAAAAAAAAAAGTATAGAAAGTAGGAACCGTAATTATATATTGTGCACTTTGAATTAGCATTTTTCATAATGAAGGATAAGGAGAGATACAAACAGATCTAAAGGAATTACATTTAAATTAAAAAGTTTTAGAAGGTACAGAACACAGTTAATTCTATGAAACTCATTGTTGGAAAGATCTTTGCCTCGAGACAACATTAATCTTTGCATTAGAATAAATACATACAGGGCACATTATGCCAATCACTACAAATTAAGAGTTAGAAAAAAATTGCCAGCACATGAATCATTTCCTAATTGTCAACATTTTTACACTTCTGAAATACCTGATTGCAATTTGATGTTAGAGACACGACACCAGGCCACACATAATAGTAGAGCAGGTTAGCAATTCCTGTGTTCAGAAAAGACTTGCCAGATCAACGCTAACCTATATCCATCCCTAGCTGAAATGATTAGGAGGGAATTGGTTGCTTGACAACCATGTTAGCCCTAGGTCATTTTTGCAATATTTATGAGCCAATGTTCTATTTGCATTAGATTCATTAGCTATGCCTTTCAGAAGGGAGGAAGGAAGATATGGGCAGCTGACCCCTGCTGATCACCCCAGATGAATGAGTCAAGACTGACTTAAAAAAAACCAGTGTGTCATGATGCTGGGAGGAAAAATGGAGATTGCAGCAGGTATGGAAATGAAACAGGGGCATCTCATGCATGTGGGGTAAAAGAATGGCTGTAAACACAGACAGTCCCGAGATCCAGTCACCTCCGCCATACCTCACCTCCTCCTGGATGAGCCGCACAGTTTCTATCCAGCTGTTACTAATGGTATTTGGACTTGTGGGCTGTTGCTAATGGCATTTTGACCTGTGGGGTCACATTTTTCTGCAAACAGCCTGGAGCTTTTCAGTGGTGTGTCTTTCCAGGCCTAGGCTGAGAAGAGCGGTAGTCTTTAGCTGGTAATATAATCAAATCCAGAAAGAAAGTGAAAAGAAGGAGTGGGCAATTTGGAAAGAAGATGAAATACAAGAGGACAGGGAGAAGAGAATCAAATGAAAAGAATGCAGAAATAAGACTCTGGCTGTTCTAATTTTGGTAACCACCTCACTTTTCTTCTAAGAAATACGTAGTTAAACAAATTTTTTAACGGAATATGTCTGATAAACCATTATATCATCATACTACTGGGTCATAAACATGATATGGTTCTTAATAAATCTTAATTTAAAGTTTAGCTATTATAGAAATTTTTAGTACCATTAACATTCCTGTGGCTGGTCCTCATACTGAAAAAAAGAAAAGTATTTAATAACAGTTTTAGGTGACTTTTCTTGCTTTGTAGATGCTTGCTCGTGTTTTCAGTTTTGTGACTTTTTTTGGCTGCGGTGCACTGTATTGAATTCCAATGCCTGTATTAGTGAAGATTTCCTTTTTTGCAGCAGTCAGCTATTGGTTAAAAATAGCTACATAATATTATCATTAAATATTCATTAAATTGAGTTGTGGCAGCCTTTGAGAAGCATCCAATTAAACAGTTCACTTTCTACACATAAGGCTACAAATGAGCAGTCTTCTTTCTTTTCAATAATACATCACAGGCTGCTGTTAGTATCTGTAAAATAATTGATAAGGCAAAAGTTATTTGTAAAATACATACTAGAAATAGAAAAGTAGATTAGAGAGGATGATTTTGCCTTGGGACTTTCCTCTGACTGTGGGAAAAGTACAGCATACTTTGATTTATTTTTACATAGCCTGGGGAAATCTGAAATGTCATATCTAATCATTCAATATTTTCTATTTCTGACATGTATTATGTATTACTAAATCTTAAAAATCAGAGATGGAAAACAGATCATAGACTTTACTCACCCTGAAGCCATTACAGGACAGTAAATATGGCTGGATCATCGAAAAGGCTCAGTGACTTTTTGGATCTATCCAGTATATCTTATATTGTTGCTAGCGCATTGATACACCCATTGACTTGTTTGAAGAATGTGCCTAGGCTGCAGAGGCATGACCTCCATCTGTGCAGGCAGAGCTGAACTAGTTTGAGCAGCAATGGCAGTGGAGGTGCATTGGCTCAGACTTTAGCATAGGACAGAGCATCCTTCTGATTTCCTGGGACCAGCCCGTGCTGCTGACCCCTCACTGGCATGCTGGCTAAAGATGTTAAAGCTAGCTAGGTTTGCCATACGTGTGATGAAACCGCCTCCTCATCTGCAGTGCAGACCTGCCTCAAATCATAGACTGGCTCTGACGCAGTGGTGAACAATGGGTAGTAAGGAACTGCAGGGACCCAGAGGTCTCTCCTCTGAGCAGCTGAGCTGCTCTCAGGGTACCACAGTGGCACAGGGGAGCAACGTCAGCCTGCTGCCACTCTCCTGTTTCCCCAGCCCTGGGCATGTCCAGAGACTAAACTAGGCTTCTGTGTAAGTCACTGGATCCCAAGTTACCTATTACATGCCTCTTTTGTAGCAGCTTTTGCCTTGTATGTATCTCACCTTCTGCCACTTGCTGATTATTTCTTGCCTGTCTTCACTTACTGGTGTTAGTTTTGATTCACCACTTTATTTAATTGCTGATTCCAGCACATTGCTTCAAAATGTACCTTCTGGTTATTATCAAAGTTCTGTGTACAAACTGGGCCTGAACTCCACGGGATATTGGTTCAGCAGACTGGAAATTGTTTGGCCATTTCATTTACATTTAAAATGTAGGCTTTGATTGAATTAAATATGAAGCAAAGCACTACAAGATGTACAGTGCTCTTTTTATTTATTTATTTTTTAAATGTGGGATGAAATTACAATTACTTTTATTGTCCATTCAGTGTAATATTTAATGAGACACAAAATCTCTGATTGACTATGCATTGATGTCCGAGGAGGAAACCTATGGCTGTGGCAGCTAGAAGAGGCCACCTAAGCCACTTGGAGCCTTTCAAGGTAAAGCAAATAGCCTGGTAAAGGCCCCGGTCCTGGGGAGGAAGGCATGCTTTGCAATGTGGCTGAGGACCTGCTGCCACTGCAAAGTATTCTTACACTCCTTCCTTCTCCACCTTCCACCTCCAGCCTTGCCCTCCTGCCACCTCCCCTGTGGCAGCATCAGCATCCACCCAGCCCTGCAGCGAGGCAAATGGGGGAGCTAAATGAGCACATAACCAGTCCTGTGAAAATGTGAAGAGTATTCTGATAGCCCACCTCCTGGGTACTCGTAAAGCACGAGGGAAGAGGCAGAGCACGTGCCTGGGAACTGTGGGTGGTCTCTGGGTTCTGAGGTCTGCCAACAAACGTTCAGAAAAGTGAAATCTTGGTGTTATTACTTTAGTTAGGTCATTAGGTTTGAGAGCCAACATCATAAAACAAAAAAAGCTATTTGCAGGACTGCCAGTAGTGGTGTTTCTGACTGGCTGCAGGCTCGAAAGTCAGTATTTTGAACCATGTTATCAATATTATTTAAACACTGATGCAGTTTTAACTGCCCCAGAAGAACACGCCACTATACAGTGATCTTACAGTGGGAAGAGACAATTTACAAGTTTGTCTATGACCGCTACCATATCAAGAAAAAGGGGTGAAATCCTGGTTTATGGGAGCAGTGGTAACATTTCTACCTGAGAAACAGGATTTCCTATATGATAGAAATTAGTATGCATCTAAGGTCTCAGCAACAAGCTAATTTGTTGTTAATTTTTCAGCTCGCCCTTGCAGCAAACCATTTTGTGAAGACTTAGATTGTTCAGTACATCATTATGAAAGTTGTATCTCAATTAAAATCTTATTAAAAATATGATAGTAATACATTTTTTTATCATAAATGCAAAGCACTGCAATTAGTTCAATAAGAAATGAAAAGTAAATCTGCACTTCTGTTTTCATATTTTTTCCTTATTTTCTATATTTTCCAGGATATAACTTGGAAATCACAAATTAATTCATTCAGGATTCCAATCTGTCAGAAAGTCCAGAAAATAGGAACTAGCTAGAAAAATGCTTGCCAGATGCATGATATGTACTGAAAGAAGATATCAACTTCTCTGCTATCTGCCACTATATATAAATAATATACATTATTTATTTATTTTCCCCCGTGGTTTTTCACATCCATTAACTCTTTCTATAAAAGTAGAAACAAAAGTTTAAAGTTTTAATAATTAAAATACCGAGACAGTAAAAGCAGTGACATAAATGAAACTAAATCAAATCAGGCTGTGATCTTGCACAGTGGTACGTATGCATACAGGGCCATTGTTCCCTAAAATAAATCTTTTACAGTTTTTATTCCGTGACGCTTGTTATTATTGTGCCTGCACATCAGAGGAAATCTTCCTGCAGGCATAATTAGAATTGCCAGCTTCTGAAGTTTATCTTAGTTTTTAGAGGAATCATCTAAAGCCCAGACAAATCAATGGAAAAGCTCCTGGGATATGTCTCCACTGTGCAAAGCACAATATTAAGTGATGCCTGACTTGGTGCTAGCTGAGCTGCATTGTGCAGAGCCACGCAAGAGACAGTAACTAGGGGCTAGAAAGGAGTGTGGTGACAGAGCAGGTTAAGCCCCAAACAGACTCCGGTTCCAGAGGCAGTTTGCTCTCAGCGAGCGTATCACCTCCCTGCAGCTGTACAATGCATGGTATGGGCAAAACCCTATTATATTATGAAGCCATGTGTAGTTTGGCCTCAAACTGAAACTAATTGAGGCTGTGCCTGATGATCAGGTATATTAGGGTTTATGTGTTTCTCACTGCATTATTTACCTAGTAACCTGCAGTAATATAACATCAGTAGCAAGCAGAGGATGTTTTAAAATGCGGTCTAATGCTTTGTTGCTAAACTGTCTGGTAAATTCTCCCCCTAAGCTCCATCAAGGCAGAACACTTCTTGCAACCACCAAAGAGGACTTGGGGATGGAGAGGAGGTGAGAGTGATGGCAGTAGGGTCAGGAGTTTATCCCAGGTCTTGAAGGCCACGTTTTTCCCCAAGGGCTCTAAGGGTGCAGTGGCAAGGCAGCTTCAGTGGCCATGTACAGTCAGTCCCACTGTGCCCTCTGCCACTCTCCACCACCATTTGTAGGACCATGGGTTCGAGGGACCTGACCTCTGTGGTAAGGAATCACTTTTTTTGCCCTCCCCTTTGGCGGAGTTAGTTTCCAAACATGGGAGCTTCCAGAGCTGATTTACGCTATGAACACATGTGCTCAGGGCTGTGGTGGGGCTGGGCCCACACCACTGTTTAAAAGTGTGATACCGTGTCACGGTGACTGGCTTAAACTGCTGTGAAACCACCGCCTGAGTGGGGTTTTCCTAAAAGCAGAAGCTTTTTCAATCTTGCTGTTAGTGATCATGGCGTATGACAGGGACTACTGGAAAGTGTATATGTGATTTAATAGTATTTATCTTACACAGCATAGTAATGGGATGTCAAATTAGTAAATGGCTTACGTATAGTCAAAAGGCTGATATAGTGTCTGAGATCCCAGTCCTAATGCTTCCATAATACTTTAAAACATAGCAGGAAAAGATACAGATTTTAACAAGCTTGTAGTTGCATAAATCTAAATTTGTGCAAGAGAATTTTTAGCAATATTATGAGGAGCAGTTTAGCTGTAATGCTGGTTTGATGAATTTTATGTTTTATTTTATTCTCTCCATTAAAATCTTTGCAGATCTTTTGAAAGGAGAAAACAATAAACACCATATTCTGCAACTCAGAATGATTCCTTGTGGGCTTCCTAAGCCAAAAATAGATAATACATAGAAACAAAGTGGTCATTCAAATTGGAAAGAAATTATGAAAGCAATACTTTTGGCATTTAGTAAGCCCCAAAGAAAAGGTTGTGGTGTTAATATAATTTGTCCTACATTCCAAATGGAAAATGCAGAAATTATAAAACACACTTAAGGCCCTATCTGCAAATTACGGACTTTCATTTTGAGGTTTATACTTTGTGCTGCGGTTCTTAAACTTGGCAGAAAAAGTGCATTGGCTAACAGAGCTCAAAAACCTCTTATAATTGGCACCCTAAAATGGGCATCTTAGTGAGGTTTGGCTGCTTTTGGGCTTGAGTTTAGCAATCCATTTTTGTCCAAATCAGGCCTGGATTCATTTCAGCACCAGAAGAATGCTTTACAACACATTCAGTAATAAAGAAGCAGCCCCCTTCAGTGAACCGAAATGTACAGATGAAAACAACAGCTTCAGCTTAGTACATTTACTGACAAGGTTAATTCTGCAGTCTCAAGTCAGAAGTGGCTCACACCGTCTCAGCAGTGTAGACAAAATTGAATTTTGTTGCCTTACAGATAAGAAAAAATCAAGTAAGCCCCAGACAACTATGCATCTTATTACTGTAGAGAGGTTTGAAAATAAGATATTGTACAGCTGTGAAACTGTCCTTCTCCAGCAATCACCCTAACTCCTCACTGTCAGATGTCTTTCTTAAGATCATCATCAAGAAAAGCTTCCTGAGGGTCTTGTACAGACAAATTAGTTGGTAAGAAATTTTCTGCCCCTTTCTGGGGTGATTTTACCCAGGTTAGTCTGCCATCGTAGACAACTGCCTAGTTTTCCTAAGCCTGCAGCTGATCCTATCTTTTGTGTCCAAAACTGTTGCTTTCTCATTAACTACACCAATGCTGAGAAAGGAAAGGCTCATTTTAATTCCTTAATGGTGGAATTACTGGTGCCTGAAGCCAGCTGATGGTGTCAACTGCCTGCATCACTTCTAGAAGGGTAGTAGAAAGGAAGGAATGTTCTGGCTCTTCTGTTTTTCATAGGAATTGCTGAATATATGCAAAATGTTAACAGATCTAATTATTATGTATTTTCCTCATTTAATGATGAGAATGTGCCAGCATTTTGGCTATTAAACACTCCATGTGGTTATAAAACACTTCATAAGTGGATGTCTCTTGAGAAAAAAGTGTTTTGATCTACAAAAATGTGAATGACAAAACTCCAAAATAGTACAGGGTAACTAATTTTCAGATTTCCCAGCGATTTTATTGTTACATTGATTGTCACAGTAGTATCCTTGGACTACCTTGACTGGAGTTACAGATTTGTTAACAGAGGTGGTAAATAATTGTTTTTGTTGGTATGTGTTTAAAATGGGTAATAAGACTATAATTATAGGTATGAACGCCTGTTCTTACTTAAATGGTCACTCTAGAGATTTAAAACTGATGCCTCATTAATTCCTACTCTTGAGTTGTGCATCAGTGAGCTCATTTAATGTTGTCTCTAAAATATGCACTTTTCTTTCAAAAGAAGTTGTTTTTTGCTTGTAAGAAAGATGTTCCATCAGCTAAATGAACCAAAAATTTTCTCTAGCCTTTTACCCTTTTCCTTCCAAACAGAGAAAATTAGGTCTTAGCACTTTAGAATCTGGGGAATATGTGAATCTTCCAGTAGCCTGGAATGAAGCAATTATGCTGTCTCAGTGCAAATGTGATATTCAAGGTACAATTTTCTTAAATTATATTTCTGTTAATTACTCTGAGCCTTTCTAACTAAGCTGTGAAAGCTAACTTGATTGCTCTCAACTACGAAATTTGGAATAAAGCCAAGATGAAAATGGCTTCTATTTCCTACTTGAAGAACAAAACTTTAGAAAAATATACTGACATTATCGATGAAGTAGCTACGTTTTCTGTTTGAACCTTCTCTTTTTAAATTTAATTTGTCAAATTGCAAAATAATTTCCATTTAGGAACCTTTCATCTTACACTTTTTTATGCATAATTTCTTTATAACCTGTCTCAGAAATAGCAGCGAATATTATTAAAATGGAATTTAATGATTTCAAACTGAAAAGCTTTAAATAACTTCTTGTTTATACTTTTTCTTAATTAGTCTTATTAACAAAAACACAGAATATTGATGGATCTTTTAAAATAAAAATGTTAACTATTTTTTGGCTTGGTTTTCCAAGCAATCAATGATTATGTAGTGATTATGTGTATTTGTCTGTCCCCTCAAAAACCTTCTAGTTGCAATGGCTTACTGTAAATCAAACTTGATGTTTCATAACATGAAGCTGCTAAAGTTTTGTGAAAATCAGTAGCTGGCTGGAGAAGAGGAACCAGTGCTCTACAGTGTGCACTGAGGGAGAGGCTGTTTTAATTCAGAGCCCTATCTGTTTTAAGAGGCAGGAATCAGAAGCTCAGTCAAGATGCACATACTAGGTAATCACTCAGCACTTTGTCAGCTCCAAACCAAAAATGGCATGTGGTGACCATCAGTCAGTCAAGGAGGTAGGGACATGAGGAGAAACAGGGAAATACTGTGAGGAAGAAGAAAGGGCAAGGGCAATAGGATGGTGCTGAGTGTACTAAAAGTGTAGGGGAAGTGGCTAGGAAGTATAGATATAAATCCAATCCCAAAAAAGGGAGGCTTCCTGCTATGGTGTTCATGGAGGAACTCTCAAACACTCTGAATCATGCTTGGTAATATCAGGTAAGAGGAAAAGCTATGCACTCACCTGTACACTAAAAACATCTTTACTTACACGTAGAGCTTTAGGTAGAATAAGATTTATGGAAGTGAAGCTTTACTAATTAGTTTAAAACAGGCTTCATATATGCTTTAGGTTTTTTGGCAGCTGAAGTGCAGGTTAAAAAAAAAAAAGTGATTTAGTCCTGCAGAAAAGAAACAGGAATGATGAATGAATGTGAATGCAGTATCTATGATGTACAGTCCACAAACCTGATGTGTAGGACAAAGCAAAGTCACTTGTTTTTTATTTTGTAGGAGAAATAGTGGTCTCTGTTATTTTAGTCTCAGGTACAGGGTCATTCCCTAGTAAAATGGAACTTCAAAGAGGTCTGCACTTGGGTTGATTATTTGCCATACTGTATCTCGTTCAAAAAGTACTGATATTGACAGCTACAAATTTTCATGATGAAAATGCAAAAACTGGGCTGCCAGTTTAACAAAGTGCATATTTTTGTTCAAATATCTGTTAGAATACATGTTGATTTGGAATAAAACTAAGAATTTAGAGACTTCTTTTTACTTAACATTCCATTGCAGTGCTGGTAGAAATATGTGGATATTTTCATGGTACTGAAAAACAGACTTTTATGTAGGTCTCACATGTCTACTTTTTTAAAATCTTGTTGCGGAGGAAAGGAGCTTTATGTTGATAGTACATGGATTGTGCTACCTGTCAAGTCAATTTTAAAATCAAGTCAGTCCTCAAAACAAACTAAAGAGCAGGTCTTATCACCTGCCTACTAAGATGTATTATATATTTAAAAAATAACAGTAATGCACTATGATATCACTGACCCATGAATCCCTGGTTTAGCCACTTGTTGACTTGGTGGGAACTGCATGAATGTCTCAGGCTACATGACTACAAAGGAACATGCAATTGTAAGATATTCTGCTCTGCAAGAATCCTCTGAAGCAGAGAATGCTGATTTGAAGATTCAAGAGCTTGCTTTCATCTTGCAGTAAATAAATTAATATTCCTTTCACTGGCTGTGGAGCGGGAAAGCTTTAGAATAATTTTGAAATCAAGTATAATTTTTTTTACCCATATTAATATTTCAGAGAGGAAAGGACCATAAGAATTTTACAGATCATCTCCAAAGAGGTAATACAATGTTCACAAACATAAACTACTGATGCTAAGGACTGTACTATAAGTTTGCACTGTGATTCTAACTCTGAGGGTACAATTCACCTGACTAAGAGTAGACATCCATACTTAGGCTAAAAGTCTCTCCTGTGCTTCCGTAGAGTCACAATTCATCTGTCTTGTTTATGCAGTGGGGGAAATCTAGACAACTGTGCTCTCTTTAGTGATTCTTCTTCACGGTGCTGGATCAAGGTACCTGGATGCATACCCAGCCACTTGAAATACATGTAGTGGACACGTGGTACTTGGGAGCAGATAATCTGCTTTACAGATCTATTCCTACTGGGCTAAATCCACTTACTAATACGGATATAGCCATGTGTAGAGGACTTAGGTGGGGAAGGGACCAAGCAATGCCGGGGCATAGGACAGAAGGGGACTTAAATGCAGTAGCTAGGACTACATAAGAGATAAGAGCAGAGCTACGTACTTACATTCTCTCAGCTATTCACAGTTTAAAGGCAAAGGCTAGGACAAGAAATGGAGGGTCAGCAAATATGCCACAGCCACAGCCTCCCTTACCAACATACCTAAGCATATAAAAAATGTCCGATCCCTCATAGTGGAAGGAGCCTCTCCTTCTTATTCCAATGTTATGAAGAAGTACAGTATCATTCAAGTGACTTACTGGAAGGTCAGAGCCAATCTTGACACATTTCTGCTGTAATACAGAAATTTTCTTGGACCTAACAATGAAATCTTGTCTCACACCAGGAAATACCAACATCTCTCAACATTCCCATGTTCTTTTTCCCAGCTGTCCTCCTTCTTTAGCCCCTGAATTGGCCTTTGACCAACCGATAACACACTAGATCATAGTCCAGGTTATGTTTTGATGCAGGCAGCATTGCACCACTCTTTGCAAGCTGCCACTGGGTTGTCCTAGTTGTGCTAGAAAATGAGCCTTCCCCAAGTTCTGGCAGAGGCAGGCAGGAAACTGATGAATACCTCATCCACTTCAAAATATTTAGCTTTCTTGCCACCTTTCCTAGGATAATGAGGGGAGAGGTCAAGCATTCTCCTATCTGTTGTGAATTCTTCCAGCTCTCAGCATCTCAGTCATCAAAGGCTGCTACATGATGTGTGGGAATTCAGCATACCAGTACCCAATTTCCACGGCTCTGTTCTCAGCCTAGGAACTCTCCTGAGCCACATTTCCTGAACAGTCTAGCAGTCTACAGGTTCCCAACCACACACTTCTCCCTCTTGCTCTGCTTGTTACCAGTGGAGCCCTGGGCGCTACAGAGGAGCACAGCTGCAGAGCAACCTTGCCGCTCTGCATTTTCCAGGCCAAGTAATTAGATCAGCATGGGAAGATCTTCCATGGAAGTGATTCACCTTAAAGGTTTACCTATAATCTCTAAATGCCTGTCCATGCCTAGATCATCTATCAGTGTTCACCATGTTGTGTTTCCAGTAAGTTGTCACACTAACAGGAACTCAAAGGTGTGTCCAAGCTCTTTACTCCATAGATTCACTTCCCAAGAGCTTGTTATTTCTAGCAATCATTTAAAGAGGAGTGGTGGTCTACCATGTCTTCTTGTTTGAGGCAACATGGCCTCCTGCTGGGAGTCAGGGACAAGCAAGGCTTTTCAGAGTTGCATTGCACAAACTCAGCCCTGTTGGTGAAATTCCTATTATTAACACACCCATGACATTGGCCCAAACTGAAACTATAAACATCAACTCTGAAGGAATTGATGCTGCCACTGCAGGTTCTGCTGATGCTACTACTACCTCTGCTTGTCAGGCAGTAGTAGCAAGGCACGCTTGTGAAGCAAAGCAAGGTAAGATCAGAAAGGAAAAGCCTTTACCCACACTATCCCTGAACAAGGGCCTGCCAAGACTGCATCAAAGTGCCTGGGGTGGTGCCAGGCTTGCCATCTGCTCCATTTTGAGGAAAGGGACTGTCCAAAAGACAGCACAGCAAATGACCAATGAGATAAACATGGCAATCATAAATTCTAGATTGTTTCTTCTCTTTTTCTGTTATAACTTTCATTTACATCCCGCATCACTTTTTCAGTCCATACCAAATCCTTTTCTATTTCCATCAGGCTTACCTACCTGTGCTTTCCTCTGCTGAGATGATTCTCATCTGCACAGTCAGAGCTCCCTTGATCAGGGCAGCAGTATGTGACAACAATATCTTGCATCTGATGAGCCACTATAGCTCCTGTTCTGCCTTTGGTGCCTGTGATGCTGGAAATCTACTCTCTTGGTGTAATCGTGGATTAATCTGCCCCACTCCAAGATCTCCATCAAGCTCCAAGGCAGTTGCTGTTCACCTGGCTATCCCTAGGCCAGTTTTCCCTCATTCTTCTGCGAGGTGGCTGCCCTCCCTCAGCCTTTTGGTTTGCAGAAACAGCCAATGGTACCTAAAGGTCAAACAAGAGGGTGCCCTAAAGTGTTGTGTCCATGTGCTCTTTCTCTTCTTGCAAGTGGTATATGACAATAGTGCGTTGCTTGGCAAATATGGGGGCATGCTTTGGGAAGCTGCCCCCGGCCTGCCTTTACTGCCTCTATATTAGTCTGTTTCTGTGCACTAAACGGAGCTTTTTAAAATTGTCCTGGGACCTGACATGTTTCATGCTAGCCCAGCTGGGTCCACTGCTAAATGGAAACTTCCCCTTTCCCCGAGTACTGTCTCCCACCAAACTCTATATAGTCTTTCCTGCTTATGTCTTTTTCACCTGATCTGGAGTTTCCACGAAAGTCCAGTAGATTTCTCTCTTTGTTGTTGCTACTTTTACTGTTGCTGATCCAGACACCAAGCCAGCTGCATGAACAAGCATAATTTACATATTGCTATCACGTTGAGAGGTGCTTTATTTGAGAGATGCCCAGCTGGTGGGTCCTGGCTTTACAAAAATTAATGGTTATATAAAGAGCAAAAAGCTTATTGCAGCTGTCATTAAGGAAGACCAGGTTTGGCCATGGTTTAAATGCCTAGAATAACATGGGTGTGCATGGAGAATCTATGCAAAGGAAGAAGTCCAGACCCATATCTTCCTGTGGACATCTGAACATAGCTGCCTGCATGAGTGAAGACAACAAATGTGTTTCTTGGTGGTAGAGGGGGCGTTCAGGTGAGCAGCTTCCAAACAGCAAAATATTTGAATCAGTGCTAGTAATCTACTTTTAGAGAGATAAATTGCACCCTGACTTCCCATCTCACTTGAGATCTCTAGGTGTTACTGTGCTATAAATAATAATAGCACTTCTTTTGACAAGTGAAGGAGGTTGAGAAATTGACTGGGAGAAAGACTGATTCTTTCATCATATAACATATGGATGATCAAGATGGGGGATAGGATGTGCTGAACTTAGATGATTTGTGTGAGGCTGTGGTTCCACTCTTCCTCACAGGATTTGTGAGATTTCTTTTCCTACACAGAAGTTGGCAGATAAAGCAGATAAAGTAAAGACTAAAGCACAATGACAGGCAAATTTGGAGAAATTTGCATAGTAACTGCCTGGTTAAATTTTGCCTGTGAGATCTATAAATCTGTCACTTTCATGAGCAGAAGATTCACACAAATCATTAGCCAAAACCAGAAAAGCCATCACTTATTTTCACAGAGAAAATAGTTGAAAGAACAATTTAACTATCTTTTCAACCATGGAAAGCTATCCTATCTTTTCAGCCATAATTTTGTATGGCTGCTTTCACTGACGTAGTAGAAAAATCAGGACATCTAGCAGAAATTGATATTACACAAACTTTTAAAAGATGAAATTATCTGCAAAACAGGTTTTGTTATACCTTCTCAATAAACTCTTTGAAGTTAATTCAGACAATTTTGCATAAAACTCTGCAACACCTTAACACAAAAAATCAGTAATAGTTCAATACAATTTATCAAGGAGAGAACCTCACTTCTGAAAGAGGCTGTTGTTTTACCTGTTCATAATTTAGGTACTACAATATATACTTTATAATATATCTACTATAAACTCACAAGGCATTCAAGATTGAGTGTAATGAATTCATTTGCCAGTTTGTTTCTACTGTAGAAGCCTTAGTGATCCTTTTAATTTCTTTGGACCATGCTCTGATGAATCCAGAACATGTCTCTGCTTTACTTGTCATTGCAGAGTCTATTTTGTTTAAAACCTGCTGTGATATAGCACAGAAATCACACACATTCAAGAAAACACAAGTTTGCAAACGTTAGGCAATTTTTAAAATTGCCATTAATTTTCCAGTATATGTCGTACTCATCGGTATTGAAAAATGCATACTGATATAAAGAAAACTATGTAGATGCTTTGGGTTTACACCTTTAGAAAGTGAGTAGAATCCAGTCAATTTGCTAAAGTACTTTCATTTCTGTACTTGAATTTTTTGCTCCTATTCACTCACATTATATGTTTATTATCTATAATGCTAAATACTAATTTTCCTGGAATCCCAAATGAATACTGGAAAAAAATTTCCTCTTTGACAAAGTATTTGGCAGAGCAATCTAAAATGCATGCTACTATTTGCATGGATTTTATCTTGCCTTTAATGATGGTGTTTCTTGATAAATTATCTGAACTCTTTGTTCTTGCACCTGCACTATCCATAACCAAGATAGATACTGTCAGGATACATTATTGTAAATTCATCAGCCAGAAAACTATGGATTCAGAAGAAAGAATGGTGCTGTGGATAGCTGCACATCCAAGCACCCATGGGATTAATCCAAATTAGAGCTTCCTCCTTTAGAATTCTGAGTAAATATTCCAACCTAATTTAAGACTTTCTTTATGCTTATCTCTCTACCCTCTCACAAGTCCCAGAATCAATCTTCTTTCTATTCTCCCTGTTAAATCTTTCTCTAGGGTTCTTTTGGCAGACAACTGTAGTACAGAGAAACAACATAGTAAGGCTTGTGTTGATGGCTTGTATGAATGCTTAAAAATACTCTAAAACAAGCTTTTTTTTCTTTTCTTTTTTCTTTTCTTTTTTTTTTTTTTTTTAAATAGGGCAAAACATTGATAAGGTATTGCTGAACTTTCTTTTTTCCTATATCTGATCACCTACCTAAAAAACATTTGGCTAAAAGCATGCTTATAATTAAAATGAAATTAAGTTGTGAGATATCTCAAAAGGTTTAACCAAGAGAAGTTCTGCTATTTCCTATTTGTCCTTAGGAATAAACAGATATACTGTCCCCACTCATTTCTGGAAGAACAATTTTCAGACCTGTCAAGTTTGAAGTTCAGACAATTCTGAATAATCTGTTTTGAGTAGTAAAATATAGAGTATAAAGTATCTCCCTCTGCATACCTATAGATACTGAAAGTATTTGTAGCATGTGTTCATGCAGACTGAATAAATTTTACTCAAACCGTTAAAAGGACATTCACCTTTCAGCATTGCTTATGCATGGAAAATTTCATCTTATAAGAAGGTTTTACAGGGAAAATGGACAGCTGCAGATAAACTGCTTTGCAGTCAAAATAGTAGCCAATGATTTATGCCAGCTGGTTTTAAATTAATGGGAAGATGCCTTGAAATTTCCAGAATAGGTTGATGCTGAATTCAATGGAAGACTTACTGTGGCAGGAGAAAAGCATGTAAAGGTTTCAGTGGATCGTGAGGCTAGTAAACATTATGGAAGGACAGCTCATTTCCAGGAATGGTGAAGAATCACTTAGTGTTTGGAGTTTTTTGTGGTATATAGTATTTGCTCATTTTTTGAGGACTGAAGTTTCTTCCCTATAGAGTTTAGCTCAGGCTTGCAAGATCAACACATAGTATATATTTCGACTTTCCTAGCTTTTAAAAATTCTATTAGAGGGGCCCATCAAGGTCAACAGCTGGTTATTTGACAAATTTTTCTTCCTCCTATGATAACCGTATTTACAATAAAAGGCATCTACCAGGGATTCTGCAAGAAGATTTACTTTTTTAAAGTTTCTGTTTTTAGCAGTGTGAAAAATTCTGCAGCCAAGCCAGTTTGGAGCTCTTCAGATTCTTTTTTAAAATTTATTTATTTTTTAATATTATAGATGAGGTAGCCTCTTTGAAGTGGAATGTACTCCCATTCTTCCATTTAACATA
>JANXJC010000078.1:23666188-23681192 GCA_027564655.1 Leptodon cayanensis
CTCGATGATCTTGAAGGTCTTTTCCAACCTGAATGATTCTATGGTTCTATGATTCTATGAAATGATGCTGTCTTGAAGCCAAGCAAAGGAGTGAGAACATGGCTCTCTGATGTCCAGTTCTTACCACAAGGGCAGCTGCATGTTAATGGGATTGCTTTGCTACAGGCCTAGCTATCTCACAGTCAGAAATTCAGAGACCGACCATGACTGTCTGCCTGTATGAAGGCATACCCAAACCTTCTGCAGCCATGAATATATAGCGCTTCAGCATCTCATACCACCACGTTTCCCACTCTGTAGCAATAATTGTATTCTTCTTCTGTCACACGTATGAGTGGCATGTACTGGAATATATGTAAAGCAATGCTTTGTTTTTACTTTGGAATTGAGTTATTAGATGATTTAATAATTATTTAAAATCTTCCCAAGTCCCAGTGACCTCCAACCTTCAGTGCAACAGTACTGCTTAAGTCAGCTAACCTGAGTGTACAATTTCATTCTCAATGTGTGACTTTAGAGGCACTGACAACATTGGCAAGACCCAGAGAAAAAAAAACACAGGCCAGACCAAGGTTCAGACTTAGCTTCTTTCTTTTATTCTGTTGGGCCTGAGCCAACAACTGTCTTTAATTTCAGATTCAGAAGAAACTCTGTCCTGCTTTGACCTACATCAGGGATGACCCAGCCTACACATCGGCAGAGAAAACTGCTGTAAGCACCTTTGCATGCTTTGGCTGTACAAACTCTCTGCTGTTAAGAACACCTGCTGCCTCTGTAGAAGCCTTTGCATCTTTTTATTGCTAGGTTTGGCAAACATAATGCATATAATGGATTAAGGCACTACGTTACATGCCAGAAAAGTGTGTAAGAATTGTCTAAAAATAGTGATATCCGAAGATGTACAGTGTCTGCTTTATTATTAGTTTTTAGCACTTCAGTACTAGATGACATTTTTATCTCAAGCTATAACTGATGACTCCTGTAAAGCTAATAATTAAAATAAGCCATATTCACTGCTTCTAAAATGGAGTCTGTTAGATATTTAATTAGGTCTTGTTCATGACCTCCGAAGGGTAAATTCATCCTCCCAAAACTTCCCTGCCACTTATTTACATTATTTATTACTTGTATATGTTAGTGACAGTTGCATATTAGGTGTTGTCCCAGCTTTAAAAGAAAGATGCTCTGAGGACTATGTTTGGACTCTGTGGAGCTCAGAGTCCAAAAAGAGACAAACTGCTAGGGCAAAATGAATAACCGGTGGGAATTTAAATTATACATATGTATGTGTGTGTGTATATATAAGTCAGTTAGTTCAGTGAAGGCTGCAGAACAATGTAATGGACTTTGTTTAAATAAGTGAAAAAAGTTTAGAAATATAATTATTCTACCCCTGAGTAAGGCTGTTTTTCATTTTTGGTGTTATTGCCTTTAGTATGCATTCAGTCCTTAGGGAAAACTGTTGTATCTGAGCTGCTGCATTTTTGTGTGTGCAAGTAATATACTAGCTTGAATTTGCTGCTGGAATAAGATTTGTTTTTAATGTGATCTTTAACATGAACAGATCTCCAGTTCTAACTGTATTTTTCAAAGTTTTAAAAATTACAATAAATTAATTCGGAATTTGAAGAAACACAAAGTACGAAAATGTCCTGGATTTTTGTCTATTAACTTCATATTAGAAGACACTTCTTAAAAGAGTAGTCCTGGAACAGAGCACTTTTATTCCCTATCCATGGTCTCACATGGTCTCACACGGTCTCTGTGCACTTAGTAGCACTTAGTGAACTTCCATTTGCATCTAGTAGCACTAAGATCAAATGAGCTTCCATTTCCAAGGCATGTCTCTAATCACATGGGCTGTCCATGTACAGTTAATAAATATATAAACAGATTTGCTTTTCTTTTTTCTCAGTTGCTTGTGCTTTTCTCCCCTGGCTGCACCTTCTCCGTATCTGGGTAGGACTTTTTCTCCTGGTGCTGGTACTGTTAATAATGTTATTCTGAGCCCTAATGGCTGTCCCTTTTCTGACTATACCTGTGACTACTCTTTATTCTCTGCTGGTTCCCACAAATCTTTGATGGCAGCCTGTTCCTGTCTTTTGGCTTTGACGTGTAGTACGGAAGAAAAGAGAAAAAAAAGTAAGATGATCAGAAAGTGCTCATTATGTTCTGTTTTGATTAGCTACTGCTTTATATCATACAGGACAAATAGTAATCTCCAAAATCTCATTTAAAATGTGTCTTGAATGATGCTTTTTGGAACACAGGTCTGGCAAATATGGGCCACAATAACTGTGTGTAGATATCTGTCCTTGCTTAGTGGTTATTTTAGTATAAGATCTTACTAAACCTTCTATTGACCATCAAATAAATTTCACTCCAGATTCACAAAGGATGTCAGTCATCTGGTTAAATATGAATCAGCCAAGCCAACATCCAAGCAGAGAGATGCTGAAAGCTAGCTGTTCAGAAATGCCAAGGAGAAAATTTGATACCTCAACTAAATGCAGCCCTAAATTGTCTGCATATATGAGATAAAGACTCACAGCCTGAAAGCCTCTCACAGACTTGGATCCCTAATGAAACTGTAATGACAACTTCAGAACTGAGAAGTAGAAGTTTAAAATGCTTTTAAAAAAAAAAAAAAAGATAGTGACCATTTTATTGTTTTGACCAGGATCAACTGATGTATAAAAACAATAGATTTTTACAACTGAGCGTACTTTCAATAAATCACCCATTCTGAAACCCAAAGATGTTGCCTTAGATCATGGAGGGTAACTGATCTAAGGATCATTTTTTCCTTGTCCCACCTACTCTTCTCCTTAGGCTTACTACCTTCATTGCTATTTCTGTAGCCTAATTTTCATTTTTCTCTGCATATGTGAAATTGTTTATGATTTCTATCTTGTCCCATCATGAAAACATTTCATTTTCTGGAAAGTTCAATATGGAATTGATTCTGGACACAATGTCGCTGTGACAAGAGTGGTTTGTGTGCAGCCATACGATATTGGGACTAAGCCATTCATTTTTTTCATCAGTGAGCCTCAGGTTACATTGATTTCTATAGGGGACTGAGACAACAGACAAATCATGAAATGCCTCCCCCCAGTCCAGTTCCTAAGGCTGACAAAATTACATAAATCCTTTTCATTGCTCAGGGATTGATCTAATTTGTGATGACAAATGGCCCCATAGCCGGTTAGTGATATGTATGCTAAATTGAAATAACCTAGAATTTGTGTAGAAAATACTATAATGCTATAAAAGTTAAACACTGATAGGAAAGTGTTAAAACATATAATGGAAAATAAAACTTGTTTATGCTTTAAAATCAAACCTAGAATGATTCTGCGCGTTGTTTTCTGTATGCTGCTGAAGTATTTTTAAACAGAACATTGTTACTATGGACCTGTTGACCTTCACTTCTGCTATATACCTTTGTTAATTTCATTGCATAAGAAGTCTATATAGATTTCTCCATAAAAACACATTTTAAGTTTGAATCTTAGAAACACCTGCTTGCATCATCTCTACAGACCTCAACCACATCTATTAAAATCTATAGGTAGTAGTGTGGTCCTCAATGAACTCTGACTCACATCCCAAGTCACAATGTAAATTAGAATTGTAATTTTTAACATAAATAAATGTAATTTAATTAAAATTATAAAATTAATATATGCAAGCCTATTAGATATGTACTGTTAATTTAAGAAAAAATATGACTGTTTATGTCATAGAACAGTAGAATGTGCAGATGTTAAGGAACATTAGATCATCTCTTTTGTGTCTGTGTGGATAACTTTTCTGTTCAACACAATAGGGCATTTTCCAGCCTAACTTCCAATGTCGCAGCTGATGAGACATGCATGTACTTCTTTGAAGAAGCTACTTTAAGATGTTCCAGTAGATAACATTGGTAGAAAATGTTTTGATTAATTACTCTAACTCCTCCTGTGACACTGCTTTGTAGTCTTTTATTTACTCAAAACGCAACTTAATAAATCTATATGTCTATATAAAGACCCATATTATACAGCTGACAAAGGAAATCCTCACAAAAACCTCCTTACCATAAGCAGCGTGACATAATTAGCTATAAATGAAATTTTCTCCAACACAAACGTAAAAGCACTTTCTTGTTATTCCTAAAGCTTTAGGTGACATCAGTACAACTCTTGTGGACTTGTGTTGCCTTACTACTTTCTCATGTACCTCAGACTCTCAGCAGTTATTCAGCCTTGGTATTATATCAGTGCTCAAACTCAGGGTGCAATTTCAAGCTCAGAACCCCTACTTTCACAGAGGCAAAAGTATAGCTAATTAGCAATAACTTCCTGGTGAACAGGCGCACACACCCTGGCTGAGTCAGGAACTCAAAGGAATCTGGGCATCAGGAGCAACTGCAGCTCACAGTGTCTTGCCACTTCCTTTAGCAGGAATGAACTGCTTGGTTCTACCTTCCTCGCAAAAGTGGTGCTGACTTTCAGTCAGCCTTATTTTGTAGGACTGATGGAATACAGTTGCCTACAAATACAAATGCTTCTGACTCTCCATGTGAGAAATTCTGCATGCGGGTGGAAATTTCTTAACTGGTTACAGACAAACCACTTCAAACACTGTGCATTATGTGGTTCAGGCCTTTTAACCTTTCATAGAATCATAGAATAATTTAGGTTGGAAGAGACCCTTAAGATCATTGAGTCCAATCATAAACCTTACACTACCAAGTCCACCACTAAACCATGTTCCTAAACGTCACGTCTACATGTCTTTTAAATACCTCCAGGGATGGTGACTCAACCACTTCCCTGGGCAGCCTGTTCCAGTACTTTATAACACTTTTGGTGAGAAATTTTTCCTAATATCCAATCTAAACCTCCCATGGTACAACTTGAAGCTCTTTCCTCTTGTCCTGTTGCTTGTTGCTTGGGAAAAGAGACTGACATGCAGCTCACTACAACCTCCTTTCAGGTAGTTGTAGAGAGCGATAAGGTCTCCCCTCAGCCTCCTTTTCTCCAGACTAAACAACCCCAGTTCCCTCAGATGCTCCTCATAAGACTTGTGCTCCAGGCCCTTCACCAGCTTTGTTGCTTTTCTTTGGATGCACTCCAGCACTCCAGCACTTCAATGTCTTTACTGTATTGAGGGGCCCAAAACTCAAGTACTCAAGGTGCAGCCTCACCAGTGCCAAGTACAGGGAGAGGATCACCTCCCTAGTCCTTTTTCCTTTTTGAAATCCAGGTCAGAAACATCATGTTCCCAAATACTGAATCACTGTTGCTGCTCACAGGTGAATTCTGTTTGGTTTGTCGATTGGCATCATATGACAGTGTTTTCCATAACTGAATACAATATTCCTCATGAAACTGTAACAGGAACATTGGTATTTTGCATTATGCTTCCCATCCACAACAGGATGCAAGATACCTTTTAACTGGAACTGTTTCTGTTCTGCCACATGAAATATGTGTCCCATTAACTGTACGTTCGTGCTTTTTGGGTATTTTCAACATTATTCCTTTCCAGGTTTCTGCTCATACATATTTTATTTGTATTTCACATTACAGTCTCTTCAGTATAACAGCCTGCACCTCACAAGAGGAAAAATTTTGCTGTTCCTCTGGCCATCATACTAACTTCCCGATGCCTCTGTTCTGTATGTCAGTCTTCACTGATGCTTGCTACATTTCTGGGTCATTAATGAAGATGTAAGCTAAAACTTGACATAATACTGATTTTCTCAGTGATTTGCTTGAAATGTGTCCAATGTGATTCATTGACAGTTCATGTTTTTCTTGTTTACTTTTCAACAAATAATGAAAAATAATTTTTATTCCTTTCTAGTTAGAAAAGTAACTTGTATGTTACAGTGAGGCCAGTATGCTGGAGCCAAGGATGTCTGATTCATTTCTCCCAGCAGATGTTATATTTAGTAGCCATAAGAACAGATCTCCTTCATAAAAAATAAAATGGCATAAACTGTAAGCTGGTCTGTGTTTCTGGTGTACAAACTAGTTCAAAATGGGATGCAAAAACCACCACACTACTTGGACATTCTCCTCCTGCCACCAGGTCCAAAGATATCTCCACCTCCACCCCTGCCAACAGTCATGGAGCCCAAGTAAGTTAAGTTTGGAGGCTCTCGTTATAATGGCCTGATCTCCACCAACACAACGGAAGTGTCTGAATAACCTACAGTAGTATTCCTGAGCTCTAACAGTGAATTATTTATTATTGAAGCAAAACACAGTGAGTAGGGTGCGTAACATATAACTTAAGAGACATATAACTGAAGAGACACTCTCTTTTTAGCACACTGTGGTATGTTGTCTAATCCTGTAACATACTTAAAAAGAACTTGGATAAATTAGGACTTTTCCAGGACATAGATTTTGTGAGACCTTCACACTGAACCCAATAAATCTCCATAAAAACCTAGTACACTTTCACTTGCTCTGTAGACTTTGATACTAACTGACTTCAACAAAATTCAGCATTTCCCAAACCTAATTGTTTTTCTGCAAACTAGGATACTAATTACCTCTTAATAACCCATAGGTTTTATATTTTAAAAATCAATTATTTGTTTATTTAACATTAAAGTTTGCTTTTTTTTTCTTCTGTTCTGAAATATCTGGGTTGGATTCAGCACTGGGTTTGTTGGTCCTTGGAGAAGTGGCCAAAATAAACTTGTACTGCTTGAAGATTTTAATGGACCTAGTGAGACATTTAATTTCTACCTCAGTGTGTCTTCAGAAGCAGGTAAAAACAGTGCTAATTCAGACGTCGGAGGAGGTGTGTTTGCTAGAAATTCTAAATTGAATGGAAACAGAACATTTATTTTCTTTGATGTGTAAAATCAAAGGTCATGCTGACCTTACTACTTGGGAGGTGTAGGGTAGAATAAACAGGGTAGTTATTACAACAGATTAAACATCTGGGAAACAATTCTGTATTATAAAAAAAAGGAATGGCAGAGTGGTTATTTTCTCTACTAAGTTAGTTGCCTCAGTTACTTTGGGGAGTTAACATGAATAAATGTGACATTAGATTTTAGTATGGTATTCAGATCCCACTATACAATGAAAAAGAAGGCTAATGGTATCCTTGGCTGCATTAGGAGGAGAGTTGCCAAAAGGTTGAGGGAGGTGATCTTTCTCCTCTATTCAGCCCAGGTGAGGTCACACCTGGAGTGCTGCATCCAGTGCTGTGCTCCCCTGTACAAGACAGACATAGAGAGAGAGTTAGACTGGAGAGTCCAACAAAGGGCATGAAGATGATGAAGGGACTGGAGCACCTCTCCTATGAGGAAAGGCTGAGAAAGCTGGGACTGTTCAGCCTGGAGGAGACAAGCATCGGGATGGATCTCATCAATGTCTATAAATACCTGCAGGGAGGGTGCCAAGAGGACGGAGCCAGGCTGTTGTCAGTGGTGCCCAGTGACAGGACCAGAGGCAATGGGCACAAACTGAAACACAGGAGGTTCCCTCTGAACATCAGGAAACACTTTTTCCCTGTGAGGGTGACTAAGCACTGACATAGGTTGCCCAGAATGGTGATGGAGTCTCCCTCCTTGGAGAAATTGAAAAAGCATCTGGACGTGGTCCTGGGCAACTGGATCTATCTATATGGCCTTGCTGGAGCAGAGGGGTTGGACCAGATGACCTCCAGTGGTCCCTTCCAACCTCAACTGTTCTGTGTCATTCTGTGCTTCTGTCCAGAATATAATTAATATTTTAGGTAGCTGAGATAAAAAATACTTTTGCGGGAGCCTTAATAACGTAATAGATTTTCTAGGTGTTTGATCAAAGCTTCATATTCCTTCTAACAGGAGGAGAAGTCCACAAAAAAATCTGTCATCCTGACCCTGGGAAATAGGCTGTGTGTACACATCTGTACTCCAAGCTATTTGTTTAAGTGTTATTACCTCAGAGCTACAAAAAAATTACTTTCTTTGGATTCTGTGATTGTACAAAATCACAAAAGCATCCTGGAGAACTAAGAGAAGCAAGGGTTTTTTAGGTTTTGCAATACCACCATCCAACTGACCTAATAAGTCAAAACCCCATTTCTGCCACTTTTATACATCTGGTAATGTTATAAAGCAGAGTGAGAAGAAACCCAGCAACAGGAAACAGACTTTGCTGTTTAGCTTTCATTTCCCAAAGCATTTGGAGAGATTTTTGTACAAAACTCCAAACATACTGGAGCTTCTATTTAGTTTATTCTCACTAAAACTTCTGAATAATTCCATTTGCTTTTTAATGGCAATTCTGTAGCCCAGTGTGTATTTTCAGATTTAATTCTGAATAAGAATATTTTCCAAGCCACAGGTTGGATGATTTTTTTTTTCCTGGCTTTTTTCTAGTAATACAAGGAACCCTCTGACACACAGACAAATGATGGAAGTAATGCACTCAATTATTTTTCTGAAATAGGATAATAATTCTGATCATTTGAAGTTAGTTTTTTTTCTTATTGCCAAGAGTGCCGTTTGCCAGCAGTAACAGATTTTAATATAGCTAAGAAAAAACAGTTAAGCAGTATATTGATTTTTTTTTTAATTAATAATTTTAAGATTGAAATTATCTGGCTGTTCTTTTACACTATACTTTCATCATGGCAGTCAATGAAAGTGAACCATACCAGCAGCAAGCATAGGGTCAGATACATACAGATTGATTTCCCATTTCCCAAGTAACAGTCATCTTATTCCCAAAATAGTAGAAATGGTTTTCAAGAACAGGTTGAGTTGCACGAGAAGGAAGCTCTTACTCCATGTGTTACTCACTGCTTAGTTCAGTTGCTAAAGGAACTTCAGAAGCAAGCATGGAACATAAGGGCCTTCTCCAACATCTAATGAAGCCAGTGAAAAGACTTCATCAATTCGATGGATTATAGAACCACATGCAAATGGTTCCCAAATACTTAGTCCACTTCAGTATGCATCCAATTTACAATGTCTGCTTTGTCTCATTAAATGCAGGAAACATTTAAATGCTTCAAAAAGTAGGAAGAAAAAGGGAGCAGAATGTATAGAAAACTTTGGATAACATTTTTATTACAAAGCACAGTAATTATACTGTAATTATTCACCACTAAACCCAAAGATCAGCAACCTGATTACTACAACTTATTGGCATGCTTCTTACCTTTAATTTTAGTTATCACATTTTGATTCTGAATTTTACTAACCCGGGAATAATTCTCATTCATATGGTGTACAATCTACTCGTATGAATAATGATAATTTGCAGGTGTGGAAAAGGGAACTGTAATTGTCCTGTAATGATAACTTAAGGACACTTTAATTACAACAAGCTTGTATATTGCAGGCCAGAATTAAGTGGATAATGAATGAAAATCAGAAAAATAAAAAGCCCTTTTTGCATAACTTAGTTTGTGCAAGTTAACCTCTTTCGAATTTTGACTGATCTACATTGAAAGACTGACTAAAGGTCTGAAAATGAATAAATTCTTACCAGAAGAGTCTGTATTTTAAATATTTGTTAGTAGAAAGAATCTATATATATAGACTTTAAAGACATACAAGACCCTAAAACGAACATAAAAATTCCTGCTTATTTTACATAGGTTATATATATTGGTCAATAGACACCTGTAAGGGTACAAGAAAAAGCATTTTAAAAGGATATCACTTCCATAAACATGGTTCAAGAACATTATGTGTGATGCTAACATACATGATTTTAAGCCGCTTACTCCAGATCCTTACTACCCTTAGAAAGCTCTTCTTGTTTTTCAGTTTGTATCTCCCTTCTAATTTAAGCCTGCCTTTTTGTTTTAAATCTAGTACACATTGAGAACAATCAGCTTCCCTCTTCCAGACTGAACAACCCCAATTCCTTCAGTCTTTTCTCAGAAGGCATGTGTTCTAGGTCTCTAATCATTTTTGTTCCTGAAAACTTACCATTATTAAGTAGACCAGACAAATTATTTCCCATGTCACATGTGTTTACCGGTTTGTACATGTCTCTTCATATGATATTTGACTGTTTTGCAATGATATGATATTGTTGACTCAAGCATGACAGGTGACTGCTAGTAACTACTAGTTATTTTCTGCAGAGCTCATTGCTTGGCAGTGCAGCTGGTTATTTCTACCTGTTTCACACAAGCTGCTTTCTATTTCTCTTGTCTGTCAAGGTCATTCTGTATTCTTGCCTTGTAAATGACATACACTCCTGTCTTGTTACCTCCTGAAAATGTAGCAAGCCTTTTCTCCATCAGGCAAATCACTAATGGAAATATCTAGTAGCATCAGATTCAGGACAGGCTCTGTAAGATCTCAGCTGAAACATGCCTCCGCTCTAACTCTTCGAGTGAATCAACTCTAATTGCAGTTGTACCTACTGTATGTTATATTGTAATTCTTGTTACTCATCTGTTTGTATCTTGCTATTTTTCCAGCTATTCCCTCTTTTTTTCTCTTCTTAAGAATTGTGAGCTCTTTCATTATGTCATACAAGTTGCCTTCCATCTTTGTATTCTTGACTGACTCATGGTTACTGATCAGAATCAAACCTAGAAGAGCCTCAGCCATAATTACCATCTTCTGATAAAGTTGTGCTGTGTTTGTACAGTGTCTGGCATACTAAGAACGGCTCATGGGTGCTATAAAATACCAATATTCTGCTATTGATGCAAAGTTTTAAGTTATGCTCCTCCAATAGAAAATGATAAGCTGTTTTTAGATCTTTTCAAAATTTTCTGCATAACTTCAGCTAACATAGGTTAATCTAAAAGCTTAGGACGCCTTATTTATTTCCTCTAAGACTCTCTTTGTGAGGGGTTTCAAGAATCCTCCTCCTCTTTTGTCTGTCAGATATTTGTCAGGGAAACAAAAGAAAACCTTACTATTTCTGTAATGGTTCTGTGTCTCCTAAGCTGCTTCCTACACAGCAATGTCAGTGACATCTGTCATATAGCAACATATGTGATGTTCTTTTTGGAACCTTATTTCTAAAAAGATGTACTAACTCTGCTTGTCAGGCTTAAGAAAACATTATAAAAATTAACTTCATAACACCACACTTGACCTGTATGTGTAAACTTGCTTTTCTTTATTTTTAGGAAAGAAAAATATCATTAAAATTTGATGCTGCCAAAAGGGGAAGGTAAGAGACACTTACTAAAATCTCTCTTTCCCCAATGCCACAGTATTATTTTGTGGTCTACAAGCCTTTCATTCTATTGTCCTGTGTGTTTTTTTCCAAACAGTATCGCACAGCTAAAGTTGAGGAAATAGCCCAACTGAATGAGATTTGGAGTTGCAAATAACCACAGTAAAAGCACTGGAGATCACTTGGGCTGGTAAACAGTTCAACTAAAACAAAAGGGAGGGTGGAGAGGTCTAAGTGTGATTATTTGTTAATTGTAGCAAAATTGCAGCTGGCTTATGGATATTTCTGAAATATTTCTACTGAAATACAGAAAATGAAGGACATGGGTGCAGTGAATCCATTCTTACGAATCCCAGGTTGAAGCATGACTGGAGAGAAGGTTAACAAGCAGCTTAACCATCACTTGGGGCTTCAAATTTCTGCAACCCCAAAAAATTTTAGTAAAACAAAGCCAAAGGTAAAAGATATGTTTCTAAAAATTATAACATTCTGAGAGGAGGTGATGGGAAAAGATCAAACTGTTTTAATCCATTATATCATTAAAGTATTCAAGGCTTCACATGTATAGTTTTGCTATAACAATTCATTAAGTTTCCTTCTCCAGGGAAAGCCTGGCCTTTTGAAAGCATAAGTACTTCTGAGTGGAAGTTAACATGCTGATTTTAGAGAAAGAGCTTTCTCAGCCTTCTTTTGGTCAAGGTGCTTCAAGGAAAATATAAAGAGCGATTAATACCTGTATACCGTCAGATGATTTATTTTCCAAAAAGTTACATTCATAAAGGCACCCTACTTGTAATGGTGAAGCTTTTGGCCATTTTTTTAGTACTGAGTCATAGAATAGTGGCACAGGTTGAATCCCAATTACTTCTGCTTTTTTCATTTTCTTTCAAACTTACAACTACCTTTAGACTCCCCCTTAACTAGTTGCATTGCATAGGAACAGTCAGAAATTTTATGCTTACTATACAATTCTTGTACACCATATCTGTATGTATATACACACTGCACATACATAATGTATTTATTACATACCATGGGCTAAGACACCGGTCTATGAAACTCTCCAACGTGGGAAGCAATTTTACAGCCTTGCTGAAAAGCCTGGACTTAACTTTTTTTTTAACTAGTATGGAAGAATATGATCTACATTTTAACACCCTTTGGTAGTGCACAAAATAACTAAGGAGGACAGGTCTGCCATCCATCATCACTTTTTCATTAAACATAGTAATTGCAGAACTCCAGTGGACTGGTTATTAAACCCTAGCCCAAGAGATCATTCTCTGAATTTACACCTGAATTACCATAGAGGAATTTTTCAAAAGATAAAATCTCACAGTCAAAGGAATGTGTAACACACTTGACAAAATGTCACATTGATTTCTGAAGGTTAGAAGAACTGTGAATACAGCTTTTGGTATTGCATATTCTTCCATTCTTTAATCCTTCAAGAAAAGCTAACATGGAGTAACAATCATAATAAAAGCAATGCTTTCATTGTTAACCTTTGAAACACTATGTAAGCTTACATTGAAAAATTCAGCCACTTTGGTTTCTCTTTTCTTATTGCAGAACAGATTGATACTCGTCCTAAATCAGTTTTTGGTTTAGGATTTATAGCATAGATATTCCTTTATTGAAACAAAACAGAGCTCAAAACAAGGTTTTATTTTAATTAGTGGATTTAATTTATTATAAAGCTGTGAAGTACACTGCTATCACAGAACAGAGCTCCACAGGTGGTGATACAAGCCCCCCACCCCCCACCCCAATTGTTTTAATACTGTATTTAATCTCCACTGCAGTAAGAATGAAAATACAACAAAAACATATGTACTGATGAGCACTAGTGAAAACTAGTATGGCCAGCTATACATTTCAGGAACATACCAACATCACCAAACAACAGAAGTACATATCTTTCCTATCTACAAGAACTGTAGGCCAAGGGAAGAAATTCAATAAAATATTTGTATAGACAAGCCATAGTATCCCTGACAGAAGTTAGGGTGACATATACTATTGGGGGAAGAAGTTAAAAAAATCATTTCCATCTTACAATACAGGCAAGAAGGTGTCCAGAGGGTAGAGGACCTATTTACGCTGTAACTTAATCTGGAGGAAAACAGAGTGTGAGGTCAGTTCTGGACAACTTCAAAAAGGTCTAGAAATGCTGGGCTAAACCTAAATAAGGACACATAGAGATATTATTTCTGATTGGAATAACAAGTCTCAGTGAAAATGAACATACAGAATAGACAGTAACAGTGTAACAGTTCCTGTTTTTTCACTCATATGTCATGGTCTAGGCCATAAAAGCTTGCATGGAGGATAGACGGTGAACAAATTTGTCTTGAAAAGCAACACTTTCAGCAATATTTTTGTTTAAATTTGAGTATCAGCTTTATTTTCTTCATTAAATGTTGGCACATTTTTATTCTACCCCTTGAGGTGAATTAAACATGTTTGTGCTTTATAAAGAGATTTAATAAGCTATGCATTGGGCAGAGTCCTACCACCATAAGAGGTTCTTCCAGGAGTCTGCAAGGATGTGCCACAAGCCTATTCTGTACATACAGTTGCACCAGCACTCATCATGAGAGCATCGACATGGGGTGCCTCAGCCCGGGCTTTGGTTTGTCCTCCAGCACCAGCTCTGCTTACCAAAAGTGGCTCCAGAACACTTGTATTCCACCATTGTTATAAGATATGGTTTTCAAACTTTTAACTGCTAATGCTATTTATACAACAGCACTTTCTCTCTTTCACACAATGCACAATTGCTAGAACAGTAAGTTAGACCATGATATATCTGGTAAAGCATTAACACTATGTAGGATGCTATACAGAATATGGAAAACCAAAGTGCTTTCACTGAGAACTTTTATTGTGAAAGGACAAATGGGTAACAAAGCAGTGTATTTAACTAATGAAGTACAGCATATATTGGGTTAATTTCATTATTTATTGAAACATTGCATAGTAGAATGTAGATTACAAGGTTTCTGGTTATGCAAACTAGTTACATTTTTCATGGGTACATAAAATTATACTTTCATTTGTGACAAGTTATTTTAAAGGTCTCAGTAGGACAGAAGAGTTATACTAGGAGATTTTCTGTGGTTCATTTAATCATCAGCAATTTACATATGGTGACACAGTAAATTACTTGCTGAAAAGAGGTAAAAATTCATATGTACTTACCGACTTTGCAGTGCCTTCCCTCTTCTACCATTCCATTCCTCTCACATCCTGCCAACACCGACTTCATTTTTTTCCCATGCTGTTTAAGTAAAAATGTAACTACAATACTTTGAAGGGGATAACATGCATAAAAGTTAATTCCATCTGAACTTAGTTCTCGGAACCATTCATGAAGACGGAGAGAGTCAACTGCCATTTTTTTTCTTGGGTTCCACCCTATATATAAGGAGAAGCCAGAATCTGAAGCACTACAGTCAAGAGAGTTCTTTTCATTTTCAGAAAGGTCAATGTGAAGAAGAATGTTTCTCATTTAAATCTGGATTTATTTAGGAATTGTTTTGGCTCTTGTATTTGAACTATACTGATATGAAAAAGTTATAACCTGAAATTAGCCTTTAAATTCCTAGGTTTGAAGCACATTAAATAAGCAGCGATCTAACTACACCAGAAAAGCAAATGGAATTCTCAAAATATTATTTCAAGTTTCTTGGATAGCTAATCTATAGCTAGATTCCTTGCTAGATCTATTGTTTACGAATAGGGAGGGACTGGTGGGAGGTCTGGTGATCGGAGGCCGTCTTGGGCTTAGTGACCATGAAATGATAGAATTTTTAATTCTTAGAAAGGCAAGGAGGGTGGTCAGC
>JANXJC010000078.1:23682508-23697911 GCA_027564655.1 Leptodon cayanensis
AGTAGCAGCTTTGAAAGATGCATTTTGTCCAGTTTATTATGTTTGGCTGAAACCTCCCTCATCAGTTTAAGAGAGCTATTAAGCAAGGCCATCATTTCCCATGCATTTTGAGATTGAGTGTAAAGATTCCTTCCCAGAATTTGAAATCTTCACAGGGTTGATCCAAACTCTTAATAGACCATGTATCTCCTAATCTTTGTTCAACTCCCTCCTCAGATTCTGTACTCCATCTCCTCTCTGTTCCCTCATGAACTATAACACTGTGGGTGGACAGGATTCTTTGCAGTTCCTGTCATCTGGAATGAACTTCTCCTGCCTTTCTGCTGCATTTCATCAGTGGTGTCTCCACTTAAAAACAAACAACATTTTTCTAAATACATTTATTGTCCCCTCTATTGTCAAAATGTCTTTATTTTTCTCAACAGCTTTTTTTGTCTATTACTTTTGGTATGATTATAGTTTATTGAAAGCTATGAAATATCTTGCATGATAATGTCTGTGTATAATTCACTAGGAACAGGACTGGATTGTGTACAAATCATGTCATACATTGCTCATTCTTATGCTTTGTGTGATATCTGGTTGTCAACTAATTAATCTTCCAGTGATTGTTTTGTGATCCTTACCTATGATTATCTGTCACTCTGTAATTCTTTTCTTTATTTCTTCTTTTTGCCACTTTGTTATCTGTGCATTTAGTTCAGAATTTTATGACTGAAGGAACAAATTAACCGCAACTGTTTATAATTCTGTCATCTTTACCTTTAATATCCAATACCTGTAGTTGTAGGTCTGTTTTAAAGGTCTTCAGTAAAAATTAGTTAAGATCTTATTAGGCTTGATATAGTCTCTTTTATAATTTTTTAAAGTACATTAGTCATCTTCAATTCATTACATATTTTGGTTAAGAGTTCTGGGCCAAATTCTACTAGTGTGACACTGGCAACATATAATGTTATAAAAATCTTGGCAATTATATTCATACTTCTGTATGCTAGCTTCAAATTTTCTTAGGTTGCCCCTCAAGCCACACATGATCACAAAGAGTTGAGTAACAGAGCTGTTTCTTGGAAATTGATAGCTTTCAGTTGGAACAAAGTACTCCTACCTTATTTAGAGCACTCTGAATAGAAATACATACACAACACTGCTCAATCCCCACATGACTAAGTTAAGAAAACCAGAAACAGTGTTTGTTGGAGTTAGTCAGAATGATTTAGTAATAATAGTGTTTACATACATAAGTAAGTGTTTTTGCTTATAATTTAATTTTTCCTTTGCATGGATAGACTATTTTGCTGGGCTGATGTGCAAAAGATTACATATGGAAATTTTATTTCCTCTAGCTTTAAGCTATGTATGTTTTATATTTAAATAGGGTGTGTGTGTTCCAAGTTCCTCTAAATTTGAACAAGAACCAATAACTTTCACAGTTTATATGTCTAATTCTGGATACTTCATATGCAAACACCAAAAAATCCTCTAGGCCTTTTAAGTCAAACATGATTACACAGTGGCCTTCACTAACAGCTGTCTAATCCAGTCATCCAGAAAGGTGCTGTGTTCCCTCTTATGAATCATTAAGTCAGCCGTAGTCAGGGTGCTTTCAACAGCAATTAACAATGCTGAGCATCTTTCAGAAGACATTTTATCATGGTGCAGGCTCAAGCTGTTAGATGACTAATAGCTGCATGTTCATATGCAAAATATTCTCTTTACCAGTTTGAAGGGAACCTCAAAAACCCCCACTAGTTACTGTTTTGTAAGGAAACATGAGAAGGTGTTTAAGGATGACTGCTCTACTTAAACGTTTTTAATGCTTTTGATATACAGAGTGCTCTTAAAATTCACCTGATTTCTCTGTTTCAAACAGAAGAGAGGAATTGCTGTTTTTTTCCATAACAGCTGAAGAACAGTTAAAAGAGATAATTTCAAATTAAATCTTTTTCTGAGCTTAGAAACTGGAATGGAGACTGATTTCCATTAACAACAGGCATAAATATCATCTAACCTCCCTCTGAGCCTTTCCTCCTCTGTTCCACACATACATAACACAGTTTTCTTGGACAAACTCATTTTCAATAGCTTATGCCAACAAAATTGACAAGCTGAGAGATTTGATTCTTCTGTTTGAAAATTAAATATCCTCTGTAGGAGGTCTCAAATCACTAAGCTAAATTTTTTTGCAACTCTGCCCACAAAGATCTGAAAGCACATTTTGCTGGTATTGTAAAAAAAAAAAAAAAAAAAATAAAAAAATCTTTCATTTAATGAAAGGTTTCTATTTCTTTGTTACTCCCTGAAACGTATTCAGCTGATAGCAAAATTGTTGTGTTTCATGCAGCAAAATGTAATCATTCGCAGGTGTGGAGCTATTCTGGGTTATTCACTATGGACTAGTTTACAGTTTAGCTATGATCTGCAATGAACTCAGTGCAGATGTGAGTTGAGAAGGATTACTGCATGCAGTATGGAAAGCCTCACAGGAAGAGAAGCATGGGGAAAAGGACAGCAGAGTCCGCTGTGCTATAATAGTGGCTGAGGTATGCTCACAGCTGAGGAGATGACCCCTCTGGTATGCTGATTGCAGTTCATCTATTGACTGGGGTTTTTTTAAATGAAAAATTCAGGTAGTTTCAATTAAAGGAATATCCTCTAAGTCATGACTGGCTAGGACATTGGTTAGTTGTATACATGCCATTAGCCTATTTTGATTCTTGTTAAAACATAGATATATTTTATTTAATGATTGGTGTAAAATGGTTACAGCTTAGGTGACCTATTTTAGATTTGCTTTGTAGGAGAGACTACTCTGGATTTTAAATTCCTCGAGAATTCAGTTGCATTTTTAACAGACAACCATGTTATTAAAAAAATAACACTAATTAATGAAGAGTTTGTCTTACCTGCTAACTGTCAAGCAATTAACTGCTGATATCTTTATCTTTACGTTTTACTGATATTCATAATGGCAGGTGGACAGACAGGAGTAAAAAGACCATTACATAAATTGCTGCTCAGACAGAAAATTCACACACCAAAGTGTTTCCTAAGGTCTGACTTAGCTGCCCTTGAAATCAGTGCTGAACCTCCGCTGGCTGCAGGCCTGTGGGGTTACGTATTGCCTTCCCCACAGTGTTACTTGGAAAGTCCATTCTAATCGGGGTGTCCTTGTTCTGGCAAGAGTTCAGGCCCACAGGAAGAGAAATATTTGTATGTGTATATGTACACACACAGAACAGGAGGTTTATACACGAAAAAGCTTGCTACAGGATTTCCGTATGTACCAGCTCATCGGGAAGGGGTATTGTGCTTCGTAGCACATTAAATTCTTAAGGTTTAGCCAAGTATGGAATAAGTCATTAACCATTTATCTAGGTAGTGGGAATTATTTGGGTCAGGCCCAGGAGTTACTACCATCTTTTAAGTGGCTCAGTTTGCTGGGAAGAAGGGCTACTGCCTTTCCTTCTTGGGTAAATGAATAATAAATGAGCACAGGGACAATTTTTCATCTAAATGATCCTAAAGATTTGTCTGTACTACAAAGAAATTACACATCCTCCTGGCCTGGTCTTCCTTCTGCAAGTACAGCCCAAAGTTCTAAGTTTTAGGGAAAACCAGCTAAGAATCTCTGAAACATCTGCCAGTTTCATATGAGGTAAAAGAAAACTCGGAGCAAGCTGAATTAGGTAATTTCCCTTTCTGCTCACACATTTTAGGAACACTGCAAACATATTGTCTGTTTGGGGTATTTAAACTTATGGTTCATACTAATAACATCTCGAGGTCAACTAAAAACTGCATCATTCCCTTTCACAAGCTGGCTATCCCCTTGTCAGTGCTCTCTGTGATATTTGCAGGCATGCCCTTATTTAGCTACCATTACAGTTTAGGGGATACTGATGTAGGAGTCAGTAATGAAGAAGTGTTTTCCAGTAACCTGTATTAACCAGTAACACCACCTGGTATGTATAAGTATAATTATGGGAGGCATGTAATGCTATGTAATTCCAAACAGATGCTAACCTAGCAAGTTTTTAAAAAAACTGAGCTCTAGAACCTTCTTTGGGAAGTTTCCCCGGGCCTTCACTAAACTTAGTCCTAAACACCTAACACCTAATGTAATCCTTAATACCTAGCCTAAATCTTTCTGAAATTTAAAATAATTATTTCTTATCATGTCCACCTTAAGGCAGGGAAAACAATTTCTTCTTTGCTTCTCCTTAGGTTAAAGAACTGCAGTTTATTAAATACTTTCTCATACAGTCTTTTTTAATATCTCTGTTAATTCTTTCCACTCTTCATGAAACATTTTCCCATTGGACCAATTTTTCTTTAAGTGTAGTTGCCTAAATCTGGACACAACACTCAAACCAGACTTTACTGGCACTGAGTAAAGGACAAGAATAATTTCTTGTGTTCTTTCACAACAGAAGTCAAGACAGAAAAAATCGTTATACTGTATCTTACAGAGGGGGAGCAGAGGCCCACAGAGATCAGTGATGTGGCCTGGGCAAGGCACAAGGGAAAGTTTTGTGAAAATCAGGAAATTAACACAGGCTCTTGAGTCCCAATTAAATGCTTAAATCACAGACCAGTTTTCTTCTCAAAGATTAAGCAGGAAATGAACTGTGAAAAATATTATAAAAGTAAATGTTTAAAAAGGAAATTCTTGATATTAAAATTGATATTTTGATATTAAAGTTGGCTGGAAGATGAGTCCCATGTCAGTGGTAACCTTGTCAATCCACAGTTGGGATTTATTCTTCAGTGGATTAAAAAATACTTTCTGAGCTTCTTTATGAAAATTAAATTGTTACAAGGGAACACTGTATGTCTGTCACACTTCATAGTTTCATGGTTAGGGTACTGACCTAGGATGTCAGGCTTAACTCTCTGCCTCAAAGTTTTTCATTCTGGAAAATTTCAAATTAAGCAGAGCAAGGATTTGACCTCAGGTCTACCATGTCACAGGCCAGCTATAAAGAAAGTCCCCTCAAAAAGCATTTAACATGAACTGACATATTTCAGCTTAAGAAAACAGCATATTTCACCAAAATTCATGTCACAATCAGCTAAAATTGTGAACAGAAACTATAACAGTATGTTAAAGGAAGAGGTTGAGATCTGGATGGATAGAATCCATGGAGATACATGATCGATCTGAGAATAAGCATAGGGTTGGAAAAAAAAAATTACTTTTATGTGGAAGTAAGCACTCCTTTATTGTTCATTTGCATTTCCTCTACTGATGTCTGCATCACTTTACAGAGAAGTTAAGGGAATACTGCAGCACTGAGTATCTCTGTACAACAGGTGTAATTTTAAGGTCCTCTTTTTTCAGGTATGGGAAGCAGCAAAAAATGGACTGCCTGATGCTAAGAAGTCACATCTCTCTCTTAAAAGATGACTTCGAATATCTCCAAAAAGGGAGATTCCACTACCTGCCTGGACAGCCTGTGCCAGCACTTGGCCACCCTCACAGTCAAAAAGTGTTTGCCGATGTTCAGATGGAGCCTCCTCTGTGCAGTTCATGCCCTTTGCATCCTGTCCTGTCCCTTGGCACCACTGAAAAGAATCTGGTGCCATCTGCTCTACACCCTCCCTTCAGGTATTTGCACACACTGATGAGGTCCCCTGTGAGCCTTCTCTCCTGCAGGCCAAACAGTTCCAGCTGTCTCAGACTGTCCTTATAGGAGAGATGCTCCAATCCCTCAATGGTCTTTGTGGCCCTTCATTGGACTCGCCAGTATGACCATACCTCTCTTGTACTGGGCAGCCCAGAACTGGACACAGTACTCATGTGATTGTAATGTAGGATTTTCAAACATTTATGTTACAGAGGCTTGGATTCAGCAAAATATATGAAATGAAAAAACGTTCAAAATTTCCGTATCACCAGCATACTCAGCCAAACAAGTTTTCTCTTACATGTGGGGCAAAACCAGTATTATACAAGTTACTGTTTGTCTTTGTCTACTTGAATTAACTGTTTTGATTCAATCAGGTAAGGAAATTGAGACTCTGATTAGGAGTAGAGGAGGCAAAAGCTTCCATAAATGCCTCTATGACAACACTGCGTTTAACTTAAAGGGAATAGATTAAGATCAAAGGAGATATATTTGGATATCTATCAGAGCATAATAATAATTGAACTGAAAACCCCATATATAGTCATAATGGAAGGCTATGGACAGATAACTTTCTCCCTCTTTCCACAAAAGGAAGAAAAAAGAAAAAGGAAAATATCGCTAGAACTTAAATACTTAACTGTTGGGTTTTTTTTTGTTTGTTTGTTTGTTTTAACGTGCTTTAAATGGCATGAATCTTTTGTGTGAAATGAGGTGAGTTATAGTTAAGGAAAATAAACTTGCTGAAAGCACTAGCAGTAGAGAAGACAGATTATGTCTTAATGCACTGCCCATTCCTATTACCTTAGGAAATTAGATAAGAATGTCTGATCTATTTAACCAAGATAGAAATAGTACAGAGAGATTCAGCATTCAACTCGTGGGTAGCCAAGAAAAAAGAAGAAATTTGTCTTCCATTTGCCAAGTGTTCTTAGATACTTGTCTTTGTCCAACAGATCTGCAAGATACAACTTTGCCCCTTAAAAAGGAGTACCTATAGTGACTAGGAGAACTGTAAACAAAAAGAACAAATCCTCCCCAACTACTCTAACCACCCAGCTTATTGCCTGACAGCCTGTAGCCTGTAAGGGGAGACTGAGGAACTTATAAAAGGATAAGGGAAGCACAGAGCAGTCTTTCTCCTCGTATATCCTTCTCTCTTATGGCAGTCACTGGCTTAAGAACCTCTTGATCAGGCATCCAGATGATGGTGTTTAATGGAGCTTTCGTCTATAAATTTGTCTAATCTATTTCTGAACCCATTTATACTACTGACCTCCACAACACTCTACAGCACTAAATTCCATAATTTATGCATTAAGTGATAAAGTATTTCCACTGAGTGTTTTAAACTTTGTGATTGATTGGGTGACCCTTAGCTCTTGTATTTTAAGAAATAGTGAATAATCACTTCTTACTCACCTTCTCCAAACTATTCAAGATTCTATAGACCCGTGTCATATATCTTGTTGTCTCCTACCCAGGTTGAAGTCTCCTAGCCCAATGTGTCCCCTCATACAAATGCTGTTCCATGCATCTGCTGATCTGTTCTGGTCTTTTTTTTTTCTTCTTTTTTTTTTTTTTTTAATACTTTGTAGTTCTATCATAACTTTCTGATTCTGAAATGAAGGTTACCAGAGTGACACTAAGTATTCATGATGTAGGCACATCATGTATATTTATTGTAGCATAGTGATGCTTTCCACTTCCTTCTCTGTTCTTTTCCTAATAATTCCTATTTTCTTTCTTGACTGCTGCTTGGCAATGAGCAGAACATCTCCAGAGAAATCTCCCCAGAGACAGAAAGTTCTTTTTGAGAATGTTAATAGCTAATTTAGAAGGAGCAAGAGCAGGCAGCAAATGCTGAGGCTAGGGCTCTTTAAACATTGGTAGGTGACAGTCTTTCATTACTAGTGGCAGCCCAGAATGATAAGGAGTCTAATGATTGGGTTTGAGGCATAATCAAGAACCTCTTCACATGCCTTTCAGCACCCGGCAGATTGCACCTGAGGATGCACAGTGCCACCATAGGCTGTAAGGAGCATTGTACAGTCTGTGCACCCCCCATGGTTCCCCAGACACCCACGGAGGGCACCACAGAGTCTTTCTGATGTGGGGGCATTTCCTCAGAATCTGGGTTTATGTCCACAGTGCTGGGAGCAGGAACAAAAGCTGAGGATGGCCTCTTGCTCTTGCTGCAGTTTATCAGGCTATAAACCAGTCGTTGGTCTCTGGTGTAGGTTAGGTCAAAGCTACAGACATGACTTTGTCTGCTTCCTGAAGATGAATAATGAACACTTCTACATGTTTAGTTCAGACCTGGAAAAAGCAGCTGCTTCTGGCACTGAAATATGTCCACTTACTGTAGGTTAAACTTGTCCCTATGGAAAATAGTTTCTCTTGGAATAATACTTTCAATTTCTGCAGGGAATTATAATGAGATTTTTGTTAAAATCTTAAAAAGGAGAAATTTTTTCCCAAATAACACTTACCTAGTGACAGAATATAAATGTATCTTCTCAATTAAGTGGATTGATAAATATGTTTCTTCAGGGTTGTTGCAAAATAATGAAGAACTGAACTGCTAAAACAAGGGGCTTCCTACTGCTAATCAGCAATGCTGCACAGAGCTGTGACAGGTCTGCAGGCCTGTCAAACAGATTGTAGTATTAGCTTTAAAGTTTCATCCAGTATATGCAGTGGACTTTCTTTTTAAATTGTTGTAGATACACCTCTGCCGCCCTGTGAAAACTCATAAAAAAATCTGTAACATCATCGTTATTAAGACTGCCACCATAAGCTTCTCCAAATAGGCCCATCAGATGCATTACAAAGAGGTCCAAGAAGAGGGGAAAGATGGACTAAATACTGGATCAACCCATATTACAGAAAGACAACTCTCTAGATATATAATAGCAATTTCTTACTCTGTTCCTAGAGGTCTCCAACATTTTCTGTTTCTAAAAATTTTATCCACAACTCCCAAAATCTAGAAATGTCCCATCAGAACAGTTTTTCCACTGAAATGCTTTTTCTGTAAAAATCTAAATGATATGTGGGAATACTTTGAACCTGCAAAAAATGTTCAATTTGACATTTAGAAAATAAAAATAAAAACATTATTATGCTTTATTTCAAAGACAATTATAATGAGTCTTTAAATAAAAAAAGAAATGGTTTTTAGTTCAATAAAGCAAAACACAACATTCCCTTTGTCACATTTCCTCATGGAGGGTATAGCTCAGACTATCTTTCTTTTCTTTTTCTTGTAAGTCATGGCTTCATCTCCTACCACACAGGAAGGGATATATTTAATTCCTGTGATGTGTTGTAACGCTTAGTGAACTGGGAGACAGGGCCCAGCCAGAGAAGTTAGGCTGTTGGAGAAGATGGGAATATCAGGCTCCCAAAATTACATGGTGCCTTTGGCTAGATCTCTAAACTAAGACACAGAAATGATTTGCAATCCCAGCTCTACTTGCTTGCTGTGTGACATCTTGGGAAATTCACATCACTCTGCTATGTCTAAAAGGCAGTGTAAATACAGCAGTAATTTTAAAGAATCAAGTCAAAGGAGCCACTGGCTGCTGCTTTTAAAATTCTGACTTTTAATGTATTATAAAAAATTAGCATATTACTATTAGCTCAAAATCTTAAACAACATTGAACTAGGAGACAGATCATTTTGGTCTGTTACATACTATGAAAGAGAGAACTAAACTGTCCAGCCTGCCTACAGACTGTACAGGGCAACCGTGGGTTTGTATTACACTTGCTGACCTCCACGCTCACTGCTGCAGATTAGTGCCTGTTTTGCTTCATTTTTGTGCTAGGTGTAAATTTACAAGGACCATTCCCCCCCCCCCCCCCCCATTTTATCCTGAATGTTTGTTTTTCTACATCTCCTTAAATATTAGTAAATTCCTTCCTCGTTAAAATGCAGGTAGATTCTGACACATAGAAAGTCACTGACATACTAGAGCTCAAAAAGGGCAAAGCCTGCAGGTTTTGCCACCAACATAGTAAAACGATTTGGAATTCAGGAAAACACTCTGTATTCAGAGCAAGAACATCAGACTTTCCTGAATAGGTTGTTTCAGTTCTAAAAGACGATGGAGATTGTTCCCTCACTGTATTATACATGCCAAGTGTAACAAGTGTACTGCTTTTCTTTGTTTCAGATTGCAATGAGAATATTTCTGAGAATAGGAGAGTTTCCAAACCCCAGCCAAGTAAGACTTATGTAATGTTTTCAGACACACAGGAAGGAACTGGTTGTGTTAAGCATTACCTCTACCTTCTTTTGGACCTGCAGGAAGTTCTCTGTATGGGCGAGAAATGTTTTAAATACATCAGCTGAAGGCAGGAGGAATGCACATACACATCTGTCCCCAGCAGAATCTTATATTGCCCTGCAACTTGTCATCAAAGAGGCCACTCCTTCACACTCTAAATTACTAATTTGGTCAATAGAGTGTAATGGAGAAGAACCTTTTGGACATTCTGGGATGTTTTATTAAGATGTTGATTCCTGAAATATTTTATTTCTCTATTGTTTGCCAACTATCCACCCTCAGCAGAAAGAAATTAGCATTAAGCAATGACCTAAAAATTTCATCCCATGATGCAAATGCTGAGAACATGGTTATAAAGGCATTTGAGCCAGGCTTGTAGAGACAAGACAGAGACTCTTTGTTTCTACCTACCCCTATCCATATCGGTGCCAAAAGATTTTTCTCTCTGGGTGTTTTTCACATGGCAAAATGCTTACTGAAAGCTGGGTACAGCTCCTACAGCGGCTTTGGAGTCTTCACTCTTTCACCTTCATTGAAAGTTATTTTTTCTGATCCAGTTCATAATCCATTCATTATAATACTTCTTGATCCATTATGTAATTTTGATACTTCCTCCACTGGATTATTGTCTGTTCCCCTCCTAGTTCTGAACTCACTAGTGGTGTTGAAATGACTAACTGGAGACAGCTCGTAGGCAGTAAACAGAAGATGTAACAAGCATCCCAGTGCTTTCTGAAGTATAGAAAAAACACTTTCTGTGAGATAAGCACTTCTTTCAGCTTACAAGAGTAATTTTCAAACCTTAGCTTGACAACCTTTTTTCATATCCTGAAATGTACATGCCGTGAAAACATTGAGGCATATAAATGGAAGTAATGCATTCAGTTCATGACGAGATCTTGACTGAAGCTACGCCCAAGGATGATAAAGCGCTTTGGAGTCATGTTGGGTTTGGTGTGACTGGCTCCCAAGGCTATCTTTGAAGGATATTGTGACTGCTGTGGAGAGTCAATGGACCCATAAATGTACCATCCCTTTGATGGCCTGTAGATTTCTGACAACCTGAAGACATCCCTTTTAGGCTACTGTCCACACCATTTTCTATGAAGAGGAAAACACTGACTAATATAATTTCCTTCTTCATAGGCTAATATAAGGCAGGAATCCTATGTCTGGCTCTCATGAAATTCCAAAGAAATAATGCAAGCCTGAACTGAAGTACATTCTTGTTATCTTCATGTATAGTGGTAAGAATTTTTTTTTTAAACTTTCTTTTCCCCTTCCTGGAAATACTTGCTCTTCTCAAATGGGGAAAGCACTGACATTGGTCAGAGAGGCAAAGCAATTTAGTGAGTTCATGGAAGGTGAAAGAGCTGAAATTACAGGCACTTGACTTAGTGCACTGCCTGCATTTCCTGAGGTTCCCAAACCTGTACTCAGCATGGGGGTTTGTGATATTTTAATGGCTCCTTTCCTCTCAGCATGTGGAGATGTGTTCGTGCATCAGGCAGCTGAGAAAAGGAGATTCTGCTCTTCTGTAGTCAGCAAACTTCATCCCTGATTAAAAGTGTTTCTAGAGCTGGGAATGAGTAGGCACTGCAAAGGAGTTAATCCAATTAGTTAGGTGAAGTAGATGTTAAGGTCTGTTAACACGGAGTTCTAGCTTTCTCCTGATTAATGAGAGTAGAGAATTCTTTTTCAAAGAAATCTCCAGGCTTCCATCTTGTCTCTCTGTTTCCTTCTTCAGTCTGCCTTCCAGCTGTGTTGGTTTTTGGTGTTTTTATGTGAAGTGTTGATGGAAATAACATTTTGGGAACACTAGGATCCTCCCCATGGCAAGGAAATGGGAAGGATGAGAGAAATCTATAACGGAAAGAAAAAAAAATTGTGTCCTTCTCCCTCTCATTTACACCAACTGTTTTTTTAAAGTTCTTTCTTGCAAGATTGTGCAACTCCTAGTGCATTGGCAAGTTCTCGTTCATCTGTAGGTCCTCAAAATAGTAGCTTGTGGAAAAATGACACACAAAAGAACATATGCCTTCTACAGTCTTGAAATAATATTTAGCTCTACCAACACTAGTCAAAGCTCTTAATCACATTACTCAGTGCAGAAGCTGTGCTATCATCAATGTTCCATCAGCGCTTTAGCGGAATTTTCAGAGTCAGTGACATCACTGGATCGAATTTTTCCACCTTTAACCACTATATGTGCACTATATGAAACAGCCCTCTCTCACACCCAGCTTTTCCTTGCAAAAAGCATTGCTAAGGGTTAAGAAATATATTACTTGTAAGAAGTGTCTCGGAAAGATGGACCACAGAGATCCAAAGCAGCAAAAAAATCATTGTGCCTATTACCACCTGGTGATTACGTTTCTGTGAGCATCACAGTTGTTTCTTGTAGCGGACACACCTAAAGTGTAAACGTATGACCAACATGCCGCTATTCACTTACCTGATAAACATTTTATTGGCAGAAAAATATCTGGCAGAAAATTTCAAACCACAATGCTAGTAAACACTTTGTATTGTTCACATGCAGTGCTCATGTGCAAGTTGTATGGTGAAGTATTGGGCTTTATACAACATTTTACTGATTTTGTTTTTCACCACCTATTCTCTGAAGGAGAGATAGAGATTGCAGTGCAAGTGGAGTCCCAGAGAGGGTACACAGTGTGCTGTCTGCATGTAGGGGAGACACAGAGAGACTACTGCAACTAATGTTCAATGTTCAGGAAGGAAATTAAACCAACAACATTGCTATGGCAATGTCCTATCCATTTCCTTACTAAATAACAATCTTCTGCAGACATAAAACATGACTTTTAGATATGCTTACCGCAAAGTTTCAATATTTCAAGAAACAGCTTTAGATTTTTTTCCGTTGTAATGTTGCTCTTGTAATGGTGCACATTCTGCTGGCCCGCGAGGGTCTGCTATGACACTGCCACAAGGTTCAAGGACAAGATGCCCTGTGGATTCATTTCAATTTTTTGCACAGTTGCCTGGGACTGTGGGAATTAGATGACCCCAGTTGTCCCTTCGATTTCTGTGCTCCTAAGAGGGCTGCTTCCACAGACACTTACGTGCAGTTTCTGTTGTACTTTATACAAGCTGTCTCTAGCCTTCTGGGATACATTAATCGCCTTTGAGTTGGATTATACCTTTCCTAAGACACATGCTTTCTTGCAGGTGCAAGTCTCAAGTAAGCATGATTTACATGCCTGTAAGCTGCTGATATAATGGTAGAAACTACTTGAAAGTCTGACCTGTACCAGGGTTCACTGAGCTATAATGCTGGGCCAGGCAGCTGCCTGCATTTCTTGTACTATCTCTCACAAACTCTGAGATCATGCCAACAAAACTGCTACAGACATGGGTTTAGCAACAAGCTTCAAACATTTGGATAGCTATGAAATATTAAAAAAAAAAGAGAGAGAAAGCAAAACGATAAATATGCCTGTTTAAAAATAAAAGGAAAAGAGCAGAACCTTAAGCGCTGAGACTTTCATCTGGCGTATCTGTCATCCAGACTAAATTGTGGTCCTAATGTATGAGAGGAAAATAGAAAATTGCCACATACACACAGTCACATAATAAGCAAATGTTAATTGATGTGCTTTGTTTGTGATAGCTCCTGGGAGATTTGCAATGAGCAAGGCTTTTCTGTATGGGCAATTCTGCAGCATATGCTAGCGCATCTAGGAAGAGTCATCATGTCTAAGTACTTTCTACCATCTGGTAGGAAAATTGAAATATTGAAAGATTTCTCTCTCTTTACCCCAGTGCATTTATGTATGTAACTATGATTTCAGTTCTGTCTTTTCTGACCCATGAGGCTAAATATTATGCTTTTAATGCTTTGTGGAGTTCTCTACTGTGAGTCTTTTATAGAGAAAAATACATAAACACATGCATTGATACACACTGATACACATGTATATTCACAAATACATAGAAAATATGCTGTATAATTTCCTATGGGTAAACTACATTGGTGAAAGGATACAGAAGGAACATAAAACAATTTTTCTGAAAAAGTCAACTTTCCAATTCTTCAGTGTTCACATTCACACTGTGTGGTTCAAGGACAGTACTTGTTCTTTACTGACATGGATTCATCAATCACCTTAGCTTTTAGGCTGCCTACCTCCCCCCAACCCCTGGAGACAGTTCAGTTCTCAGCTCTGTCTGTTCTGTTGTTTTTGTGGTCTAAAATGCATTCTTGAATCTAGGTATTGATTCAAGGGTCCCATAGTTGCTCCTTGCTATCCCTGGTGACAGTGCCTCATCCATTAACTGAGGATGATGGAACTTATGGTATTCTGGGCATGCCCTGCTCTTCCAAAGATTTCTAGCAGAACATGGGATGATTGCTGGTGGATCTGTAAAACTACATACTGTCCAAAAGGAAGAGTTTCAAGGTTCAAATCTAAGGTAAAAGCTTGCAGATTAGGACTATGGTCCGAGATTTGCTTCTGACATAATTTGTGTCTCCTTTGACTGTTGTAATATGCTGCACTAATGTGCTTTAAGGACACTTGGCTAGGGGTCCTCTCTCAAAAAGGCTGTGTCATGGAAACTTTCACAGAGACACAGAATCTCGGGCAAGGAGGAGCTCAGTATGCTAACCCTACACCAAACATAAGGGACTTTCTTAGCATGTTGAACATTTCAAGATGAACTATCTTGTCATGTAGAAATCATCTTTGTGGAAAAGCTGAATCTATGCTCAAAGATGGCAACATGACACTTAGTTCCTCAGTTTAGTTTCAATGCAGGATTTAGACGTTGCAATGCTGAAGCCTGAAGCCCTTATTTTTAGATATCCAGCCCCAAGAATGGAATCTAAAATTCACAGCTGGGTGCCCAAGACCCTACACAGTGGATAAACAGCACATCCATACAGTAAAAGAAATCTATATGCTGAAGAGGAAGCCTTCATTATTTCCTTTGGCTGAGCCTGAGACAAGGGTATGTGTGCAAACTCACCTCTCTCTAAAGCTTAGGAAATTGACCCTGGGCTCCACCTACCTGAGCCGGAGCTGTCCAGTGGGTATCAACTTACACCTTTTTAAGTGCCTGCCATGGAAGGTGGTCGTGCTGTCCACCTTTCATTGATGACCTCATGTCTGCAGTAGCCAGCAGGAATGAGAGAGCACGATGTTCTTTGCCCTTTTCAACCAGAAGGCAGCAAACTGCACATCTTCTGTTAGCAATCACGATATAGCTAATTCCTGGTTTAGGTGTGTAAGTAAGTCCTTTCTTAAATTTATCTCAGGTCCTCTGCAAAGGTGCAGGCAAAACAATCAAAAAGGAAGGAAAATGGAGGACAGCTATGGTAATAACAGATTTTGCATTAACTGCAGAGTAAGCTCCTGTGTATTAGGTTTGTGTCCAGAGTTGTCTTATGAACTCCAGGAAGAACTCTATAAAATATTAAAAATAGAAAAGTAAACTTTTAACTGTACTTCTCAC
>JANXJC010000078.1:23702926-23718547 GCA_027564655.1 Leptodon cayanensis
GAAGTGGAGTAAAAATGAAAAAAAAAAAAAGGAAAAGAAAAAAAAGACTCCTTTGGTCGTATGTCAAATACATTTTGCATTTTAAAAAATCTTGAATAAATAAAAACTCAGAGCCAGATGGGTAGTGCATTTTCCTCTCCCACACATACAGCTATTTCTGTACTGACTGATGTGCACGTGTATCTGGTGGAGGTTCTGCTGACACCATAATATGCAGAGATGTGCCAACTTTCTCAGTTGTTTCTTTTCCCTCAAACAAAGGGTAAAACTGAAATCAAAGAGGATAGTTAATTGTGACAGAGTGCCTCAGTGTGTTACTGAAAAAATGGTGTGAAGGAAAATCAGGAGGAAAAGACAGTTTATTAAAATAATTTTCCATACTAGCCAAACAAAAATCTGCTTGGCTTATTTTTATTCTCTTCTGTAGTATTTTGTTTTGTTTTTTAATGTTATTCTGCAAGAATGAGAAAAAGCAAACCAAAGCAAAATAAAAACCCCCACAACCCTTTGGCTTGATTGATCCTGATGACACAAGGAAGTAAAAATTGTCACTTGTTCCTCTTCAGCCATGTGCTATGTACCTGCAGAGCACAGCTAAACCTGCAGATCCAGCAGCTCCCTCGGAGAGGGCCCACTGCCCTGCAGTGTCTCCAACACACAAAGAAACAGGGATGATGGTTTCTTTCCAGACTTTCAGCATCTCACTGGATGACAATAGATTAAACCCAGGCCTGCATCTAGGTCAGCATAAAATCTAGAAATATAGACAAAAAGCTTATTTCCTAGAATTACTTTTGGGTCTGAAGAACTGAACAAGCAAGGGGAAAGGAAGAAGTGCTGGGATCCACTTCTCTAGATGACACATCTTTCTACATGACATATCTTTATTGAGCTTACCTCAATTTCCTGACATCCAAGTGACTAGTAGGTAATTTGTTTAATTGGATGACTGTGCTCAGAATATTTTTCTTTGACAGAGATAATATGCACATAGTTCTGCCTGGCAGAAACTACAACAGGGTGTAGAAAAGCAGTGGTATTTTATTCCTAAGTGGGAAGGAATTATTTCCAATGAGTTGTCTTTTTCTTCTTTGACTTTTTGTAAAATGTATATTAGATGCTGGCATGTGAAGTAGTCTGTCAAAACCATTAGTCACCAAGCACTTGGTTTTGTTCTCTTGTTAGAGGAGAGAAAAAAGAACAAATGTAAACCTTTCTAATCTAATCTAATCTAATCTAATCTTTGCCTAATACTGTGGGCAGGATCCTGCTTTTTTTGAATTCACTAGCAAAATTTCTGTTTACTTCTGGGCAGAGGGTCTGGTCCCATAGTACAGTGGAATTTCAGTGAAGCTTATCTCATTCCGTTTCACTTCAACAGCTTTTCCTCCTCACTTTTTGCCAAATTACATCTTTTTTTTTTCTTTTTTCTTTTCATGAAGATGAGCTGTATAAAGCAACACAATACCTGCCTCTAAACTGTGATCTCACTCATAGACATTCAGAGCCCTTGCTCAGTAGAATAGGGCTTTATTTTGCAATTCCTCTCCTTTACACCACTGAGAAATTGTGCTTTCCCCTTTTTCAAAGTTCTTTCCGTATGGTTCTTCAAGCTCTCCTCTCCCTCACCTACAATTCCTCCTTAAAAGCACAGAGCTTCTTCAAGTGGAAACTATATATCTTTAATTAACCGCCATATTCATTTATCTTCTGAGTAGCTTCCTCTTTCCTCTCCAGCTGCACTACTGCAGTTTAAAGATTAGTAATTGTTAAACATCCATCACATGCAAAGTGAACTGTCCCTAACTGTTAACAAGAACATAGTGGCCAAAGACTGTCATTTTCTCTCTCTTTCTTCTTTTGGACACAGAAATTGAAGCAAAGGAGCAAAGCCGTTATGCCAAGATAAGCAAACAGAAGGAGAGATTTCTCTCCCTCATGGTTTCAGTGGCCTAAGCAGCAATACGCTGTTCATAGTCCAATTTTCAGACTGAGGTGGGCAGAGCAGGACCTCACCAGCCAGGACCTGTCCCACCACCTCCTGCCCTCTCTGCCCTGTGGAGCCCCCACTTCTCCGGTGGCATCTGGCCCATTCCGTGCCCTAACAATATCCAAGCTGATGTTTTGCTTGATCTTTTTTCAGTTTCAAGTATAACACTCTAAACTCATACATCCAGTTAGATAAATTGTCCATCAGGCATTTTTACATCAAGGATTCAAAAGAAAAACCAGCAAAGACATGTCACTGGAAGAATTGAATTGTTTCCCAGCATCTCTTCCTTCCTTTTGTCTCTCTTCTATCTTTTCATTGGCTTCTGCTATTGAAAATCATCTTTATTCTAGATAAATCACAGTGGAAACTACTAGAAAAGCAACATTACTTTAATATTGCCAGAGCAAAAAGAAAACTGTAATAGACTGTCTTCATTTTTTTGGATGCCATTAAGTCATTTTAGAAGTATGATTCCACTTCTGTGAATAGTACTCATGCACACAGTACCCAACTAAGACCATTATCCTGACTGTCTGCCACTCAGTTGATGATGTAGAACCAGGACACTTTGGCAAAATGACTCAGCAAAAGTTGGGAGTCCATTCAGTCAATGAAGCATAAAGGGCAAATGCCATTTCAACAACGATGGTTGAGTGTATCATTACAGTGAGATACAATGAACAAGGAGTCTTTCTGTGCAATACCTCTGTTTGATCCATTACATAGGATTTCTATTTTTTAACCCTTAACCTGATCATGATAGTGGAAGCTTTACAATATTGCAGGTAATGGCTATACCAGGCACAACTCAGGATGGCAGAGACTCAACACTGTCACTCAGGTGGAAAAGTTTCTTGTTCAGCTTTCTGATTTTATGCACGCAGGTGCAACATTGCCTTGGCACATATCCTTCCAATCATAAGATGCCACTGAGCTCCCTTGTTGTGCAACTGAAGCACAGCTGTAAAAAGTGCCTTCTCCACCCCCTAATTATTTTACTTAGTAACTGAGAAACTAGATTATGATATTGTTCCTCATTGTGAGTCTTACTGTACAAGCATAGCTGGTATTCATTAATTCTCAGTGGCTACTCAGCTTTATTGCAGGTTGCAAAACCTGGACGTTTACATGTTTGCCAGGTACCAAAGGCACATCTGTTTTGCAATGTTGTTGAAATGAGTGATGGGGAAGCCTTGCTAGAGCAGAGGCAGTCAAGAAAGAGTTTAAGTACTACCATTGCTACTTTTACTTCAGACGTTAAAAGGTTATGCTCCCTTTGGTCTGGCATTATAATGAATTATTGTAATCAGCAGACTATTCATTTTACTTAAAGCAGTAATATTTTAACAGAGCCAGTTATTTTAATTAGTGAAGGAGAGCTATCTTAAAGCACATAATGTACAAAGATATGGCATTATAAATTTTGAGAGCAGTCAGAAAAAAACAATAGAATGTGAGATACGGATGGAAACCCACCCTATATACAGAAAGAACAAATAATGCAAACTGTGTCAAGTTAGGTTCAAGCTTTGTCCTCACTTTTGTAACTGTAATGTGGTAGCTCAGTGTGTGTAAGGAGCCTTTTATGGTTCGTGATGTAGATCTTACAAAATTAGATTACATTTTTTTGTTAGTGGTTAATAGTTGCAGTACAGAATAAAGTATCACAATAAACTTTCAGGTTAACCTTCTTGGATTGGTTTTGATACACTGTTGGAGAATGCGTATATGTAATTATTATTTAGTTGGTCATACCACAATTATGTCAGTGAGAGCTTAGTAACAGACATTTCTTTTTACATGCAGCCAGGTACACATCTGCTACATTCTTTAATGTTTTCTCTTCCACTTATGTTCACCTTTCGTGTAGCAAAAAGATACTACAGAGCATAAAGTAAAAAAAGCCTCTTCTTCTCAGGGGAACTCTGTGAACAGATAGTGCTATGCCACTTTTTTTAGTACTATGGTTTTTTTTTGTGGTTTTTTTTTTTTTTTGGTTAAAGTAATTTTGGGACTGCAGTTGATGGGAGTAAAGTGACAAAAGGTGTAGCACTGCTGAGTCAGTAAGGATCACTCTTTCTAAGAAGCTATTACTGAGTCATAGCAGTTCCAGGACTCAACATACCATCTTTTATATAGCATGTTTTCAGGGCTTCTGGCTCACTGGAGTCATTAAGCTCCTGTAGCACATTCCATAGGAGACTGGTCATGATCCCCACTGTCTTGAACTAAGTCCAGAATGCAATGAGAAAATTCAATAACGTTTTAGGTTACGTGCATCTGTGTGTGTTGGGGATCAACTTCTTTCCTCCTCCAGTTCACTTTAACCACTTTTTTTTCTCTCTGGGAGAGAAAAGACCTGTTAGCTACAGAGTAGCAGAAAAGATGCCCTCTTCCCTGTTAGATGCATGGATAATGCTTTGAGGAAGGGGAGAGGTAGGTGCTTCTTCTCCCTGGGATCCAGTGATAGGATGCATGGGAATGTTTCTAAACTGCGTCGGGAGAGGTTCAGCCTTGACATTAGGAAACAATTTCTTTACTGAGAGGGTGGTCAAACACTGGAACAGGCTTCCTAGAGAGATGATCGATGCCCCAAGCCTATCAGTTTTTAAGAGGCATTTGGACAATGCCCTCAATAACATGTTTTAACATTTGGTCACCCCTGAAGGGGTCCGGCAGTTGGACTAGATGATCATTGTAGGTCTCTTCTAACTGAAATAGTCTATTTATTCTATTCTATTCTATTCTGTTCTATTCTATTCTATTCTAATGATCTCAACATTTTGTGTTATAGCTCTTGGGATTTCGACACGTCTGTTCTTGTACAATATTCAAGTACTCTAACTTCCATTTCAGGCTCAGCTCCTGCACTGGTTACAGCTGCTGGACTGGGTGCAAATCACTAACCTTACATTTCTTGTTTTATGGCAATAGTCAGAGACAAGTAAGAGGTGAAGTCTTTCTCAGACCTGGGAAAGAGATCCATCTCAGCCTGAGACAGAAGATCTCCCTCTCCATTTTGTCACCTGGTAAGGATAGGTTGTCCTGGGTCTTTTCCACCTCCTCTGGAAACCATGTCTTTTCTAATTCCCTGGCTCAGTTCTCCAGACGAAACCAAAAATTTAGATTAAGAAGAAGTAAAGAAGAATAAATAAGGTTGTTAAAAGAAAGGCCTCAGGGATCAGAGAATAAATTATTTTATGCTGTTCTTGTATTTAAATCTCAAAGTATTTTCCTTGCCTTTGACAAGGAAAATCACTAAGTCCTATCTTGCAAAAAGCAGTGGGAGAATGATGGACAGAAAGAGCATGCTCATGAGCATGATAATTGTCTAGATATTCCTTTTACAGATCTTGGAGGTAAAATTAGTACTAAATGAATGTCTAAATGTTTGGAGGGGCTTTCTATATAAGAAGAGACATGAAGGAATGAGTGAAGAAACTGTCCAGACTTGAAGACTTAACTTAAGGGAAATGCGAGAGAGAAACCGACTTCAAAATTTCTTGCTGGTAGCGAGACCAACTTAAACCAATTGCTCAGAGCTTTTGTTAATTTCTAGGCTTTCCATGTTGACAGGAACACTTATGGATAAATCCTTACACATTTTCAATAGCTAGATACTTCCTGAGCTACTGTGCAATAACATAATTTGTGACACCAATCATAAAGGAATCCCAATGATAAATCATGAACACAATACTAATGGAGAATTGGAACTGGTGTACTGCAGAGATTCTGGATTGCTTCAAGCTGTGTAGTATCCAGTGAGTGAGAACACTGACTTCTCTGTATTCCAAGTTGAACATCTCTAAAAGAACCACAAGAACAACAACAAAACCTAAACCCAGAAACCCCAGAAACTGTCAGCCTCACAGTGCTATCCATCCGGTGCACCTGCAGGCAGCAGAGCTATCTCAAATCCCTTTCTACACACACAGTCTCTTAGTACTATTGCATCCATTTTCCTTTTGAGGGAAAGTTTAAAGCCACATGCCTCAGCAGCATTAGTTACCACATGAATTTCCATTCATAAATCTGACAGTGTTTGGGGGATAGCAGGCTGTGCACAACAGCTGCTACGTGATGCTGTCTCCATCTGTCTTAATGATTCCCTTCCCTAGACCTGTCAGGACCCAACTGCACAGCATTTGTTGTAGGCTCCCAAAAAGGAGCAAGCCGAACCCTCTTCCCGTTGGCCTTCCTTCTTAAAGGACATCACCAGGCATTCCTCTTAGTTCTTCCCTTTCCTTCATGGCACCAATAGTTTCACATTTAATGCAGAACAAAACTTGTTTTTTATCGCATGAGGCTTTCACACAGTGATTGGCAGTGACACACATGTAACTCTTAGAAGACCTTACTTGGGGCAGGCATGCAGCATGGGTTGCTTGTGGAGGATGCCTGGAATGGGGACAAAAGGACAGAGACCTCTACCTTGTGTGTGATCTTGCTGTCCTCTGAGACCTCCAGCCCCAGGGTGGAAAACCATGTTGCTCTTCCCCTCTGGGTTCATAAAACTCTCTCCAAACAGCAACATGTTCATTTTCAGAAGGATCTGAAAGTTGTTTTTCAAGGACTGAGAAGGCCAAAGCTAGGCTCTTTCTCTAGCCAGTTTTTTCTTCCACATGGCGCACACCACCCATACATAACACTATAGCATAGCTACTTATCTTAAAGGCTAGCAGCTATGCTTATTCCTGAGCTGTGAGCAACCCCTCTAGTAAAATTAATGGGAATTGTGAAGTCCCCGGTGAACAAATGCACATATCTATCTTACTCAAAAAAGTTTCTGCTGGAAGAAGAGATCTGTTGATGTTTAAGGTTATATTATTTACACACACAAAGTCTAGCCTTCTTGTCTCTCCAGCACAGTTTTAAAGAAAAAAAAATCAATATTGTACAAACACTCCCAAGATTTTATAGGTTTGTTGGGGAAGCAGTGCCTACAGCCTCCTTGGTTACTGAGAAACAGTAATTTCACTTCACAGAGTAAATCTTGCTATTCTTAAATCTTTTATCTTTCATGTATAAGCAAAACTCCTAGGTGGGGACAAATTTGTGGGACTGGATTATGCTGCTCTCCAAGACTATTGTTACAGCAGTTGGCAAATAAAATTTTTTTGTGGGACTAAATTAATTTATAAGACAGCAGAAATCTATTGACAGCAGCAAGGTGTGTCTAAGAATAGGCTTTGTTCCTGCTCTCCAGAATATGTAGGGCTTGATTTTTTAAAAATTTAGACCTCCATAAATATATGCCAAAAGGCAAATGCAGGTATGCTGAATTTGAATGTGGAATCCCACCTGGTTTCTAAGAGCTTTTAATACTTATACTAGACATTATGAAGAACTAGAAAACAGTCATGATGAAGAGAACATTTGGTTTATAGTAGATAAACAGTAAAGGTAAAGTACTCTAGAGAACCCACAACAATATTGGGTATTTATGTAATTAATCATATGAATCTGGACTTGAATCTTCATCCAGGGATTATTTCCTTCTGGTTGAAATACATGTATCTTCAGCTTACAAATCCTTTTAACCTTACCTAAAGAACAGGGTATTACTGTCAACAGCAAGATCAGTTTCTCCTTTCCTTTCAACAACCGAATTTGCGCCACAAGATGGCAACCTAAAGCAATCCTCTCTGAAAATGACGGTTTTTGCATGATGTCTGTTGTTAGAAATGCCTTCAAAATACTACTGTCAAACCCATGCTGTGAATCTTTATCAATCATTTTTTTGAAATAATCACGCCAATGTCTGCAAATCACGAAACATATTTTGACTCTCACCATGGAGTCAAAACTGTAGCTATTTCTAAAATCCCCGGCATAGTAGTTGCATAATTTTGATAGAGAAATACCCTCAAAATTGTCTGAATACAGATAAATGCTTTAATTAAGCAAAACAACAAAAAAAGGTAGTATAACATCTTTTTTTAGGTAGCAATAGTGTTCGTAATTGAAATATCCAGGGACAAATGTCTCAACATGACAGTAAGGGTTGAATTCTCCAGGGAACATTTGCAGTTTCCTAGCAATTAACTTAGCAGCTATTGTTTTCTATGATTCAGAACTAATGCAAATCCCCTAATAATACAACAAATCTGACATTTTGCCCATGTGCAGTATTTCAGCAATTTGCACTTACTTTAATTTCCATAAAATATTATAAACAGCTATACCCACTGGTAGCTCTAATACATGGGGAATAGTGAAATGGAGTTAAGGTGTTATATACTGTTTCAGTATTTACATTTATCTTTATCTCAATAGGAGATTATGATTACTATCTGATTACTGTAGTTCAAATGAGTAGCTGATGGAGGGTAGAAGCCAGTTAAAGGTCTAATAGCAAATGAATTCGGATTGTTCTCAAAATAGTACATCTGAGAGCAGCCGCATGTGTTACTTGATTCAGACCTTCAAATATATCTATAACTGAAGCAGCAAAGCACCAAGAACAATACTTAGCACTGGCCATTCAGTAATTAAGAGAGGGTGAATACTCATGAATATTAACTGAAAATTTACTAGATTTACTATGCCTGTGATTGTACACTTTATGTCTATTCAAGCATACATTTACAAATAATCAGACCACAGAATTGTATAGAGAGATAATGAACTGTATGCAAACATTAGGAAACAAATAACAGATGACCAAAATTGATCCTGCAATAGCTATGAATATTTTCAGTAGATATTAGACAGCAAGAGCTGTACTCAGTGAGGGAAGAAAATCGAAAGTCTTGCCATCTTTACAGTGTGTTTTACACACTAATAACTAAAACACAGAATTTCAGGATGCTGAATGTTCCCCTAAAACATGCCACATGCATGCATCAAGGATAATGACAAATTAAGGAAAATAATTTGGAACAAACCAACATATATATTAAAAAAAGTCCTCCTGAATAGAGAGAGTAGGAAACAGAATAGAAAACAAAGCCCTTGTTTATTCAAACAAGTTATTCCCTACTAGAAATTTACTCAGCAAAATTAATTCATTTTATAATAGTTCTAAGTAAACATTTTGTAAATGAGAAAGTATGTAGAGTCAAGCTGATAACAGACCAGAGACCAGAACTCAGAAATCTCCGGGCCTCTGCCTACAACACTATCATTACATATTTTATCTATTTGAATGCTACTGCTACTTTAGTATACAATATTCATTGATCATGAACCATTATATATTTTTACAAGATAAGAAATTATTTTAAGCATAAGACATTTTAGAGCCAAATAACCACTGCAAAATGAACCTACTTAGTGTCTTACTTTAAACAGAAGGATAGGTTTTAAAGAACTTTATTTCATTTGGTTGGTACTTTTCTGCAGTTTTCACTGAGGCATGTTACAGCCGTGAGTAACAGACAAAGTCACCAAGGCTTCCTCAGCACTTAGTATTCTGCCACCAGAGTGATTCAGAACTTTACATCTAATCAGCTACCTCCCTCTTCTGCCTGTCTCACTCAAAACAATATAGTTTGATGAAATATTGAAGATGAATATATAAGAATATATAAGGAAGATATTTTAGGGGAGCTATGCAAATACCCGTCTCCCCAAAAGTTAGTAAAATAATGCAAATCCAGGATTCCCCAGAATCCACCATCTTTTGGAGTGGAACGCTAGTCACACAGCAAAGCTGCATTAGCTGGGAAAGAGCTGGAAAATAGGACATTCTGCTATACAGGAGGCAATGACAGCTTATCTGAATGCTCTTGCAGCATGAAATTCCTGTTGGTGCAGTCAGTGGGCATTCGAGACATAAGCCTCTGGCCGAGAAGATAAGTATGATTTGAGCCAAACTACAACTGTAAGACCTGGGGCAGGCTCTCTGCCTTCATATGGGTTCCAGGACTGAAGTACAAATGCCTCAAAGATGCATGTTGAAGCAAGGAAAAGGAATGACCACGTCTCTCTCCTTTCTACACACCAGCTAGTGCAAGTGTGAAGCTTATTACCACACCAGGTGTAAGAACTTGATAATGAACATGCCCTCCCCATGCACTTGCCACTCACAGGCAGAGTGCCTCTAGCTGCCCTGTGAAAGTCACATCTCTCTTTCCTCGGTAATGCAGATTAGAGCTCTGAAAGAAAGAAAACCCATGAATACACAACAGAATTTTCAAGCTGCTTTTCTACATTTAGATGGAGGTGACTGCAAGACCTAGGAGCTGAGGATGTGTATTAAAGTCCTGCCTGTAGCGTCTGATGTCCAGAATGATAACAGCTGCCTTATAAAATTATAAGGCATTAGTAATTGCAGGATAACAGATTGCAAAGGCATAATAAAGAGCTGCCTAAAAAGAAACCATATGAGAGTAGCCAAGTATAAAATGTACTAGAGTTGAGACAGATTTGGAATTTATGAAGAAAGCAAATTGATTAAAGAAATTCTAGCATTGTCCATTGTCTACAGGCCAGCAAAAAAAGGACCATATATGTCTTTTTTTCTTATCTTTTCCTTGCATCTTTACAAAACCATAATTACTCTGGATGTGCAGAATGGCATCTGTCATGATAGCTTATGTGTCTCTTTCTCTCTCTTTTTATGTACGCAGGTGTGTGTGCAATTACAATTATCAAACTAAATACTTAAATATGCAATGATAAAATATGTGCAGTTATTTACAAAAGCACCACAGCCTGCATATTTCAAAAGCAAGTTTAGCTGGTTCAGGTTTGAGAATGTGAAATGTTAGTGCTATGCAATTCAACATCCATAAAGTAGGCTGGTTTTCAAGCTGGAGATTTAAAAATTGTTATATAGAAATTCCCTAGCCACTGTTGAAAGTACAGAGCTTTTTAGTTCATTGTGAGCACTACCTCAGCAATTTGCCATAATATCAGTGCTTTAGCAAATATTTTTTGCACAAAATTTCTGTGGTAGTTTAGAGAGGAGAAGATAGTTCACGAAAAAAATAGAAACCCATAGCAGAAAAGATTTGGAGTCATAGTATTCCAGCAAGAATCACAGGCTGCCTGCTCTACCAAATGACATCCTGCCTCTTGCCTCCTGCTCCAGAGGTACAACATATATTATAATCTGTCACAGACATGCATACTGACTGGGACATGACAGGCCATGAGCCTATCTCCTTGTCTTACTTTATAGGTGGTTTACCCTGGGATTTGAACAATCATTTTCCACAGACTCTGGAGAAATGAATGTCAAGAATGAACATTGTGCTGAGTTCCTCCCCCACTCTTGTACAAACCAATTTCATTGGAAAAAAAAAAAAAGGGAGAAAATGTGGCACTAAGTGATGCTGCTGCACTGCAACAAAGAAATTGCACTACAACAGAAGTGAAACACTTATTGGTGAACCTGCAGCAGGGTGAGCAGTCCTCTCCAATATAACTAACTAGGTAGGGTTACCCTGCACAGACTTCAGTTTCTCTCTTCTTGGTTCCTTGGGTTAGGATGAGATTATCTGCATGGATCCATCAGCTTTTGAAGTTCAGATTTCTCTGAGGAGGAAACACCATTCACTTCTCATCCAAAAAAGTTAATACCTGAGCCACCTGACAACACTAGCTCTGAAATTCTACCATCCCAGAGACATCACACACTCTAACTTGTTAATTTTTCCCCAGGCTGAGTATGGTGCATGACCTCTTTATTCTCACATAGCCTCCTGTAAAATGGGCAGATATGTACATTTTTAACTGTTCTTGAAATAATGCATTCTTACCATGCTGAAATGGGAATGCAAAAGTTGACACTTTCTTTTTCTACCAAGACTTTCAAAAATATGCCAGTAAGGGAATTTTTCTTGAAGAGTGAGAGAGAAGGGAGCTTGCACTCATATAGACTTCTCTGAAATATGGACTGTGAATTTCACTTGACTAATGTAAAATAAGATGTATTGCTGCATGAACTTGTGTATGACACCCAGAAGTGAATGTGGTGCTGACCTTGGTTGCCCATATTGTTAAATTGTGTGTCTGCCCTCTGTAAGCTAATATATTTCCGTAGATAACAGCAAAGTAAACTTATCTTCCTCATGCAAAGTGTGCTTTTATAATTTTCCTTTGCTGCAGTGCCTACAAGAATCTTGAAAACAGTTGTTAGAATGCTGGTGATCTGAGACTACCAACTGTCATGTTGACTGGTGTTGTCAAAGTGTTCCTCGTTCCATCAGTCTGTCTTTTTCCATCTGCTGCATCTCACTTCCTATAGCAAACTCTCATAAGCAGGGACAGCTTCTGTGTTTTCTGATGTACAGCATCAAGCACAAGCTGCTGGAAAAACAAAGGAAAAGAAGGAAAAACGATATTGTCCATAGATAAAATCCAAGAAATCTTCACAGGATGTAACACCCCCCCCCCAAAAAAAAAAACCCACAAGATGTTAACAGGGAGAGAAGAACAGTTTTATTCTTCATTTACCAGAAAAAATAATGACCTGTCTGATTTGTGTGAAACATTTACATACATTCAGTTCATTTACATACATTCATTTCATTTACATACAGAAAAATCTCTTTTTATATCACCTATGGGTGTTCGAGGACAGTGTGACCCCTGACAAAAGCTTCATTATCCATCAACAGAGAAGGACCACCAAGCCAGTTACTGGGACAAGTGACTACTAACCTGCCAGGAAGAAGACCCTAATGGGTAAAACGCTGCAGTCTTGACTACCTTGTTTGCCATCTCCGGCATAGCAAGTGGAGGCTGAAGCTGACATCCCACTGTAGAAATCATATTTGTCTTTGCAATACAGAAGCTCATTTCATGTGATACAGAAGGATCCACCATTAATAGATCTTTCTTCTCCCTGAGAGGAAATGGATAAGTTACCTGTCACTGGGATAACATTACTTCTGCAAATAGATCTGCAGCTGCCCTCAGTGAAAACATTCTACCTCCTCCTATTTAAGTGCATACTGCCAGCAGCTTAGTTCATATCCTGGCACTATTGAAGCCAAACTCCCAGTGATTTCAAAGGCACAAGAGCATCATGTATGGAAACGTGGAATTCTTCCTACTGACCTTTCTCAAAGCAAAAAGTATCCTAGCACTACACCTTGAGTGCTAAATCAGTTGTGATCTTAAGCAGTTACTTATTAAACCCATCAAACGAAGTTGGAAATAAGAAGCACATTTGCATAGCACATCATACTCCACTAATCTGAACACTATTTAAAACTAAGTCAATAACAATTTATTAAAGTTTTTGTTAACAGTTAACCACTACCTTCCAAGGTTTGATTTTTAAAGTCTACTTATCTGAAATGATTTATTGATGGGAGTATAATATTGACTTTGCAGCTTATTTCAGTGCTATTTGTACTGAAAGGACTCTTTTTGGGTTAGTGAGCCTTTTTATGCCAACTCACATTTTTTTTCTTGAAGCACAGTGCTGCTTTCTATAGCTAGACATATGAGGTTGGTTTGTTTGTTGTTAGACAACTGATGTAAAGTAATTACATTCTGGTTGGCTAGTGAAGTGAGACTGGATATTTTGCCTATGAATCATTATGGCAGAAGTAGAAGAATTTTGTTGAGCAGTAAAGAAACTTGTGTTTGTGCATTAATTTCCAGATGTGAGAAACAAGGAATGAAAGGTGCCTTGTAAACATTTGAAAGAGGCAGCATTAATTCATAAAACGGATAGTGGGGTCTGACGGACTGTTGTGGTTTAACCCCAGCCAGCAACTAAGCACCATGCAGCTGCTTGCTCACCCCTCGCTGGTGGGATGGGGAGAGAATAGGAAGGATAAAAGTGAGGAAACTCATGGGCTGAGATAAAGACAGTTTAATAGTTAAAGCAAAAGCTGTGCACACAAGCAAAGCAGAACAAGGAATTAATTCACCACTTCCCATCGGCAGGCAGGTGTTCAGCCATCTCCAGGAAAGCAGGGCTCCATCACGTGTAATGGTTACTTGGGAAGGCAAACGCCATCACTCTGAACATCCCCCCCTTCCTTCTTCTTCCCCCAGCTTTATCTGCTGAGCATGACATCATATGGTATGGGATATCCCTCTGGTTAGTTGGGGTCAGCTGTCCCAGCTGTGTCCCCTCTGGTAGCAGAGGATAGTTACGATCCGTTGACCTGTGGGTTATGGGCCCAGCACGCTTCCGCTGTTCTACCATAATTCACAAGCAAGCTTCCCATCCAGCTTTGTCATATAACATGGTATTTTGGGACTGTGCAACGCTCAGGAATGTTTTTCTAAACTCCTTGAGATAAGTGAAATTGTTAATTCCCAACCCATTTCCCCAATAAATTCATATTTTCAAATATGTATATAATTATGGGGTTCGACTCTTGAATTTTCACAGAAAGATAACCTAACTAAAACCCCAAATAAAGACATATTTTTATCAGAAGACTATATAGCTAAACTTGCAAACTAAGTAAAATAAATTTCTACATGATTGTTACTATGACAAAACATTACTTGATTTGATTTTGGGACAAAACACCATTTGATTTTCACAGTTTTGGGGACCAATTATTTAACTGTGTCTGTTTTGAAAGATGATGATCTTGTATTAATTTATGTCATAAGTCAAGCAAGAGGGGCAGAAGACCAGCTTGGCTGAACAGCGAACTCCTCGTGGAGCTCAAGAGGAAAAAGAAATGTTATGATCTCTGGAAGCAAGGTCAGGTTTCGCAGGAAGATTACAGAGCTGTGGTTTGTATATGCAGGGAGAAGACACAAAAGGCCAAAGCTAAATTAGAGTTGAAACTGGCCAGTGTTGTGTCAGACAACAAGAAAGACTTTTAAAATTATGTTAGTAGCAAGAGGAGGTCTCAAGAAAACATCAGACCAATACTTGTTGAAGATGGTCACCTGACTAACAGGGATGAAGAAAAAGCAGAGTCATTCAATGCTTTTCTTGCCTCAGTCTTTAATAAAACTGACAGACTGTGGGCTGCCCAGTCCCCTGAGTCAGAGGACCACAAGTGTTGGAACAGTGACTTTCCATTTGTGGACACTGAAATTGTAAGGGATCAGCTGTATCAGCTGAATGTTCAGAAGTCCATGGGGCCTGATGGGATTCATCCCAGGGTACTGAGGGAGCTAGCAGATGTTATGGCAAGACCCATCTCGATCATCTACCAAAGTTCTGGGGAGTCTGGGGAGGTCCCCGCTGGTTGGAAGCTAGCCAATGTTAGTCCAATTTCATAGAATCATAGAATCATGGACTGGTTTGGGTTGGAAAGGACCTTAAAGATCATCTAGTTCATCTAGCAGGGACACCTTCCACTAGACCAGTGGGCATGAGGGAAGACCCAGCAATCATCAGACACAGTCAACATGGGTTCACAAACGAAAAGTCCTGTTTAACTAATGTGATATTCTTCTATGGTAAGGTCACTCATCTAGTGGATGAAGGGAAGGTGGTGGATGTAGCTTTTCTAGATTTTAGTAAGGCTTTTGATACTGTCCCTCACAGCATCCTTCTGGACAAGTTGTCCAGCTGTGGGATAAGCAGGTTCATGGTGCTCTGCATGAAGAACTGGCTGAAGGGCAGAATTCAAAGGGTTGCAGTGAATGGGGCTACATCGGGCTGGTGACTGGTTACCAGCAGTGCTACTCAGGGCTCAATTCTGTTCAATATTTTTATAAATGATTGGGATGCAGAAGTTGAATGC
>JANXJC010000078.1:23730763-23746365 GCA_027564655.1 Leptodon cayanensis
AAGCCTACAATTCCCGCCTACGGACCCACCTAGTCGGGTGGACCAACCCTTTTTCCTTTATTAAGGGTTGCTATAGCTAAACTCTTTTACTCTTTCATCACAAGCACTCCTGTGCTCCAGTGTTTTCCATTGTTGCATTTATTCTATTTTCAGTCACTCTTTCTTAAGCTTGCCTGGCAAGAATTGTTCCTAGATTGCACACAACTGGTGTCTTCAGCTAAGCATTTTCTCTGTTGGTTGAAAATACCTTTCCTGTGTATACCAGGAGCTTGTCACCCTGTTACATAGAAGCTCTGCAGAGATGTCATCCTCCTTACCTGTTTCCAAGTGATGAGGTTTAGTGCATACCAGATATTTTTATAAATACATAACTACACTTTTTCTATTATTTAATCTCACCCCATTTTTATTACTCAGTTTTTACCTTCCCTGTTAAAATATCCCAGCCATGGCTGACATAACATTTCTGCAGTGATCCAAATTTCATTCTTCTTGAGTAGTAATTTGTGATGGTGAGTCTAAGGAACCCATTAGAGAAATCACCATAATTTTGGAAGTCATTGAAAAGTAGACATTGCTTATACATCTTCCATAGTTAAGGTTATTTAATCATAAAAAAAATATCTGTGATTTTGTTCTTAACAAATTTGTCACCTTAACATATTGCAGTCCCACAGTATGCTGTATATTGCCCAATCAGGACAGCAGGCAAAGTAAGGGTTTTGTGTGAAACTGTTATGATTACCTAGCACAGAAGACACAGTGGTATGACAGGACAAAGTCACTTCAACCTTTGACAGGGGAAGACAGGGTCTTTACCTCAGAACTGAGTACTCCAAAAAGAACAGAAAAGTTTTTTATAGTAATAGATCAGGTTTCATTTCAACAGAAATTATAATAGGTATTTTTTTAGACTACAGAAAATAGTATAAAGACAAAAAAGGATTAAAAAATATCTCCCTCCAACCACTATGTCTTTGCAAGGCACCTCCTTTTTTCCAGGTTTGTTCTCAATCTGTGCTTACTGACTAAATTGTAACTTAGGGTACTGCCAATCTTACACAGTTTCTCCAGGTCCCTAGGAAACATCTCTTTCATCATTAGAGAACATTCATACTGGGTTATACCCAAAGCCCATCCTGTCTTTGACACTTGCCTAAAGCAGATAGGCTTAGAAAAAAATACAAGTATAAGGGAAGCATGTGGTGATATCTATCCTATATACACCCCCAAGCTCCAATCACACATATTACAGGGACTTCCAGAAATAGCTTCTATATATTCAGCAACTCTCAATGGATTTTTCTGCTATTAACTTGAACTCTTGAACCCTATTGTGAATTACCAGCATTTACAGCTTCCTGTAACAAAGGAGTTCTTCAGGTTAACTGTAAGTCTGAAGATCTGTGTCCTTTGTTTTGTTTCCTGTAAACTGCAAGCTCTGTTTAGTGTCTTCTATGAGAACAGAATATTGGAAGAGAAAGTGAAAAACTGATCTATGTCCTAGTCTTCCCCTGTTGCCTCTTTCAAAGTTGACAGTCTTAGCATACTTTGCTGTTCCTTGTAAGGACATTTTTCCAAACCTTTACTCGCTCTTGCTACTCTTTGCCAATTTTTTCCCATTTCTGTTACACACTTTCTAAGGACACATAACATACAAGATGGAGTGAACCACAAATTTTTACTGTAACTTACATTCTGTTCTAGTCTCCATTTTTCTGAAGTAATTTCTGACATTATTTTTGCTTTTTACCTGCTGCTAAGCTTTAAGCTGAGTTTATAACAGTTCCATGAAAATATCAAGGTCTCACCTGAGTGGTAATGGTTTGCTCGGATAATGTTATATATGAAATTCAGATTGGTTTTATCCACATGCATCACTTCACAATTACCTACGCTCAATTTCATCTATTTTATTGCCGTCTAAAACCCACAGGTAGTTCTTCTGAGTTGGCCCTCACGTATCATTACAAAACTGTCAGTTTGTCATTCATTCTCTTTTCTAGGTCACTTGCGACTGAGCTAGACAGCACAGAAACCTGTTGAACTCTGTTAGAGAGATTTAGTCACACCCTTTGATCTTTTATACATTCAAATACCTCCTCTTTATCCCAGGGCTGCTTACAGGTCTTAAGAGTCTTTTTTGAACTAAGGAAAACCTTTCATATACCCATGTTGACTGCATTAATCAGATATCCTTTCTGCACTTCTTAACTGGGCTCCAAAAGATAAGCAATCAAACAACCAAACCCCTCCCATAGATTCACATGACAGAAGATAATTTTACAAAGCCATGTCAGCTCTTTTGGTACAAGTTTGACCCTATGTACACTAGTTCTATACTTTACCCAGCACGGATTTCAGGTGGTCTGCAGTGCAGCTGGTCCGTACTTCCTTTGATCTCCCCCATCTCCTACCAACACTTCAGCCTCCTTCCCTTCCTTTAGTACCAAAGCAATTTAGCACAAGAGACTGCACACTACAGTCACCATTCACTTCACACACACGCACACCACCCCCCACCATACCTGCTTCTTTGAGTGCCTTTAGATATATCAAGCCAATAACATGTTGCCCAATGAAAATTGTTAGCATGTACCTTGGCCACATACTTCTCCAGATCAGTCAGGCAGCATCAGGTTGTTCAAGCAACATCCATTTTTCTCTGCCTGTTGGCACCACTTTGTCCTCTAGAAGCTTGTCTTCCCCCTCAGGCATGCTCAGGTGCTCACTGGGAATGAGCAATCACCTCCTTGGAGAGAGACATCCACCTGCTCTAATCACACTTAACTTGGCCTTGTACACTGTTTACATAAACTAAATCATAAGCAAAAGGTTTGCTGCCCTGTAGGGATAGGCGTTCAGAAGATCTTGCGATGTTACGGAAAGACAGCAGAAACACCCTCCCCATGATGAAATGCTTGATGTAACGCAAGTAGGCGGACACGAAATGGAATCCTACATAAGCTGTTGTAAGCTTGCAATAAACGCCATTTGCAGCATCCTCATATTGGTGTCAGTGCTCATTGGCCCAGAGGCGGGATGTAGTGCCTCTGTGTCACCTCAGACAGACGAGGTGGTCGTGAGAAGGAAGCGACAAGTGGTGACCCCGACGTGATACCTGAAGTGGCGGACTGCTGGCGGTCGAGGGAGGTCCGGACCATGGAAGCAGTGATTAAGGTGATTAACGCGCTGAGCAAAGAATGGGGGCTTTCCGTGAAAGCAAAAGAGGTTCAGGCATGTGTTGAGAGGCTCCTGAAGGAAGGAGTGGTAGCTAAGCCGGGCGATATATTGTCGCCAGATAGCTGGCCTGGGTGTATACAGGCGTTGGCAGAATATGCCATGGCACAAAAATGTGCGAAAGACTTGAAAACGTGGGGGACGATGATTAAGTTGATGAAAAAAATTAGAGAAGAGAACGATACGTGGCGGGCTGCTAGAGAAATACTATACACCAAAGGGGAGAAGGAGGTGCAGACAGAGGATCAAGAGGAAAAGGAAACGGGGACAGGTGGCTCAGACAGGGAGGAGAGGCCTTTAGCCCTCCCTGTTCACCCAGCGGCGGACGATTCTGGGGCTGATGCCCCTCCACCGCCTCAGTACCTGTGGGATGAATTAGATCGGGTGCGCAGTCAACTGCGATCCAAGTTGGGGGGACCGGAATGTAGACCGAGTCAGGAACCAGACAGTGATGAGATGACGAGACGCTGTGTGGATGACTGGAGGGATTGGGTCCCTGGATCTTGGATAAAGAGAAAGACACCATATGATGGCCAGGTTGAGGGTGGGAACAGTGGAATGAGTGATGTAGCCGCACAATCACAAAATGGCAGAGGGACACGAACAAAAGATGGCGGAGGTTCTTTTCCTACTGCGCCACAACAACCAGTTCTGGCTTCTTGTCCGGTGAGGGAGGTGGGTGGAGACGGAAAACGGAAACTACATAGAATAGAGGAGGAGCCAAGAGGAGGGCTGGAGGAGGAGGTGGAGTTGATTACACAACGGCTCAGAGGGGTGTGGACTGAGGATACGGGCAGAGATCTGGGCACAATGCCAAAGGGTAACTGCAAACCGCAGGTAGAAGCGGAAGACAAGTTTGATAGTTTGCTGAAGTTAATTCACCAAGTAGAGATGCAGGTGCAAAACCAAAAGGATATGCTTGGTAAATTACAGAACACTGCAGCTACAGCACCCAATAGGGAGAACTTTGTAGATCTGCCCCTCACTGATTGGAAAGTTATTGCAACAGAGTGTGCGTTGGGAGGCCTGAAATTACAAGCACCTGTACAAGCCTTCCCCGTTTGAACTCTACCAGGGGGAAATACGGTGGAGTGGACCCAAATAGAGCCGAAAGTGGTACAGCAATTACTAAAAAGCATACAAGAGCAAGGGCTCGAGTCTCCGGGCACAAAGGTGCTCCTGGACTCCATTTGTGCCTCAGGGCTGTTACCCTGGGACATCCGAATGTTGGCCAGAGTAGTCCTTACGCCAACAGCGTTGTTGATGTGGAAAGAGGCTTGGCTGTCTAGACTGCAGCAACTAGCAGCAGCTGCAGCAGCAAACCCGAATCATGCCCTTCGAGGAACGTCTTACCAGCAGCTGGCTGGAAAGGACCTTAACCAAGCGACACCCCAAGCTCAAGCAGCAGCGCTTTTGGGAAGAAAAATTGCAGCTACCACAGAGGCAGCTAGGGCAGCGTTTAATGATATTGCGAAGTCATTAAAGGCTCCATCCCCCTGGACTCAAGTGAAACAAGGGCATGCAGAGCCGTTTGAAGGCTTCTGCGACCGACTGCAGAGAGTGCTGGAGGGCGCTGAATTCCCAGATGAGGCCAAGGCAGCTGTCATGATGGAATGCATTAGGCAGCAAGCCAATGATAGGGTGAAAGACATCCTCCGCACTGCTCTAAAATGGGCGACGCTAGGGCAACTCATCAAATATGTGTTAGAATCTTTACAAGCCGTTCCCTCGACCACTGTGCAGCAAATTGCACACGCTACCGTCATGGCCCAGCTGTCGGCTCAGGGGCCAGGCCGCTGCTACAGTTGTGGCAACCCAGGGCACATTCGTATGCACTGCCCGGTGCGTCGGCCTGTGAAAAAAGGGGCCGGTGGACCCCCTGGACCCTGTTGGAAGCGTGGTAAAGCAGGACACATAGCTCGCACATGCAGAGCTGTGTCGGGAAACGAGGGACGGAGGGAAGGAAAGGGAGGCCCTTCTCCTCCACCCAAATTCCAGCCTCCCGGATTCCAACTTCCCCGAGCCGCAACAGCGACCATAAACCCGACCACCCCTGCCTTGCAACCGGAGACAACCCAGGCAAATACCAAGTGGCCTTGGCAGTAGATTGTAGCCAAAGTGCACCTTTCCCTATGTCAACACCCAGAAGCCGGGTCTATCACCCTCGAAATGCTATTGGACACCGGAGCCGACGTCTCATGTGTTCCTTTTTGCTGTTGGCCACCCTCGTGGCCACTGATACCAGCGGGTTTCATTGATGGTGTCGGAGAAACTACAGCTTCATACAAGAGTCAATACGCAGTTAATATTGTTGTCTTAAGTGAAGACGAATGGGAAAGGGAGGTGATCACCACACCGTACGTCTCAGATAGGGCTGTGGCTCTTCTTGGTAGCGATGTTTTGCATCAATTGAATGTTCGTTTGACAAATTTAGTTTAGAGGCCACTGCCTATCTGGTGGACCAGAAGGAAGCTATCAAATTGAAATGGAAATCTGATGACCCGATTTGGATAGAGTAGTGGCTGTTAACACAAGGAAAATTGCGAGCGGCTCATGACTTAGTGAAAGCAGAATTGCAAGCCCAGCATTTAGAAGAAAGTACAAGTCCTTGGAACGCACCCATCTTTATAATTCAGAAGAAAGATAAGAATAAGTTTCGTTTGTTACATGACCTGAGAGCAATTAATAATCAAATGGCTGATATGGGACCTTTACAACCAGGTTTACCCCTTGTTTCTGCCATTCCAAGGAACTGGGCAGTGGTAGTAATGGACGTAAAAGACTGTTTCTTTTCTATCCCTCTGTGTGAAGAAGATTGTCAGCGTTTTGCCTTTACGGTCCCTTCAATTAACTTAGCAGAACCAGCCAAAAGATATCAGTGGAAATTGCTTCCCCAAGGCATGAAAAACTCACCAGTCATTTGTCAAAAAATAGTTGAAAGAATTTTAGAACCAGAGAGACAACGGTATCCAGAGGCAGTAGTCATTCATTATATGGACGACATCCTGTTGACCGCCATGGATGAGGATAACCTGAAAAGGTTAGAAACTGAGGTAATGCAACACCTGAGCAGAAATGGGTTACAAATACAGACAGCGAAAACGCAAAGGGGTGACAAGGTAGGGTACCTGGGAAGTTGGATAACTCCCAGGAAAGTAAAGCCTCAGCCTGTGCAACTAAATGTACAGATTAAAACCCTACATGATGTGCAAAAACTAGTTGGAGCCCTGCAATGGCTCAGGGGAATGATTGGAATTCCACTCGATACTATGAGACCTTTGTATGAATTGCTGAAGGGCAAGCAACCCTGGGAACCGAGGACTCTAACTCCTGAAGCACAAGAAAGTCTACGATATATTGAGCAGCTGATCTCCGAAGGCAGCTTGGATCGATGGGATCCCAGCCAACCATTGCAACTATTTTTGATGGTTTGTGAAACTGGAGCAGTAGCAGTTATTGGACAAGGAAATATCCATAAACCAACCATATTATGGTGGCTGTTTTCCAACCAGACTACCACTGCCTTTGTCTCATACATTGCTGCTCTTGCGTTGTTGATCACTAAAAGCTGCACTGTGGTGCGACAACACTTTGGACAAGAACCAGGACAGATTTGGCTACCATTGAAGAAGTCATATTGGGAATCAATGGTCCGAACTACCGAGATCATGGCTCTAGTGCTACACGAATATCCCGGAGAGATATGGTGCGGGAGCACGTTAGAGGTGTTCAGTCACCTCAAACCCCTACAGTTGACTAGTGCAGTTCGTGTTGTAACAGAACCACAGCAAGGAAGAACGCTGTTCACTGATGCTTCTTCCAAAATGCACATGGCAGTAGTTGTTTGGCAAGAAGAAGGAAAATGGTTACACAATCACTTTGTCAACCCTGAAGCCAGCGTACAACAGCTAGAAGCAAAGGTGGTAGCAGAGGCTGTGCAAATGTGGCCAGAAGAACCCATTAATATTGTAATGGACTCAATGTTTGTGTTTAAGTTGTTAACGTCTATGGCCACTCCTGGTTGGGCAGGTACGGAAATAGTGGTTATGCTGGAAAGTGCTTTACAACAGAGAAAGGTACCTGCTGCGGTCATTCACGTTAAATCTCATAGTAATATTCCAGGATATTACCAAGAAGGTAATGACAAAGCAGACCAAGCCGCTTTAGGCATTTGGACGTTAATAGAAGCAAAAGAATTACATGAACAATTACATTTAGGAGCAAAAGCCCTAGTCAAACAATGTGACATCTCTATTAGTCAAGCAAGGGAGGTAGTAGCCACCTGTCCACATTGCCAAAAGTCACCGTTGTGGGGCGCGGGAGTTAATCCACGGGGACTTACACCTAATCAGGTGTGGCAAACAGATTTCACTATCTGTCCTCTGTTTAAACCTCGAGCGTGGCTAGCAGTGACCATCGATACTTGTAGTGGCTACATTGTAGCCACTCAGCACAAAACAAGGCGAGCGCGTGATGCTATATATCACTGGACCACGGTCATGGCCTGGTTAGGCTGTCTGCAAAAAATCAAAACCGATAATGGTCTTTGTTTTATAGCTACATCAGTGAAAGAATGGGCCGCACAATGGCGCATTCAGTTAGTTCAAGGCATACCATATAACAGTACTGGACAAGCAATAATAGACCGTGCCCACCAAACGTTAAAGTCAAAGATTCAGGTTCTTGGGGAGGGGGAAGGTTATACGCAAGGTATTCCCGTTACAACACAACCCTCCATTTTAATGCGTTCTCTTTTCGCCCTCAATCATTTTGTTCGAGGTGATGATGGAAAGTCGCCAAATGAACGACATTGGTTGACCAAAGCGCTGGAAGAGGGACCGAAAGTGCAGGTCCGCTTTCCAGGGAGCCAAGACTGGGAGAAAGAGTGGCAGCTGTTAACAAGTGGGAGAGGGTATGCAGCGGTGAAAAAGGAGGATGAGATTTGCTGGGTCCCGGCGCGTTGTGTGAAACCGCAGTTATAATTAACGATATACTGAGTTTCTCTTTGAGGAACGATTGGTGGGAAGGCCACGCGCCGATCCTGAAAAGCTGAACTTACTGTCATCGCCAGATAACATTCAGCATTTTACAATAAGAAATCAACAACCGGGGTTGAGACGACCGATGATTGGAAGAGGAAAACGAGGGAATCTCCGGTGTCTTATTATGTTGTGTTACATGTTGTTTTTATTGGATTGGGTTGGGGTTAAAGGTCAGTCATATTGGCGGTGGTGGGCGAAGGTGAGAAACGCATCTCAGTATTGCTTGCCACTGGGGGTAGTGGAAGGTTTTAGTGAAAGCCATTGTTATGCTTTTATTGCTCTAACGGTCAACGGATCTCAGCCACCTCATTGGTTATCACATGACCAACGCCCCTGTAATTGCTCACAATCGGGTGAATGGGCATTAGGAGATTGTAACCACACCTCCAGTTCTTATAACCACCAACTGATAAAATACCAGTGCCACTTTAAGCGAAAGTCTAAAGATACAAGGTATGCCTATAACCCATGGGTGACACCTACTTGGAACAACAGTAAAACTGGCTGGTGTACAAATAAGATGAGCGATAACTCACCTGATGAAGGCTGGAAAGGCGCATGGGATTTAGAAGACCCTGGAGTGTACGACTGCTATCTTGAACGGTTTCGTTGGAGAGTACCAGAGACATGGGGAGATAGAAGAGTTACTTATTTGATACAAAATCCAGATAAACTGGTGGAATATAATGCCACCATACACACAAATGTAACAATAACTGGTACATTAGGGGTTCTGTTTGGAGCGCTGTGGCCTGCTATTCAAATACCTAAAGAAGCCTATCAATACCTAAGACCTATACAACCACTCGAAGCCATTGTGCCAAATGACACGTCAAAACACATACCATTATTTTTGGTTGTAAACCCAAGGCCAACTAAATGGTATGATAGAAAAATTTCCACCCTAAATGAAATTACCTTATTCAATCGCACCCTATCAACATGGGAGAAAAAGTGGCTGCAGCTGGCATTAAATTTATCAGATACAAACATCACTATCGACAGTATTGGGCCTTCCCCCTTAAAACAAACAGATGAGGGAGAACTTTGTTTCCGCCATCCGGTAGTACTTTTATGTGGGGATACTACCTACGTATGTATTTCAGTTACCACAAACTATGGGGTGTGTATATTAGGTAGGCTGGTACCCCTGGCGCTAGCAAGGAGAAAAAGAGAAAAAAGGGACATTGACAGTCTTAGGTTTACCACCACACATGATGAAGTTATAACGGTAGAAAACTGCTCACAATATGAGAGGAACCCTATCCCTGCATCACCCCTGACTGTCGGCAATGTATTTATGTTAGCCCTTACTCTGGGTGTTGGAGTACAGAGAAACATAGCAGCTCTATTTACTTTGGCATGTGACCTTATAACCTTGACAGGGAGATTTCAATCACTTACGAAAGAACTTGGTGGGGGCCTATCAGAAATACACAAAATATTACAAAGCCATAGAGAAGCCATAGAAGTCTTATTTGCCATTATGGCAGAAGGGGGATGTGAAAATGTCAGGTTTAAGAACCTTACCTTTTGCTGCCTCACTGATGATTCTTATGACAATTTAACACAAAGAGCCGACATAATACGAACATTAGGAGATTGTTTAATCAATACTATAACGATCCGATCCTATTCAGACTGGTCTTGGATTACGGATCTGGCCGGAAGCGTATGGGGTTGGATCATGAGTTGGTTTGACTGGAAATGGCTAATTATTTTAGGAGTTGTTTGTCTGTTAGTGTTGTTGTGTGTTTGTTGTGTCACCCCTATTATAGCAAGACTGATATTAACTTTGAGACAACGCTTGCTAGGCATAAGTCGCCCAAACGTATATTATCAACGCTTAGTTACTACGCAATTATAAATCATGGGGAGGGGGAGATGTAGGGATCGGCGTTCGGAAGATCTTGCGATGTTATGGAAAGATAGCGGAAACACCCTCCCCATGATGAAATGCTTGACGTAACGTAAGTAGGCGGACACGAAATGGAATCCTATATAAGCTGTTGTAAGCTTGCAATAAAAGCCATTTGCAGCATCCTCATATTGGTGTCAGTGCTCATTGGCCCAGAGGCGGGATGTAGTGCCTCTGTGTCACCTCAGACGGAGGAGGTGGTCGCGAGAAGGAAGCGACACTGCCCAATTACAGATAGTGTTTGGTGTCCTTATTCATTCAAGACAGCTGTTTGGGAAGGAATACAACAGAACAAGGAAGTCATATGAGGCTCACCTGATTTTTATATCTGTCTAACAGTCTGAGGAGAGGAACAAGAAGAACAGTATCCAGCTCCTTCTAACTTGAGGCATTGCCCTTTTAGGTTTTTTAGCTTGTCTTGCCCACTCTCCAAATACGGCTCCAAAGCAGTGCAAGTCTCCCATTGACTTTGTGTCTTATCTTCCAGGCCTTTGGAAATACTTTCAGGTATCCAAGTGGCACTACTGTGTATGTGTACATGGCCGAATCACTCCCTAGGTGCATACAACTTGACCAGCAAGGCATTTATAGTCCCATGTATTACTTTTCTGACCAAGCCCAGAAATCTGCTAAGGTGAGTGAAAGACTGCTTGAGAAATGGCACTGAGATTCATCAGTGTTTCAATATCAAAATGACATAGGTATTAAGTGGAGATGTGTACTTCTGCTGCTATGCAAAACTACCGTTACTGGTTAGGACAATGAAACAGAAACATGCTTAATAAATTTACAGATGACAGCTATCCCTCCCCTTAGTGGAGGGATTAAATCTTTGCTGGAGGACAGACTAGAGTTCAGAATGGCACCTAAAGACAGTAAATTCAATCTGAAGACAAGAGGAAGAAAAAATATAGCTTTCTTCCACAGGGAAAAGTGAAATCCAGCAGAAATGTTTAATTGCACAAACACAGAATATGGAATTTTTTAGGCAGCTGCTGCAAAGTAAGGAATCTGAGGATGCAGTGGGTCGTATGCTTAGTACTGTAGCACTGTCTTCATGATGCAGGAGATGCAAGTTGTAGGCTAGGGTGCAGAAATAAAAGCAGAGATACTAAGTAATCCTTTTGCTCTGCTGCAAATGCTAGGCCTTAGCTAAAATACTGTACTTTGTTTTGTGTGCCACACTTCCAGAAAGATTGTGAGCCAGCTGAGGAGATTCCAGGGGGGACAAGAGGCAGGATATTAGGTCTAGAATATTTGCTTACAGAGGAAGATTGAGTGAATTAGGGCTGTTTACCCTAGGAGGGAAGACCACTAGGAAAGCAGTTGTAACAATATTCAGATTCATAAGAGGCCATTGCAAAAAGGAAAGGGATAATTTGTTCTACTTCTCCATGTCACTGCTGCATAAGACAAACGTAATAAGTTTAAATCACAACAAGACAGATTCGCATTAGACATTATGAAACATTTTTAGCAATAAGGATAGTGAACAACTGGAACTGACTGCCTAGGGAGGTTTAGAATGAAATTCAAGATCTGTCAGAGGGATAGAATAGACGATCTCTTAAGATCCCTTCAAGCTTTCAAGTTCCTCATTTGCATTCCTAAAGACAATGACTTCAGCCAAAAATGAATATAAGATACAGGTTGACTCATTTTATATAAAGCTTTACACAACATGTTTTTTTCCTTATATATTGAATTTCTAAGTCCAGATTCCACCTCCAGTTCTCTCAAAGAACAATAGTAAATAAATAACCTTTCTTTCCAATGCCAATAGATTGTTTGCTTCTTCAGACTTGCCAGCCCTATCATTTTTTGTGTGTTTCTTTCCTCTAGTAAATTATAAAACATTCCTCCATATGTTGTCCTATGTCATTCACTTTATTTGGTGACTTCATTATTGCTGCTTTTATGAAGGAAAGTTTGACAATGAAAAAAAAATTTAGTAGCAGATTAAACATGGTTTTAGAGTTAATTGCCCATCGAGTTGTCACTATGTGGGTAGAAAATATACTCAAGGAACCAAAATTTTTATTATACTTCAAAGCATTTCCCTCAGCTAAGAATTACTGTGGTCCTGGAAAGCATGCCCACACAATACTGGGCTTTGAGTGGATTTCTCAATAAAGGAGAGGATTTTTGTTTAAGGTATGGCATGAGTGGCTACAACAGTGTTCCAGCCAGCTACCTAAGCATGCTCAAAATGCAGTTCAGTCCAGAACTTACAGCACTTGCTCCTGTGCTTCGAGACAGTCTTTCACGTATTTGCAAGGGTGGGTGCAAAGACATCTGTTTCCCCTCTGTGCAGAGCAGCTGGCCTCTTTCTGGAGACAGTGTAGCCCCGTTTTTTTTTTTGTGGTGGATCTGAACTATGTTGCCAGGTTGGAGCTGCAGCAGAGCAAGGCTGGAAATGCCTTTAACTGCTGGTGCTTACATCCATGTAGACAGCTTCCCTTTATTTCTGCCCAGAAATGTAGCATCTCCTCTCTCCAGATTAAATAGTATCTTTATCGTTGTGTTACTCAGGCTTGCATTTTTCTGTGTGCAGTAGCCTGTACCTGCAGGATCTCCAATACAGTAATAACGCTATTGAAGGAAAAGAGAAGAGCACAAACTTCTGCCTCTTCATTGCAGCATTTTGCCTTTTCAGTCCTTCATCGCAATGACTTTATTTTTAGCCTGCTGTGTAAAGACTGAAAAAATGAATATTTTCATACACGGGTTTTGTTGGTTCATCAACACACAGAATGTAATGAGGGCCAACAGTATGATGCCTAAGTTAGACCTCAGCAGGAATTGAAAGTTGGTTTAGAACATATATACATACCTGCTGCCTTGCAGGTTCATGTGTTTCTTTCCTATGTCAGCAGCAAGAAAGTAACCTCTGACTACCACTTCATAATGGTTTTCTATCAACATGCTAAAAAATTATCTCTAAACACTGCCAATTCTAGAATAATTTCTCTGAAAATAAACTTGTTGGTGCTGTATTGCTGTATCTACTTCTGTGTTATTTCTGTATAATTTTAGAATTTAAAAATAAGTTATTTTCTGAACAGTGGCAGAAAGAGCTTCAGCTATGACATAATGAAGAGGACAAACTCCTAGAAGAAAAGAGGGAGAGCACTCCAGAGAAATTATGAAAATATTGAGGAAAAAAAGTTCTGCAAGATAACCAAACTGTATGTGTTGCCTTTCAAAAAAAAAAAAAAAAAAAGAGGATCTCATAAGTCAAGAGTAGACAACTGTTATTATTTTGCTAACTAACATAAATCATCACTCTAATGCCTAAGTTCAACTTGATTCTGACATTTTCAGCATATGTGAAAAATAGCAATTCTCAACAGTAGCTGGTTGTGCTTTCCTTGTAAACTTATAGCGAGAGATTTACAGTGTGAGACTACTGGCCTTGAGGAGGCCTTTTGTTCTGGGGCTAGCACAGCAGAAGGTGGTGCTGAGTTGCTGATACAGGTGTTGGTCATTTCCTTTCATAGTCCGAAGTACAGATGCTTCTGACATAAAGGAATGTGTCTGTAGTGCCATAGCCCTTGAGGCGTCCCCACTCCCAAACAACTCTGAAAATCATGGGCAGCCCCGCCAGCTGTGAATTAATCCAGACACTTACGTGATCTTCCCCTGGGAGTCCCAAGGAATTTATTGTTATGGCACTGTGGAAAGTGCAGATGAGCCCTTCCATTGCACTGTAGATCTTGACTGTAAGTAAGGCTCTTGCTCACTCTTCCTTGAATCAGAAAAATCAGATCCATTTCAACGCATTTGGGTAGAACTTTCTTAGTCCTTATTTATTTTCCCTTGTGAAACTTAGAATGTCCAATTCCAGCATCTGCAAACACCGAATAAAAGCCTCCAGGCATTACTTGGATTTTGGTCCAACACTGTAGGAATCAGTAAGATTTTCCTCATCTGCTCTCAGATCTGTCAACCAAGCTGATTCGTGTATCCTCCATGTATATTTCAGACTTGTTAAGGTTTGCATACCTAGGCCTCATTTGGATTCTAAATTATGCTTGGCAAAGGATTTCATTAAGTAAGTGGTCTAAAGTGTCAGTTATTATCTAATCACAAAAAATGTTGATGCAGTCATCACTTTTTGCTACTCTTTTTGGAAGAACAGTCAATATAGCTACCACAACAAGGGCTCCTACTAGAGTGCATTTTTCCCTGTTATATTTTTTCAGTACTATAATTAGTGTTTCTTTCAGTTACCTTTTGACTTATGATCACACAGCATATTTTGTCTATTTATAAATAGAAGTGGTTGTTATTCATTACTAAACAAATATCAATCAGTTGTACATAATTTACAAGAAGCATTTAAGAGATATCTCATAGAAAAAGCAGAAGCATCAGTTAAACCTTGTCTTTATCACAGGGACTCTAAGAATGAAGCTGGCTGTAACATCTCTCAAGTACTTTAGAAATGAATTCAAACATCAATAATTCTTGAAAAGTTGACATTTTTAAGGTATCTGTTATAGTGAACTAGAGCTGTAAGGGTCTTCGAATCCATTCAGTTCCTCACTGACAACAACAGGCCACACTTCCTGGAGTTGAATGCCTAGCTGCTCTATAGCAAATTTTGTATGTGATCACAAACTTTCCTTACTTGATGATCTAGGTCTTCAAGCATGTTGCCTCACTGACGAATGAAGGAGTTCTCACTTCCCTAAGCACACATATTTCACGTGACCCAACATACGTTACCCTGATGCCTTGAAGAGGCTCATATCCTATAGCTGGAGAATTATTTTCATAGGTCTGTGCAACCTAAGGTATTCTCAAAGCCTGTGAGGAAAGCCTAGAAATGTCTGTAAATCAGGGAAGGCGCAGCAACTTTGCAGCATTCCCTGTGTTCCTGGTGCCGTCTGCCTCCCTTTCTTTGCAACACAGCGTGACTCTGGCAGAAGTCAGTCTGTGTCATACACTAAGGCTAGCAGCTGTCCCAAACTTTGTCTTGATGCACACAGGGAAAATCTTCTGTGGCCAAGATGAACATGCAGGAGTTCATGCTGACTGATTCAATTATTATAACACCGATCCCGCTGAGAAAATCCCAGCAGGGTACATTTGTAATGCTATGAAGCACAGTTAACACATTCACCTTGTCCTTTCCAATCCTGCAATTCTCCTTCTGCAGACACACAGCTCTGGCCACCAGAATGATAATAAAAGGTTGACTGTGGGGTGGGAAAAGGGAGAGTTTTACACCGCAGTGCCGCTGCAGTGATGCTGCAGCCCGCGGGAATGGAGGGCAGGCCCACTCCAGGGTAGAGCAGGTGTTGTTCCACGGCTAGCAGGCAGGCTGCGCCATGCGCTCAAGGCCCCAGGAGCTGTGACGCAAGGTGATACAAATCACACAAGCACACGGCACCAGA
>JANXJC010000078.1:23752309-23763495 GCA_027564655.1 Leptodon cayanensis
TCTCCATTTTAACTTTTTTTTTTCTTTTTTTTTTTTTTTCCTCGTATCACTGACAATAACAAAATACTATTTGGCTAAGAACTACAGGAAATCGTTAAATCATTGCCATTAATTTATTTTGGAACAAGATGTAAATGTTCTTTCCTAGCAAACATTACCTTATCTTCTTCAGTCAAGCAACAAAAGCTTATAGCATGCCATCCACAAAGGCTAGACCTTCACAAGTACTTGTGTGTTGCAGTGCCAAACAGCCGGCTGAAGCCTTAGCTCTGACAAACACCCAAACCCCACTCACTGCAAAGGCAGCATTAGGCAGTTATGAAGAGATATTCAGAAACTGGCTGAGTGGGAAGCTATCTAAGATGGCAAATGAGATGCTCAGAAAAGAAAAGGTGCTTATGCAGCTGGTGTGATCATAGCTTTGCACCTAATTCTATGCAGAACCCCTGGCTGTGAACCCATCCTAGAAAAAGGCACCTAAATTACACTAGTGAAAATTAAGAGATGAACCCATTTGTCCACCATACCATGCAGCTGACTATTGGAGGACTTCCATGGTAAGAGGAGACCTGGATTTAAAGCTGTATCTTGCTGACTAGGAACAGGGATTATTTACACTTTTCTCTTAGGGACTATATACTTTCACAAGATGCTGCTGTAAGCCAAGTTTCCCTCACTCCTTCATTTTTGAACTCTTGCATTTCAGATACTTTTCATAATTACTTATTGTAGCAGGAACTTGAACTTTGGCTTCCAGCATCCTATTCGAATGCTCTTAATTTGTGAGCTAGAGTTAATCTTCCTTCTGGGCGATCATAGTGAGACATCTTTTTTGAAAGGAGAGAGAGAGAAACTTTGCCCAGTTTGGCCGTATCTGCCCACTGTTTCTCTGTGCACAGCATACAGGGAGCTGGGATCCCTACTTTTGGACTGACATTTCTCCCAGTGAGCAGGGCAGTAAAAGACAGAGGCAGAGGAAAGGAGCTGAGATCTTCATTCACAAGACACTGGTAGAAACAGTAAAAAAAGTAAGAGCATGCACAGAGGGAGTTGTGGAGCGATGCAACCTGAAGTTAAGAAGTATTTTTAGTTCTTTTGATTTAGGGTACTATGTGTCACTATTTGATCTGCAGTCCTTTTACTGCATGTGGCACCAACTACAATCCTGTCTCCAATGCTTTAGTACAAAGTGGGACTCAAATAAGCATATGAAAGACATCAGTGTTTAGTTTAATAAGTTAAGCTACAGACACTTTGGAGACACAGTTACAGAACATGTTGGTTTTATTTACACCCAACAGTAAGAAAACTAATTAGACACCTTTTCTATACCAGTGTACAAGTTGCAGTGCAGTGGTGTGAGCATCTACCCACAATCTACTACAAATACGTAGGGATCATAAAATAGAAATGATGGTATGATCAGTGCCCAGTGTGCGGTCCATCAGCATCTTTGTGTCAATAGGTATGAATTGCCTGGCTTCTGCACTATATGGCCTCTTAAAAAGCTGATTCCTGGAAGATATTTTGGGGGAAAGAAATGTTAGAAATTTATTTTGATTTCAGAAACCAAAGACAGTCGTAGTACACTGTAGATGCACACTGTAACAAATTGCTATTGCCATTACTGTTTGGTGTCCAGGTTTATGAGCTGTTTCATGTTCACCTATTATGCTGCATAAAAAAGACATCGAAAACAGTGCTATAAACATTATATAAAAATAAAACAAAATATTCACAGCTAAAGTGATTCTAACCATTTTTTCAAGTAGAAAATTGTATCTTTAAAATAAGAATTCCCAATTTTCTCTTCTACCTCTCTAAACCCCAGAAGATACTTAGAACTTATGAAGGTGGATGGTTGTGGTATTTTGGTTTTTTTTTTTGTTTTGACAGAATGCAAATAAAGCACAGGCCTGTACATGTTAGCCTAAACCTTTTCTTTAAAAATTAGCCAGATTGTTTCAATGACATGTAAAATAACAGCCAGTCCAACTATAAAATATTTCCAGATGTCTTAAAACATACATCTCACTACAGGAAAGACAAAGCCTAGAGCACAAGTCTTACGAGGAGCAGCTGACGGAACTGGGGTCGTTTAGCCTGGAGAAAAGGAGGCTGAGGGGAGACCTTATCACTCTCTACAACTACCTGAAAGGAGGCTGTAGCGAGGTGCATGTCAGTCTCTTTTCCCAAGCAAAAATTGATAGGGCAAGAGGAAATGGCCCCAAGCTGAACCAGGGGAGGGTTAGTCTGGATCTTAGGAAAAATTTCTTCACCAAAAAGATTGTCAAGCATTGGAACAGGCTGCCCGGGCAAGTGGTTGAGTCACCATCCCTGGAGGTATTTAAAAGATGTGTAGATGTGGTGTTTAGGGACATAGTTTAGTGGTGGACTTGGCAGTGTTAGGTTTATGGTTGGACTTGACCTTAAGGGTCTTTTCCAGCCTAAATGATTCTATGATTTGATGATTTTAACTTAATATCTAAAGATAGGGAAATGCTGAGTTACCAAGACAGTTTTAGATAAACTGATGGTAAAAGTAACCTCCATACAGCCTCTAAATTTATACTTAGCATTTTGACTACAAGGAAGTTATGGGATTTATAAATCTCAGTCTTACATGCTTCAGAGGGGGGTTATCTTTCTGACTGAGACTCTAATGCCATGTTTCAGTGAACATCAGTTTATTTTTCCTCATCATAAATATTGACTTTGTCTTCCCCTTGTTCCATATTAATGTATTCCATCAATAAATTATGATATGCATCTCAACAGAAGTCAACATCTACTTATTACTATAGTTTTCCTAGTATCATAATAATCAGAAAGTCTTTTTAATCAGGATGGAAAACAAGATGGTTGTGGTTGTTCATAGGGCAATAAAAGGTTCTTTTTATTTCCAAATCTACTTTACAATGGCTGTTGGTTGGAGACTTTCTGGTATAAGGCATGCAATAAAAAGAGGCAAATTCTTTTCATAGTTCTTTGTTTAAAACTTCTCAGAGCTCTGAACCACCACATAAGTATTGCTGTACAAAGATGAAGTCAATGGAAAAGATGAGGAAAAGATTTGTCTCATTCCTTCCAACATATATTAGCTTACAATTTATTTATTTATTTATTTATAGAACACAGTATCTAGTAGTTTTCATCATTTCATTCATGCTGTAATTCACATATGGAGGTTGGAAGAAAGCCATTCTGAAATCAACAAAGTTCAGTTGTGTAATTCAGTGATCATGTGTAGCATGTGGATCGGAAGGAAGCAACAGACTGAGGAAAGAACAGACTGATATTTCAGGTTCCTATTAATTAACGATAGCTGTAGTCTGGCTACACTATTTTTAGATTGTAATCTGAGCTTTGAGCTATACATGCTCCCTGACACTGGAAAATAAAGAGGAATGAAAAACATCATCTCACAGAGAGGAAGTGGAATGGGATTGAAAAGGTACACGCAGTTAGTTGGCATGCTTAAACTGTTTTATTTTCAGCAGCATATTATTTAAGACAATGGATCTTCTGCAAAGTACACAGTGTAATGCTACTGATGTGGAAAAACAAATACAGCAGCCCATATCGTGACAAAAGTACCTAGTGAAACCGATGTCATCGTAAGTTTAAGAACACCTTTTTCCATTGAATCAGATAGAGATGAAAGAAAGATAAACTTGAAACAGTGATTCTTCTGCTATAAATGGTATTCAGGAAAAGTACTTAAATTTTATCTGCTTTTATAAGCAGATAAATATTATATTTTTTATTATATATTATATATATATATAGCAGATATATATTATATATTTTATAAGCTTTTACTTTTTCAGTATTTGGAAATAGATCCTTTGTGTTTGGTATTCTACAACATTAGTTGATTGCTTTCTGAAACACTTAGGACACTTTTCTCCTGGCCTGCCACATCAGACCTTCTTTTCAAGGACAGAATCCTAGATCAAATTTCTAGGACATAATCCTTTCAGTCTCCAGTGAGACATTGCTGTTTCAATTCAAATCTAACCAGGGAGTTTAGGCATACATACAGACTAATCGCAAGAAGGTTTTAGTCCTTGTGGATGTTTTGTTCAAATAATGGCTTCCAATTGCAACAGGTAGCAATCCAGGCTCTGCGAAAAACTTTTTGTTGTATTTCAGGGGCTGGGAAGTTTACAGGTGTCACTGTCACCTCTGTATCTAAAAAAAAAGAAAAAAGAAAAAAGAAAAAAGAAAAAAGAAAAAAAGAAAAAAGAAAAAAAAGAAAAAAGAAAAAAAGAAAAAAGAAAAAAGAAAAAGAAAAAACCTCACTAACAATAATTTTTACTTTAACAGAGAAAAAAGGGACACAGAGAAAAACACTTATTCACACAAATGGTTGGTTTAACACACACTGAACAAATTGATGCATAAATTGGCTATGATAAATGCTTGTGTTAAATGTGGTTATTTATTATGTGTTCCATTACATAAATTGGTTGCAGAATTATAACAAATGCTCTTTATTAATCTTACCTTCCCTGTGGTTGGAGAATGACTTGAGGCAATTATCTTCAGTGTGAAACTCAATTCCATTATTGTTGACAGGCAGAAGAGGCCATGCAGCCTCTTAATCCTGCACAGAGAGCTCAAATTCTCCTGCTTCTGCTTTTTAGCATCTTGCATCTCATCTTGCCTTTCTGTGCTGACGTGGTGTGCCATGGCATCTCCTTCCACTACTATATGCCTCCAGTTCAGCAATTCTTGAGAATGCAAGATATAAGAAATAGGAAGGAAAATAACTTGATAGCTATTCTTTTTACTATGTATAAATTATAAGACAAAGGAAATTTGGCTTGATCTGAGAAGTTTCACCACACATTGAGTGTGACTGCACTTTTGGTTGTCCTTTGTCCTGCACTGGAAGAAATCTGGACTGGAGGAGTGGGGTGCTGTGTGCTTAAAAAATAAACACTGCAAAATTTCTATTCTTATTTGCACCATTTAGATAAGAACTAAGATAAGACCAAAATGCTATTCTAGATTACTAGAATGTGTAAATGATGAGGTTGAAGATGTAATGGCCCTGCTTCTAACCTCTGCCACAGGTTGACAGGGTGCAGTTCCACTGGCAGGAATGAAAGAATTTCTAATTTATGCTCTGTGAGAAGAAAATATCGTTCTGCAACTTTAACTTGCCCTAGAAGGATGAGACTATCACAAAGACTTATGACCGATACTCATTCCACAAGTGTAATAAAGACGAGAGTCTTTCTGGAAAGCTGGTGGCTTAAGTCCCCCTACAGCCTCCTGCCTGTTTTCTCTGAAGTATTTATTAAAACAAGTTCCTCCAGCACTGTTGTCAGCTCACAAAAGGGACCACTTGTCTGTTTTTCTCCTCCAAGTACATCTTTTGCTATTTTTCTGAGGTGAACAGGGTGGAACGACTATGAAGGCAGATTAGTTGTGCAATTGCTAGAGGATAGAACAGGAAATGGTTTAGTAAGATCTATAAAAAGAAGTGAAGAAAGATGTAACTGAAAACTGACACATTTTTGGTATATTTTTTAAAATGCTATTTCTAATATTGTTATTATCCCTTTTGAGCTGTGTAGCTTTCCAGTACAAGCATCATACAACCTCTGTGCTGCCTAATGCAATGGGATCCTGCTACTACCTGCTTTCAGATGCCAGCCTAAGAGAGATAACAAAAGGACACTCCAAAGTATTGTTCACAGCAGTGCTGAAAGCACAGCTAAGGGCTCCACAGCAAAAACTCCAGCAGCTGGAGACCTAGGCTGGTGGAATACCACTTAGGACAACCAGCCATGTTGTGACCTCAAGGGAAGTAACAGGATATGTTTCCATACAGTCAGGAACATCAGTGCTTTGTACTTTTACCAAGCTGGCAACTGGCTTGTTTGACTGTGAATTTAAAAATCAAATGTCCTTTGACCCAGAAATATTGTGGGAAAAGAAATTAAACCCACACATTGGCTTAGAGATGAGTAAAATTTTAATTTCAGGGATACAAAATCCCAATATATAACTAGAAAACTTAACAGACACTTCATATTTGCTTTTCCTTAGAATTATTTCAACTTTATATTATGGAAACCTAGGAACAAAAAATAATAAAGAGGAAGCTTTAGAGTCCTGAATGCTATGGAGTTTAACCTTTGAGTAGACAGCCTGGTGTACTCATTTCTGACTCGTTTTCTAACCTTTTCCTCATAAGTGTCACTGAAAATTAAAAATTAAACATGCCCAGCAGTGCATTGTTTTGAAATTAATTGATTTTTTTTCAGAAGGGTAATGCCACATGGCTCTTGGCTTCTTGGCTTAAAGAAGGGCCAGGGATGTGTGATAGCAACCCTCAAATACACTGGTTAGCACTTGATAGTGTTACTGCATTCTCACACTTTTATTGCAAGGAGGCAACACAAGAAGTTTAGTGTCAAAATAACCATGAATATCTCCAAACACTCTACTATATTAGCATATCTGCCTGTTCCAGATGTCTGCAATTAATATCCTAAAATACTGAGTAAATTACCAGTTACCTTATGGTTGCTTCTCCAGACATACAGAATGGCATTTGTATTTTATGTAGTTGTAAAACTGCAGCACTTGGTAAAAGATCAATAAGTGCATAAATGTCAGCAAATGGAAAGAACAGAGGAGAAACCGGAAGTTTTTTACAGATCCAAAGCAATGAGACATTTATATGAATCTTTTACCTGAGAGGCATAAGATGCTGAAATGGAAGTGATGCAAATACATGGGGAGTACCTGTGGAAAGAGACAGGCTGTTTCAGGAGCCATCAGTTATATGTCCCTTCTATGCATTCTCCTCCTCCTGCCTCTCCCACCATCTCACTTCAGGTACATTTTCTTTGGATTAAAAAAGTTTCTGCAAGAATCTTCCTTTGGACCATCCCCATTCCATAGGACAATTACCACTGCCTTTTCATTTTACATAGGAGCAAGGGAAAAATGAATACAAGGAATGCTAAAGAGGTGAAATGACAGGTACAAAATACATAATTTCATGTAGCCATCCTCCATGGTTAATACTTCAAAATTCAGTACTTGAGAAACTGAGTATCAGCTAAAGAGCAATGCTGAACTATACCAGAGTCAGCTTTACAGGAGAATGGCCTAAAGAATAAAAAGTCTTCATACTAGGTAAGGTAGGTCTGAGAAACCTGTTAATTTAATTAGATATAGAGATGGTGAAAATGTGGTTTTACTAGAGAATTAGCTTTCAGCTTGTTTGTTCTTCATTGCTTTATTATAACTAAAACCACTGCAGAACTATTTATTACAGAAAGTTTAATTTACATTAAAAAGCATACATAATAAATTGCCCCATCTCAATTAACTTCAGAGGACAAAACAAAAGATGAAATAAATTCTGTAAAAATAAATTTGAAAGTTCTGTCTAAAGGCATGATCACACGACCAAGTTACCTTGAGGTAAGCTGGAGTTTGAATTTAGAGTATATCACCCACTCCACAAAGACCGCCTGGATGCAGGTTCACCCTGTGATAGGCAGAAGGCAACTTATACCACTCATGGTAACAAGGTCTACCCATCTGAGCTTACTACCAGGTTCAGGCCCATGGTAGTGACAGGCGAATGCTTTGATTAGAATGGATGCAGCATCTGTCTTAAAATTACTAGGTGTTAATACTCATGATACCTTGAGGAGAGAAAATCAAAGTCTAGCAGCTGTTAGATGACCAACACACACAGATGGATCCAGTGTGGTACTGAAGAAAGGTACAGAGCCGCGTATACAGACTCTAAATCCCACTGTGGAGTTCAGTCAGCACCGATCTCCATGAAGTTTTCAAAGGAAATACCAGTTCCAATGCATATAATTAAAAACAGCAATACTGAAAAGTGGTAGATGACCATAGGAGTTTAGAGGTAATCGGTGACAGATAAAAACCTGTCATGTGTTCCTCTAAAAGGCTGCCCCCAAGCAGCAGACTATTATGAGACTGCTTCTGTATATAAGAAATACAAATTACCAATTTGTATTATCAGAAATGCAAAGCAAAAAATCAGAGCCATGTTTGGCTATTATGAGATCTGAGGAACAATAAGATGTACACCTTTGTTTAAACAGATGTATTTATCATGTATTTTTAACCAACTTATCACTCCTAGTTCATCTTTCATCAAATATCTCTGTTCTTTACCCAGTGCTGATAATTTTCCCTTACTTTTATGTTGTCAGTTAAATTTCAAAAAAAAAGGGCCCTTTTTTGTGTAGTCAGAAAGCTGGATCCAACAGATATGCACACTTTGATCTTTATCTGCACGTAGGCTTAATTCAACCAATGGTCAATGGGTCTTCCTGTAGAGAAGGCTGGGTGCCTGCATGAGGAAGCTAGGTTATTCTCAAGATAAATTAAGAAGAATTGAGAGGCCCCCTGTACTGGTTTACCATTAGGCCGTAAATTTTAAATGCAACGTATTTTTCAAAATATTACAGCTGATTCTCCCTTTCTAGTGAAGAATACTCTGGCATTCATTCAGCCATTGTGCTCCCTTGTTCTAAGATTTCTTACCTCAAAAACAAGGGGACTTCAGCTACTACCTACTCTGGAAAGAGGAAAGTAGCCACAGCTGAGGGCACTCCAGCCACACATGTCCCCCAGTCTTCATGCAGGTAGTCCTCCTAAGCTGGAGGCTGAAGGCTGGCACAGGTTACTCCAGCTCTCAGTCATCTGGAGAGCCCCGCCAGAGAGAGGGCATTCCTAGTGAAGAGTTATGTCCATTTCATGCTCTCCACAGCGCAAGAAAATACATGTAGGAAACCAGTGTGTTTCTCAGTTCTGCACTGTTATTCCCAGTATTTTATGGTTTACTTTTTATAAAATGCATTTATGGAGCTTGTTATGTAAAAATAATAAATTCTTTGATATGCACTATTTCTGCCATGAAGGGAAACAGGTACTGTTCTTAGGATTACTGGTATATATTTCCAGTCCTCTAGAGAGAGGTAATAGTTCATAATTTAACTCCACTTTGTCAATATTACCCTAGAGCCTGCACTTGCACTTTAAATGGAACACTTTATCCTGTAGTGAAATGATATTTTACTCATACCCAGGCAATTTCAGGGATATTTCGTGAGCCATATTCCATGCTTTTAGTGGGATCACATAAAAGGATAAGGCTTCTGTGTAAACTTTTGCTGTGTGCTCCTCAGTGCAGCTCTATATATTATATTACCGAAGTGATCCTAGAAAAGAGAGAGCACATTTCCAGGCTTTAGAGAAAGTACACTAAACAGACTATTTTCTTTCATAAACGATCAATTTTGTAGCAAGGTTAGAGAGAAATGCAGCTTTAGTATCAGAGCAAAAATTTAATGTCAGCTTTACAGAGAATTGAACTGGTCCTTCTTTGTCAGGATGCATTCGACCTATTAATGGTCATTAATTTCAAATCACTAAACACATTCGTGACTTGATTTTTGGCCTGTACTACAAGAAAGTATTTCAGTACATCAACAGAATTATGGTGAGAAAGCATCCACAAACCTTTTTCATAATCTCCTGAAGACTTTATAGAAGTTTTAATTTCATGGAATGATTTTGCTATGATTTCAAAGTACAGAGGAATTGAGAAAATATAGAGGCAAAAAATTATGAAATACAGAACTGAAGGAAGATGTAGACGTTTTTATGTTGCAGACAGCAAAACGTAAGGGAGAAAAAAGGAAAATAAACCCAGGATTTTTCAAAATTCTGGAATAAAGCCCCTTAACATTAGCATTTCTCTAAAAAATCTTACAATTTATTAGGTAAACTTTCTGGTTGATAATTTTTGATTAGCTGTTTTTAGATACACAAATACTACAGTAAAGAAGCCATATAAATATATTTTTTAGTCTCAGTCTGATATATGCATAAAATTTACTCATCTACCAGTCCAAATCAAAAGCACGTTAAGTCTGAAGATGCATTCTTTCCATCCTCTGTTTTAAGCATTAGGTCTTTCTAATTTATCTGAGGTATTTCCAAGGTATCTACTGCTGTGGTGTTTATGGGCCAATATCTGATGTTTCCTTTTGTTGTATATTGATTCTTTATACCTTGTCAGATGTGTGAACATTCCTACTGTGCTTCTAAATACACCAAGAATGTGTGTGAGGGCTCATGGCTACCACAAGTAGCAGAAAATGTTCTTATTAAGTCTCAATCACTCTCAAAATGTAGGGGGTTAGAAAGCAAATTGGTGACTCCCTTTTTGCTCTTTAGTGTCTGTGTGAAAATTAGATGCGGGACCTCTGTTCAGCCCTGAAAAAGCCACCACTGTCTTGATCAAATAAGAAAAGGCATGCTTTGCTTAGCTTTAACCTTGTGTTCATTTTTTTCATTTTTGTTTTCCTTCTGGCTTCATTTTATAAAGGCACTTTTTATTGCACCTTGAAAAATGTTGGGTTTTGGAAGGACCTTGCATACCTGTGTCCACATTTGAAGGAGGGCATTCCTTACTTTTAATTACTCTTCTCAGGACTTATTTTGAAATGTTACCATTATTGTGATAGTTTTCCTATATAAAGCTAAGACAATACTCAGCAATCTTCAGTCATGGGCAATCATTTATTCTTCTCAGTGAGGGCAACATTTTAGATTAACATGAAATTATAATCTCTGAGTATTAAACTCAAGTTAAATTAGTTCTGCTGTCCACTGTTACTGTCTGAAGCATGGTGGCAATTCTTAATTTTCAGGACTGATAAACAAGTTTTTGTATTTGCTACTGAATATAGTTATGTGATAAATATGGCTGATTTACTTCGCTGGATGGTCTTTGAGCACCTGGTTATTACAAAACAGCTTTGTTGTTTGATGCTTTGCTAAGCAATGATTTAGACATGACGAACTATTGATATTGCTGCTAGCAAAACTCCGTCAGGGTTAAGACACTACAAGCAAGAATATTCTGTATACAATAAAAAGAGTGTTATGGTCACAATGAATATGTTTTACATGATAAGCATGGTGAGATTTTGGAGGGGACCTAAGTGATGGAGGGGAATGGATACAGGCCCCTGCTCGGGGAGGCAGGCGTGGCCCCTCCTGGTCTCCCTCACCTTCCCAGTTGCCCCCACACAACAGGTATGGGGCTCTGGAACTTGAGGACCAGGTCAATGAAGATCAGGGTGCAGATGAAGTCCTAACTAGGG
>JANXJC010000078.1:23831111-23845801 GCA_027564655.1 Leptodon cayanensis
CAAGTCCCAGCACGTCCTCCTTTGTTAGTCGAGCCATACTGGGGGTTCTGCTGTGGCTAGTCAAACCCTGACCTACACTGAGCCTGCTGTCAACCAGCACCCCAGATCCCTTTTCGCAGGGCTGCTCCACAGTCACTCTTCTCCCAAGTTATACATTTATGCAGTCTTACTCCATCCCAGGTGCAGAATCAGGCATTTGTTCTTGTTAAACTTCATGTCATGACTGATTGTCCAATGCTCCAGTCTATCTAGATGCCTCTGCAAGTTGTCTTGCCCCTCAAGAGAGTCAACAGCAGCTTCCGATCTGATATTGTCACCAAACTTGCTAATGGTGCATTCAACTCACACATCTAGATCATTGATAAAAGTATTGAACAGAACTGGCCCTAGACTTGAGCCCTGAGGAGCACTGCTGGTGACTGGTCACCAGCGCACAGCCAGATGTAGCCCCACTGAGCAATGCCCTTCAGCCTGTTCTTCACCCAGCACAGTACGTACCTGCTCATCCCACGGTTGGACAGCTTGTCCAGAAGGATGCTGTGAGGGACAGTATCAAAAGCCTTACTAACGTCAAAAAACTCTGTCCACCACCTTCCCTTCATTCACTAGGCAAGTAACCTTTTTATAGAAGGACATCACATTAGTTATACAGGACTTCCCCTTTGTGAACCCACGTTGGCTGTGCCTGAACATTGCATTGTTCTTTACATGCCTTTCAACAGTACCCAGTATGATCTTCTCCAGAATTTTTCCAGGAACTGAGGTTAGACTAACAGGTTCGTAGTTTCCTGTGGCTTCCCTCTTGCCCTTCTTGCAAAGGAGTAATGTTGGCTAGCTTCCAGTCAGCAGCAGGACAAGGACTTTAGCCTGACTTTCTAATAGTAGCTGTAAGGGTCTAACAACCCTTTCCTTACCCTTGTTTTCCTTATCTATTGTATTTTGAAAATATTTGACACTTTGCTCTTTTATTCATCTGGGGTCTGGTAAAGTAGTGAGAAGATGCACTGAAACAATGATCTAATATAAGCTTTTGCTGAGGATTGAGAGTCTACAAAATAAAAGCACTTAGCATGTGTAGCATACTGTATCTTGGGAATGTTTGTTTAAACTTCAGTGAGTAATCTTCCAAAACCTCCCTGATATATCTAAATTGTACTATTCCTGCCTCACCAATGCAAGGGTTGGGTAATCTGGCCAGTAAGCACTTCGATTATGAGCATCTGACTCTCATTCCCTTACACAAATGAAATCTTTCTTTGCAATAGGTCCACTGTAGGTATATCACTGAATGTGTGCATGTAGTTGAAGTCTGTTCACTAAAAAGTTGTTGCTCATCTGGGATCATTCTCTCTTTCTCTTTCATTTAATTCCATTGCTCTCAGCTGACCACTGCAATTTAAATTCTTAGCTCCTACCAGAGAACAGCAAAAGAAAAAAATATTTTTATAAAAAATTATGTGGACTTACCAACAATGGCCATCATGTAATAAAGGCTAGTGTCTCTCACATCACTCCCCTACTGAAACTTTCTGTTTTGAGCTAGTTTATTGAAGCTTGTTGTGTAAAAGTTTCTAGAATATCCCCTCCTAGGAAAGATTATTAATGATGTTTGGCAACCTCCTAACACAGCTGCAGGTATTAAATAGGCAATTCTATATGACTTAAAGCCTTCATTAGGCCATCTTCAGTGGAGTTCTCTGAGTTTGAGATGCAATACCCTGAGTGAAGAAATTACTCAAGTTTACACTTCTTTTCCTTTATTCTGTCTGAGACCCTTGCAAGTATCATTTGGAAAGGGTATGGTGGCTTCAAAGTTACAGACAATTATGTTTGAAAGTAACAGAACTTTTTTTTCTTCTCTAGCAGATTTCTAATAAAAAAATCTCTTACAGCAGTTAGAATATGTGGTAAAGATAGAATACTGTCTTCTAAGAAAACAGCTTCTTTTCATACATCATGCAACAGGAGATTTCCATGGGGAAACTACTGAATCTCTTGTGAGTGATTTTGAGAATCCACTTCACAGACATGGACTGTCTAAAAACTGAATTTCTGCTTTTGAAAAATGTCAGATTTATAACCCTGGTGGCTGACAGTTACTTGTGACAGAGCAGGCCATGCCCTGCTGCATGCAGCTTTTTAACACTGCCCTGGAAAAATACCTGAGCAGTTACTGGGAAAGACCATGTATGGGGTCACCAAGCACTGGTATTGTTTGCTTACTTCTTGGTCTGCTTACTAGGGATGGTCAAATAGTACTCATATCAATGGTCGTTACGTCAAACAATGTCAACCATGTCAAAGACTAGATTCAAAGAGTTTCAGTTCTGTAGCCAGAGGTTTTCTTCCAGATCCAGCTGCAGTGACATATGAGATTACAACACTGTTACTTCTTACGGTTCCTTTCTTCTGAAGGTTACTGCCCCAAAAGGTCTGTCAACAGATCAGTTTGTGTGAATTTTTATCTGATTCAGGTCATATCAATCAAGTCAGGTCAAAACTGTAAGGTCTGCTGATATTGTAGAGAGTAGGAACAGTATATTAGCACAGCTGCATGAGCAAGAGCAGATAGCAGAGAGGTAGTAACAAGCAGCTGGAGGGCAGTAGTAGCTTAAACTGCTACAGATGTTCACAAAATGTGCATCTGTTTACAGTCCAGCAAATAGCTTCAGACTGAGTTCCCAACCACAGTTTCAGCAATCAAGATTTTTTCAAATCCCTTGTACTTACCTACATCAAGTTAGAGACCTAGAGAAAAATTCAGTGGCAAAAAGAGAAGGCAACTCCTGCTTGGAAAATGTAGCAAGAATTAAATTGTAAATGACAAATAAAACAAACCTCCACAATAACTTTGGTCTCTCTTGATTAACTCAGTTCCCAATATGCCAGTGCAAACAAGCAGCACAGAAATGTTTTTTTCCTATGCCTTTAACACTCCTCCCAGTTTGGATTCTGTAGACAACAAATTCTTAAATGTCCAAGACCAGGCTTCTCTCCAATTCACTAAAAAGACCCATGCAATTTTTTTCTTGGCTCTATTAATTGATCTAAATGTACTAAATTAATTTAGAAGGTGTCTGAACATAGTGACACTCGCCTAAGTTTACTTAGCTTTCTTGTTCTTTACAGCTTCAGTACAGAGTGTCCCATGGATCATGTCCTGTTGGAGAATCCTCTATCACAACATTGTTAGAGAGAGGTAAAGCAGGCACAGGAAAGACCCTTGATCAGAATCCTTACAGTGAGGGCTATATTCTTGGTTGAAGTCTAAAAGTCCTCTTTACCTTCTCCCAGGCAGCCAGGATTTTGCATTCAGTTGCGGTAGGCAAATGTACCTTCCAAACTAGATCTTCTACATGTGTACTCTAAATAGATAATTTAAGCAGATAAACTTCCTCTGACCAAACTGTGGGGCATGGTACTGACCAGTCTTAAGCATGAACACCAGGGTAGTGAGCTTGCCAAACCACACTGCAGCTCCTTTTTAGCCTCCACATCCTAATTTCCTTTGCACAGAATTGGGGCATGGAAAGAGCAATTGTAATGCAGGATGAAAGCACAGTCTGCATGCACATGTGAGTTTAGGAGCTGAGGTGACCTTGTCTCCCTTTTTGAAACATCATGTTAGTGGTTATTCTTTTCTCTGTTCTCAAACACATAAATAGAGATCTCCTTACTTTCTATACCTTCAGTCACATGGATTAAAAATAAATCTGTCGAGATTTCTCTGAATAATAGTAGATCTTAGAGTAAAATGATTTGATTTATTGGGTCATGTTACTCTTTATTTGTGAAACTGTATGCAACTGTGCAAGTACCTGGATCCTAGCACAGTAAGTATTCATCTGAATATCTGAACCATCTGTCTGTTGTGGTCTTGTTTGTAAAAGTTTCAGTCTACCAAAGAAAACCAAACAGTGTGATTTAGATGACTCATAACACAAGGTGAACAGTGAATACTTATTCCTCTATATGCTAAATAACTTAGAGACTACATCTGAAAATATTAACTGATGGTATTGATCGGCCAATAGCTGTTACATTCACAGTAACTATGACTAATACGTGAAGAATTTTATCTCTAAGAATGGGGTAACAGTACATGAGTATTATTCCAAATGAAGAGTTCAACCAGTTTCTTTTTCCTATTCAGTCAACAAGATACCAGTTCATGACAATGGTCCCATAACAATGACATTGTTTTGATTACAGTTTTATCCAAGTCAGAGTCTCATGTCAGAAACGGGAATTTTTGATATTTCAATTAAGAACCTGTTCTTCAGGTAGAATGCAAAATATATGTCTTCATTAGCTAAAGACATATCTCAGCCGAAGAGGGACATGAACCCATATTGGCAAGGTACAAATCTGGATTTCCTTTATCATATGTTTTCCTGTATCATGTATACATAAGCTTAAACAAACACCAAAAAATTTAGTACATGATTCTTCTCACTGAATGTCTACTTGGAAGGCATACTGAAAACAAGGTCCATAGAGGAGGAAAAAATGAAGCCAGGTTTACAAGTGGCATCAGTAAGAGTAGCATGGTAACAAGGCTCTCATATAAGCACATATTTATAAATATTTGTTTATTCACGTTTTCTTTGCAAACTCTTTTGAAAAGCTGCTATAATGTCAGCCTTTCAGCAGACCCAGAAAAATCAGTCAAAAATATCTTTCAGTTCAAAACACTGACCTATTATTGCAAAATGCATGGCATTGCTCAAAATAGCTGTTCAAATAGGATGAATCTTCCAGTTCAAATTCTGTGTTTCCATAGACTAGGGACCCCTGATGCAATCTGATGTTGTGAACACATCTCTGACTTTTGCTGCATACAGTTGTTATGCATGTGCTTTTTTCAGTCACTATGAATTAAGGCAACTAGGTGCGTTTAGCAACATACGTTACAACTGAAATAAACTTAGAATGTCATTACTGAATAGTCATAGCAATATCTTTTTCACAGTAAATATATAAATGAAACTATGCCAAGAAAAAAACATTTCTGGAGATAGTATCTTGAAACCTCTAGAAAAATAATTCAGAATTCTACCAACTTGAGTGAGCTCAAGGCATATGAAAAGCACTCAACTGCTTAAAGCAGGGGTACTAATCTTAAGGTTTTGCCTCTACGGGGGAAGTCTGCTCAGTTTCTCTGCCCCCCTCCCAGCTTTGACGATAGTTTTGGCAACTTTTGCTGCTGAGGGAGAAGCTGTGGTAGGTAAAAAATGCCTGAGTGCCTCTTACTGACAGACCCAGTGTTCTCTCCAGTGAACTCATTACGCTAAACAAGCATTTAATTTGGCTTCTCCAGCATTTGTTGGTTAAAATGTAGTTTTGACCAGGAAGCTTTCAGGCTGCAACTGCCTTAGCCCCTTTTTCTTCTTACTCCACACCAGAAAAATTCAATGCTCATTTTTACCTGCAAAAATTACTACTGCTTGGCCCACTTCTAACCAGGAAATGTCTTTGTAGGAATGGTTTTCCTTTCATTCTTAATAAGACTTTGATATGAAGAACACTTCATAGAAAGCCTGAAAGATGACTCCTTTGTGTTCTGCAGCAGGGCAACTATATTTCACTACCACATTGAGTAAATATGCACAGAGCAAAAAGATTTTGGAAATCATGACTAACACCAAAAGCTGAGGAAGGTTTCCATGATTATATTGGGCACACGGGATAGGAATATACAAATCAAAAAGCTCTTCCCAAGAGATATTCCATTCCTTAGGTTTTACAGAAAATGGCTAGGTTTTGAAAAAATCTAGGTTTAAATTTGACATTTGAATTGGAATGTAAAGGAAGCTTCATACCACAGTTTTGTACCACACACACACACACACACACACAAAATAATCAATCAGACTGTAGGACTAAAAATACCTCAGCTTTGAACTTTTTTTTCCCCATTCTTATTAGAGTTGAAAGCATGCCCATTGATCTAGCAAGAGCAATTTGCTAATAATTAGACCAGCAAGGGAAGACCTGGGATTTTAACCAGGAGAGGGGGGAGGAGGAGGGGCTCAAACTTCACAAGTCCCAGTTTAATACAGATGAAAAAGGAACAACTCATACCATTCCTTACAGCAAAATACATACAATTATGCTAGTCACTATATCAAATTAACACACAAACCCACAAGTCCAAGGGTTTGTAGATTCATACAGAGATTCAGATAGGGAAATAGACAGCAACACTATTTGAGATAACCATAAAATATTTTTAACACTTACTAATATAAGGTAGATCATCTCTGGTTCTCCTCATCATCTACAAGTGAGTTGTTTGCATTTACCTCAGAGCACATTAGCGATGCTTGTAGCTAGATTACCCTAGAAGTGGTGGTCTGCATTACATAAAGCAGACAGGAACTCACAAATACATGATTTTAAATAATAATTACCTCTGAAAGTTTTTACACAAATGTCTGTGCATTTTAGCTTGATAAAACTTTTTAAAAGAAATAAAAACAAGTATGAAAGAATGTAGATTTTTATGAATAATTAAGAAGATAACTGTTCCTCTCATCAGCCTAACTGCAAATGCTTATCAATCAGTTCAAAAAACTACCAAAGGTATTCATTTTCTCATAAAATATGCATTGTTTTTTATTTTAAAAGAAAGAGAGAAATCAATTTTAGTTTGAAAGGCACATTAAAAATGTAAGCTCAAGAGTATGGGATACATTTCACAGAAGATTGCAACTGCTAACATTTTTTTTCCTCATCTACCAGAAGAAATCAAATGAAACCTGTTTGCCTCTAGGGTTTTAAACATCATTACAATTCATCATAATAATGAAGTTAAAATTATCTGAAAGAAGACAAAATTAAAAAAGAATACAAAACAACCAATCCCCAACGAAAAACCTTTCCCCCTGCCAACACATGGGTTTATTCAAGAAAAATGGATAAAAGTTATGCCTGCTGTATATATTTAAAATTAACTGTGAGATATCAAGAGCACAGGTATCATTGAATTCAGGAAGTGTAAGACTGCATATACATTCTGCAAACACTTTTTCAAAAGCAATAAATGTGTGTTTTCCAAACAAGACACAAAGCATACAAAATATAAGAATAAAGGTGTGAAGGTATACTATAATTATACTGATAATAACACTCATACTGAAAATACATGGTTCCAATACAGCCTTTTTATTCATTTATCTGCAGAATGAAAGCATGGTTTGGAGGTCAGTAAGGGCATCTAATCTATCCAGGCCCCCCATAAATGCTTTAATGAGTTTGCTTGCATTCACTGACCTTGGTCTTAAACTGCACTTAGAGCTTTCCATTCCTACAGTGTGTGGAAAGCACCTTACAATATTAAGCCTGTTGTCTCCCATCCTCCAGGAATGTGAACTAAGCTTATTAGGAATGTTTTATATCACAAATTAAATCCTTTAGGAAACAAATGGCTGTTGCATCCCAGCTATGACAATGATGTTGACGATAACAGATAGTGCTGTAAAGCTGAACAAAAGTAGAGCACTGGTGGTTTCTACAGCTGTCAGGAAAGATCCCCATCTTGCAATCTTTTTACCCTGTCTGACTATCAATTTTAGTAGCACTAAATCATTGTGCAGCCATTTCAAACATTCTGCATGCTTTAAACAGACCTGTAGAAAAAACAAACACATGTTCACTCCAGCTTGATGGAGAGTGTAAACAGGAAGGAGTCTGGCCCTAGCATGTATTTCCACTTGCCCTTTTGCCCTTCATGCCTAGAAGAAGTTTTTTCAACAGCAAAACTGGCATGGATGAGGGAAGGAGAAGGTTGAATTCACCAAAGGTAAATTGCCCTCTGACAAGATTCTTCACAGATTCTTTCAACCTAAGAGTTGCAGGGTAACAAAGTGGCTGAGTCAGCCACAGCTAAATCTGAAATTACAAACTCCAGAAAGGGGGGCATTATAGCCAAGGTAACAGCAGGGGGGCAGTCACTGGGAACTGCAGTACTCCTCCTACACCTCCTCCTCATTTTGTAGCATTGCCACATACATACAGAAGCAACACAAAAACTTTGAGTTTAACCCCACTGGCAGAATGTAGAGGTATATAAAGCTTTGCAGTCAGTCAATGCAAGTGCTTGTTTTGTTACCACCTCCTCACAGTCTGACTGACCCTGGAAACTGCTATTGCCATTGAAGTCTGTGGCCAGTCTTCAGCACTCACTTGCCTGCTTCATGCCTCTCTCCAAAACATGACCTTACCCTCTTTCAAGCCTCTTTGAAATACCGGTTCCTTTCACTGTGCAGGATAGATAACGCCTGTGTGGAACTCCTTGCTTCAGAATGGTTTGGTTGTGTGTCCAGAAAGAAACCTGACAACCCTGTGGCAGAAAAATCCACCACAGACTATTAACACCATGCCACCACTTCAGGAAGTCTCTGAGTTGAATTGCTGAAGACTTGGAGAGTATTCTGGGGAAGTATTCCTACATCTGTCCCTTATACTCTTCCCCATTCATAAGTGACCAACTACTGTCTGAAATAGGATGCTGTGCTAGATGGAACCTTGGTTTGACTGGGGCCAGTTGCTCTTCTTTTCACTTACAATTTTTCAAATTGTTCCTTATTGCTATTGATAAAAACAGAATTAAGTGAAGTGAAAACTTTAGCTGCAAACTGTGCCCATAACTAATTACTGTTCTATTTGTCATCCCTGGCTAGTAGTTTATTCAGAATACTGTCACGACTTTTGCTAAGATATTAAGTCCTTCACAATCTCAGGGTTTCCTCTAGTAAAACATACACCTAGCAGCTACGAAGGATCCCAATCTGGTTTCCTCATCTATGTGCTATTGTAGTTCAAACAAAAAGTACAACTGTACAATGCTTTTTTGTGTTCAGATAGGTGGATGTCTAATTTTTCTCTTCTGAATCCTCCTTGAAATTGAAGATAAAACTCCAAGAAATGCGGATCACAGGTTTAGCCAGTTTCTCTCCTGAGACTGTGGGCAGGCTGTTATGGCTCTCTTTGAAACATCTTCTGTCCTTTCAGATTTTCTGCTCGCTCACTGTACTTTTAAGACCTTTGTGGTTTGTTTCACAGAGTGAATGTTTGGAACAGATCTGCAGATCCATGAAGTGTCCAAGAGTACAAAATACTGCTGCAGTTCAAAAAATCCTAATCAGTTTTGTTGGGTTTTTTTTTCAATTAAAAAGCAAGTTTTCTTGGCATTTTGAACTTTAAGAAAGTAAACTAGAAATGTTTTTTTCTAATTAGCTTTTTCAAATTATTTTTTTCCAATCTACATTGCCTACAGAAAAATATTACCTTGAAGATCTGAAGAGGCATAGCAGAGAAGATATTGACTGAGCTGTTAGCCAGAAGAGTAGATCTCAGTGGGCTGAGAGGTTGGGCTTTGATGGAGCTAGCATAATGAATGGATATTTCCCTACAGCCCAGGTACTCATTTTCAGTAAATACCCAGCATATTGGTGAGCTCTTTTCAACCTTTTGGCAATATTGCCAGGGCAGGATCTCTCTGTAAGTAGAGAAAAGAATGGCACACCTGGAACACAGTGTCAGTAGTGCTCAGGCTAACAGCAAACAAATGCCTCTTCATATTTGCTAACCCTTGCTAAACGGATCAGCATGATTCTGTAATGATTTCCCGCTAACTTCATACTTATAAGTACTCTGAAACGAGTAAGAGTGGGAACACCCCATAACTGCAGATAACCATCTTTTCAAACAAAAGGAACACTTACTAATTTCATTCAGCTTTTCCCAGGCAGTTATGAGTGGGAAACAAAATGACAGCAGTGCGTGGACCTCTTACATGATAACTAGTTTATTACCATTAATTACTTTGAAATGGTAGAATGGAGCCTCTAAAACTATTATCAGAATAATTAATGGCATAAATAAAATTAATGAGAAGCTATGCTGTTCTGGATGTTTCAGAGACCCATAATGATCTGCTAGGTCCAATGGCAGAACCCACACGGCACTGCTGTAATGATCAATTCTTCTGGTACTAACCAATAGTTCAGTTATGTGGCAAAGTGACGTACTCAAATTTTACATGAAAACTGTATCCAGTATTATTCATCTGCAACATATACAGTTCAATAAATAGAAAAGAATGAAACCAAGTAATCAACTAACCAGTATTTTTACTTCAGTGGGGTCTGGAGTTCCTTCCAGGCTCCTAGAAACAAAGAAAATGCTGATACAGGAAGGAAGCCGTTCCCATATTATTACTGAAACCTGAACTCAGTATGACTCAATGTTATTTTAGAATATTTAGTTACTGTTACACTTCTAAGCTCAGCAGAGCAGGGTATTCTGTTTGACTAGTATCTGGCTCAGCATGACAACAATTCTGATTTGAGCACGTAATTGCTATCATAATATAAATATCCAATAAAAACAACATTAAAAAATAGTATAGCTTAGATTGTTTACTATGCTGCCTATGCATAAAATGACTCATGTTGTCTCTTCACCTTGCTGGTAAAAAATTTGTTAATGCATAACAATAATTAAGGGCCAGCTGAATGAAGCAGTGATGATTATTCAGGGAAAATTGGCTTTGCTTATTAACAAATCCAAAGAAAATACAAGCTCTACTTTGTAAAGCAACCATGATCTCAGAGGTTATACATTAAAACATTAGATATAGTGCAGTTCACCATCTTCCAAGAAGCAGTAGTGATCTTTTGTGTAACAGTAACACTGTGGCAGCGATGATTTGAATTTTTCTGGTTCAGACTTGAAAAGGGCTTGTGCACCTGAAAGCCTGTACTTTTTTTCTGGATATATTGCTTTTTCCAATAAAAGATTTCTCCCTATAAGTCTTGCCTGCCTTATAAGCCTTTATGATAGTCACTAACATAACACTGTTCTTGTGGATTTTAATCTACCTTTCTAGTCCAAAATGTCAGGTCCATCACTACACAGTAAACAAGATAAAGGAAGGCAAAGAAAGGTAGCAAGAATAGGTCCCCATCTATATGTTATCTGGAGTCTTAAAGATAGCATATATAGATGCATACATATTAATGTACATGTATACAAAATATATGTGATTTAACTCCTGAAATCCTGGATCCTATGGACATGAATGGGAGAACAGAACTCTTAAGGGTCAATGGGACCAAACAAGTGAATCCAGTGAAGTATGAGAGATTTTGAAGTTGAGGCTTTCCACTGCTCACTGATATATTCTGTTATTACAAACTGGCAGCAGTTGTGGAAAACGTTTAGTGCACAGTGTAATGATTGGTCATACAGAGGGAATTCTCTTTATTTTCTGTTCTGCAGAAGGTAAAGGTGACATCAAAATCAACACCTCTGTCTTCAGTTGTTTAATCCCTTGAATTACATTTAGAAAATATAATAATATATCAGTGCCAGAGAGGAGTAATAATGGTGTTTAGTTTGCTACACTTGAATGATTTCTGCGTGTGCACAAAAGTCTGTTGTGCTTTTGATTTTTCATTCATCAGTAGGAATTTTAGAGATTTTCATTGCACCACTGGTTTCAACCTCAGCAGAAACATAGAAATAAATTATCTGCCTTTAAAGTCTGAGGTATTTACAGATGGAATCCTACTTATGATTAACTTGCATTGAGTGAAAATTTAGACATTTCTTCCCTGAATAAATTAAGGTATGTGATCTGTAGGTAAGTGAGAGAAAAACATTCAGATAAACACAGGAACAGGAAGGAAAGTTCCAAAAGTCCCCAGAGTTCTCTTCAATCTACTCAAACATAAATTTTGAAAAAGAAGAAGAAAAGTGTATCAATGTATCTAAAAATACCAGCTTGAGTATAATACAGAAAATATTAATTTGAGTGATAACCATATTACTCTGTCTCTGAGTTATTTATGCCTTTCAAATAATATTCTGAAAAAAATGAGCAAAGTTATTTTGAGGAAATGCTTATTTTAGTTACTAGACTGATAACAGTAGTTTGTGAGATAATTGGGTTATTTTTCCTACAGGGGAATAAATACTTATTGCTTTATGTACTTTATATGGTTGAAAATCAATGATGTAACTTCATGTGTGGGAGTTTTTTACTGATTTAAATTCAAATTATCTTGTAAGTGAATTCAGTGTCTTTTTAAGTTTACTTAACTTACTTAAAGGGACCACGATTTTGAAAAATAAACTTGTATATATATAAGTTTTGGGCAATTATATGAATTATTTTATGCAGTAAACACAATTTGTGTGTGGAAAATACATTGTTTTCATTGATCTAAATATAGCTTTTAAGCATGTTTATTTATGTATGTTCTTCCATTTAACATACATTTTAGAGTTGCATTCATTTTTTACTTCAGCTCTTGCCTTCCATTATCAAAAGTAGTAATTGGTGGTATTATATTCAGTAGAAGATGGGATTTTAAAGATTTGATACTGATTTTCAAATTGCATTGGCTTGAAAAAGGTCTATACTTAGACATATTCTTAAACTTCCATTTAAATTTACTTGCCATCTGCAGGGGGAATGTACATGCAGAATGTATTCCTGAATGGAAGTTGAAGTATTGTTCTTCCATCTTCTGTTTTGCTTTGTTTTAAGCTTACAGCAATAAAATCAGTTCATTACCTGAAGCTGTTCTTCACAGCTCATTCTTCTGAAAATAAGTACTACAAATAATGATATAGTCTATTTAGAATTTCAGGCAGGAGAGGAGGGGCATTCTTTGCTACTGTTCTGTTGGATTATGTCCTCAGGTATGTTGAAAGTTAAATAATACATTGAAAGATGGAGAGTACTAAATAATGCAGGTTTGCAAGATACAAGTTTTCTTACGTTAAACAAGGGAATATTCTTTGAATAGAAAATTGTAACTGGAAGAAAAATACGTCCTTGTGGTAGAGAATATTTTCATTTTAATTTTAGTCAGTAAAGACTATTCATTAAATTCCAAATTAGCTACTATACATATATTTTAGATGACACATTCAGGCAACTGTTTGAAAACCTATGCATTCTATATTATATATCAACATGTGAATAAACACTTGAAAAGATAATATGTTCTTTTGTGCCATAGTCAAGCTGAAAAACACTTATGGGAGAATTTACCTTCTTTACAATTCGATCAAACGGCATCTGATTGCTTAAACATCCCTTGTTTAAGACATTTGCACTTCTCTGCACTTTCATGTGAATTTGGTGTCATATTTCAGGCCTACTTTGTAACTCAGATAAATACAACATCTAGAGAGTTAACTCCACTAATAATTTCTATACTCTTTTTTTCCAAATAAACAAAAATGTCAATATGGTACCTAAAATATTTTTTCTTTTTTTTCCTTTCTTTTAGAGATAGGAACTAGCAGTGGTAGCTTGCTGAATCATTATTATATTATTTCTTTGAACATAACATCTAGGAGCTCATCAGAGCAGGCTCTCTATACCTGAGACCAGAGACCCTGCCTCTGTTTTAAGAGAGATGCACTTCACAGTCACAGTCTCCGTGTGTGTATCCTGAATAGCTCATGTCCGCAGAACAAGTGTGCTCCATGGGCACCTCTTGGAGGACACTGTGGCTGAGAAATGGGGAACAGCACTCACCCAGCTATTGTCCCACTAGGCAGCTAGTGTGTGTCCTAGGGCCGCACAAAGGGATCAAGACTGCTGAGCACACCCGCGTCGAGGAGCTACAACACCTGTTTCAACAACAACAACAGAAGTAACAGATGAATTGTGAGACAACATTAGCCAGCATTGCAGGCAGAATCTCAGGGAAACCATTCCTCTTCTACTGAGCAGGATTCAAAACAGCAATTCTGTTTTTATACAGGTTTTCATAAAATATTGATACCTTTTAATTCAGGTGAGATTAAAATCCAGGAATTAGTGCTGAAAACCAGAAGGTGCTCTGCAGGGCTTGAGACATCCATACCAGTAAATAAAACAGGGCCAGGGGCCCAAGTCCTGGGAAATGTTTATTCACACTGTTGACCCTGTAGGCCTCTCCACAGCAGAGTTTCTACGTGTATCAACTATCATGCGATCAGACAGTTCCTGGGCAGAGTTTGGGGACTAGGTCGTGCCAGGACAGACATAAGGCTCTGAATAAGGGTTTGGGGTTTTTTTTATTGGTGTGAGCAGAGGATTGCAGCCTGGTTTTGCAATCAGGCAATGACCTCTGCTCTTTGGTCTCCAGCAGACCTTGAGTCTAATGCATCCATTCAGTGATGAGCTCCAGCTGTCTGGAGATCAGAACCAGGATCTTGCAGCACTCCGCTCAGTTGCCAGTGTCGCCCATTAAGCTATTGAACTTTCCAATCCATGTTACCATATCCTAGCTAACTACAAATACTAATATCATCTGAAGTCCAACATTACTGAAATATTGACTAATCTTTCTGCAAATATTTGATTAACCTGTAAGATGCCCCACTGATATTCACAGCTGGGCTTCAAATTCTCTGTTTAAACTTCCGATGACACTGATGATACTTCAAGCTAACCAAGATGTCTCATCCAAGTTCTATCTTCTGTTTATACTTCACACTTCACCGCTTAATTTTTTTTAGGGTAACACCTGAATTTCAGTTATTTTCCTATATTTTCCCATTCATCTGGCACAAACTAATACTAAGTATTTCATTCCCACATACTTTGCTTTATTCCTAGGAGGCAAAGATTTTTTTAAACATTTTTACTGAAATCAAGTGTCATAACTTCTAGTTCAATA
>JANXJC010000078.1:23948277-23962933 GCA_027564655.1 Leptodon cayanensis
ATCATACATGATAATGGAATAATTGCACATATCCCAGTGTGTCAAGTAACAAAATGGGAGTTTTATTAAACATTTCCATTGCAAAATTATTTTGTAGGTTCATGTTTTCCTATTTACATAACTCAGGTGAATGGTAGAAGTATTAAAATCTACCATCACTCATCACAAGTACTGCAGGCTTTCGTTTTACCACAATTAATAATCCCCTTTGTGTTGAATAAATTGAAATTAATTGTGGAATAAATTGAGATTATTGTCATTTATAGAAATGATTGTAAATATTTGGACATTAGCTACTACACAAATATTTTACTCCATTTTATTTCCAAGCTGCATCAGGACTTTCTATGCTGAATTATTTGTACATAAATTCATCAAGGATCAGCTAAGAAGGCTGTTTAAAATCCAATCCCCTCTTTATGAAAATTAAAACACCAGAAACATCATTAGTTAGCATTTAACCTGAGATTTAATCTGTTGAGAGGTTAACATCCTTAGAAATTTCTTCACTTGTTCCATTAACTTATACTGATGTTGCCGTTTTGTGGGGAAAAAAAAAAAAAAAAGCAACAAACAAAAAAACCACCAAAAAGGTTGCTTGCAACATGGCTTTTCACTGTGTTGGTAAAAAAAATTATAGAATGCATGTTTTTCTCACAGTATCCAGAAGCTGGAATAATAATAATGTGCTTCGTATTGCACGAGAAACTTAGAGGAGATATAATTGCAGATTCCTCTTCTTTATCTGAGTATTAAAGCCAGATTTCATCTTAGCCGAATCCGGAACGTATTTATCTCCATAGAACTCATATTTATTTCACTTATATTTCTGGCATCCAGAGGTGAATGCATCAAAGATAAAGATGCGGGTGTAAGACTTTCCACTCTGAATTTGTTAAAGAGTTTATGCACCTTTATCTGGAAAAAAAAGAAATATGTTTAGAAAATACAGCATATACCTTAAAATTGACTTTAACCTAATCTCTAACAATGATCCAAATTATACATCTCCTTACAGGTATCAGCATGGCAATTCTTACAAATATTATGAATAGTTTTTTTAAGTACCATGTCTCAAATGCCATACACTAAATTAGATCTTTTTAGGCAGTGTTCACTTGCCACATTTCAAAGCAAGCAAGTTAAATCAATGTATTAAAAAAACGATCAGAAATATTTGGATTAAAACTCTTCTTGTTTCTAAACAAAACAACACTTACTATTCTGCTTAAAGACAATCCCAAACCTATTTTAAAATTTGGCTACAAAATTCCTACAGATTCATAATCATCCAGTCCATCTGTAACCCTCAGAACAAAGTTGTATGATTTATATTTCATAATTTTATGTATCACATCAATTCTATAGCAATTGCAAAACACTCGGATATTCGTAATGGTCATGTAAGTCAGTACGGCTAGACAAAGGACATGCTATGATAAGCAACAGTTTTGAAAGTAACAGTCATATATTTTTTGGATATTATTAACATGACACACTTCAGAATATGTAATTTGACTGTTTTTACTTAGTAACGTTCTGAAACACTATTAAAAAATTATATGAGAAATACTGATCAGTGCTATATGAAAACAACATTTACAGGAAGTTAATGAGATTAAAACTGACCTAGAAGTTTACTTCCTGATGCTTACATGGTCATTCCCACACACCAGCAGATCAGTATCTTTGTCAAATGGAAAGCAGCTTTCAAGATAAACTTAACTTTTATCCTGAAAGTGTAACTCTTGAGAAATAACTACCTAAAGTTCACCTATAATTTGACTTAAATGCTTCTGCAGTACTTGTAAGGTAAGCTACCCGTAAAATGTCAGTATACCTTTCCCTGAGTAGTGGAACAGAGGAGGCCCATGTCTCTGTTTGAAAATCTACAGTCAAATCCCTTTCTGTGAAGAATCAGAGCAGCTTCATCAGACGGCTCAGTGTCTACCTACAAATAAACATAATAAAAAATTATTCAGAAAGGAGCAGAGCTAGAAAGACATTTTAGGACCTCATAAAATTATTGTTACCTTACAGTGATAGAGCCACTTATGCCTTAAATAATGTTCAGCCTAGACTGAACAGTCATGCTTCTTTTAATGTTTATAAGACTAAACATATAAAGAACTAAACAGCAGAGAGTTTAGATATAGAAAGTACTACAGAATATAAATGTAAGTTGTTAACCAAGGAGTTCAAAGCTCAATAGATGCACATGTACAGATTCAGAATTTAAGTGTAGCTATCACAGTTGTATTAACTGGCTTCCCAGAAAAATTACATGGTAAGACCAAAACCAAGCTAGAAATCATATGCTAATTACAATAGCCAGTTTTAAATACTCGTTGTGACTATGTTCCATCAAAGCTGCCCTCTAAAATCTAACTCAGCTTAAGGTGTACATGAAACTGTACACCAAAATACAAAAATTAAATAAATTTTATGCTTATAGATGAGACATACAGTGCTCTTGAGCCTCAATAGGCATCAAAGAGCAACCCAAGAGTAACCTACAATCTCAACTTCCTAGTTTGGACCAAATCATTAAAATCACTTAGGCCAAATGGTGATAAGGATAGCATATAAATGCCTCAAATCAGACTCTTGTTTTGATATCTACTTCAGAAAACAAAGTCATAGCCTAGAACTGGCTGGGAAACTTCAGTTTACACAAAAACTTGCTATCTTCACACCACAGGAGTGGCACATGACAAGATGTCCTTCATGCTGCAAGCTGTTCACTGTATCGCTACACTCACCTTAGTAATTTATTTTCTAAGATGCATTACTTTATTTCTTTTTTGTTGTCATTTTACATTTTTCAGCTTTTCATCTTACTACATACATAATAAAGGCATAAAAAAGATGGTTCTATCTGCAGCCATGCCAGCTCTTCGGGCTATTTTTCTCTAATTTATTTCTGGTTTACTTGTTTTCATACTGGTGCTTTTTCCCAAAAGTCTCTGCCATGAGTTAGGTTCATTTCTGGTACTTCAGTAAGTATATATTGCTTTGGAGAAACCCACGCCAACAAGCATTAGGCACTTTGTGATGCTTTAGCTCTTGAAGGTGTAACAAACAAGACGGGTCTTAATCTAACAGGCTTCAGATCAAAACCAATTTTCTCATAATAAAGGAGATCTTGGAACAGCTTGAACTAGCTTCTTGGAAACTCAGCATGACACAGCTTCCTAGTATGACAAATTGATAGTATTAAGTACTCATTCAGATAATAAGAAAAGGTAAACTGATAGTGTTTTCTGAGTTCCTCATTTAAAAGAGTAAAAATTTAGTCATCCGTATTTGGAATTGAAATGAGATACTTTGCAGTAAAACATTGACTGGTAAAAACTTTGCATAGTTTACAAATCATGAATAAAACTCAATTTGAGAAGATTTTCATGAACAACATTAGCTTATAACCACCTAAAATCAAGTTTTTAATTAACGAATGATGTCTACAATAAGCATATTCAAACAAGCTTGCAGTACTTCCTATCATTGATGTTGAAAAAATTCTTATCCTGTTTATTGGAACAGTAGTACCACTTTCTACATTAAGTAAGGTAATAATAATGATGTGACAAAATTATTTTCTGTCTCCAACTATGAAATACCTGACTTGGTTTTTACTGTTGCTGATGTGACAGCGTTGCACTTAAAAGTAGACATTTTTATGCACACAAAATAATACCATCTGCCTAAACATCAGATTAGTGAAATATTGAAATTCAGACTGCAAAAGCCTGACTTCCTACAGGGTAAATTGATGTTAGAAATGATGAGCCAGTAATGGTTATCAAAACTTTCTCTACTACAGTGGAATTACCTTGCAGTAATCTGCATAACAAATGCATGTATGCATTTCAAATGATGGCATGAATATTTAATCTCTCAAGTTTTTAAAATTAAATATTATCTTAATTCAAAAGATTTCAACCAGAAAGTTAATAAACAATTAATGACACCTAAAGGAAAAGAGTTTTGGTAAGTATAAACATCTATGATATAGCAGCCAACCTTTTAGAATTCTGAGGATTTTATCATGCACATAGCATCCATGTGTAATAAATTAAGAACTTCTAACTTATTACCAAACCAGGTGTAAGACAATAAGCTGCCACAGCCTCCACATCTACTTTAACTTACCTCTTCTTATATCATCATCTCTAGGTAAATTAGATTAAGTGTATGCAAGCCTAAGGAATGTCTGAGCAAGGATGAAGCTAATTTACATCAAATACACCTTCTAAACATGACCATACTAACTGCATGAAAACCTGTAACAAATTTCTCAATTTTCAACAAACAACATCCTTAATCTTGTAAAACTTCACAGCATTGTTATATGACAAAATTTCCTTAACTACTGGACTATCAAATCTCTGACTGTTTTTCTTGGAAGAGCTGCCAAAGTTTCATTTGATTTTGATCTCTGAGAAATAAAATGCAGGTCTCACATCAGGCTTCTAGATGGAAAAAGAAATTTGCTAGGCTTTCTCATAAGTGGTATCCCAGGACAATGCTTTTAAAATTCTGATGAGAAAGAAAAACCATTTAAACACTTTTTTATCTGATTACTGTAAGCTAACAGACAGGTATTGAAAAGTTCAAGCAACATGAGAAAAATATGTATTTATATTTAGTATAAAGGGACAAATTTACTCAGTTTTTAAATCTCGAAGCCCAGTCTATTTACACTAGGTGAAATCTGTGTCAAAAAAACTTAAAAACTGAGCTTTATTAAAAAATTCTTTAAATTTCATATTCCTAAGGCATTAGACTCTTCCATGACAAGATCACATATCTTAAAATAATAGCAATATTCTTCCCACTGAGAGGAGCAGAGTTTAAAGGGAAACTAGGAATTCCCTTACATTTTTTTCGTGATTATGCTTTAATGCATCCTCATGCATTCTGATTTCTACCTTAAATCTTAATAATACTTTAATTTGTTACTCTTTTATGTGACATTGTAATGATATAATTTCTTGAAAATCAACTTCAACAGCTAAAGCAATGGAGTAGTCCTCTACATTTCTGGAAAAAAATTGCATTACATAATTAGCCAGAATTATGACACTTCTCATTCAAACTTTTGGAAGACAGAGAAAGGAAGCAGAAAGTGAGGAGAGATTTAAAAAGGCTATTCTGGCATGCAAGAAATTATTTGCAAGACATAGTGCCATTTCTGCTGTCAGGAAGAACTCTTCTGTACCTATGACGACAGTGCTCCTATGCTATGACTACTGATAACTTTCACTGTGAAATGCAAAAAGTAATGCTGCAAGCTCAAGAGCTGTCAATCAAATAATCATTGAAATACACAACTGTGGACAGGGGAGATATCATAGCCTCAAACAATCTTATACCAACTGGAACAGTGGGGCCGGTATAACCCAGATAAAATTGTAGAATTCGCTTATGAGTAGTAACATTGAACTCAAAAAAGCAGACACAGAGCTAGCCCTCCATTTCACAGGTTTCACCAGCACATGATACAAACAAGGCAAGGAAGTTTAAGCCTTGAAAAGGGAGAGGGGGCATGCTCATGAAAGTCTGCCGCTGAACTTGACATGCTGAAGCAAACAGGTGTTACTGGCTGAGGTAAATGAAGAGATTTTACAGTGAAGTGTGGAACATACACTTCACATGAAGATTTAATTTCAATATGAAGCTTTCTTCTAACTCTTCAAAGGCATAAGACCCAGTAAGAATCAAGAGTTATTCCACTTTGAAATTCAAAATAAGAAACAGTCACAGCTGAAGGAGTGTACATGAGATTGAAATACTAACAGAGAAATTGTGAGAAAGTAAACTAATTCTTTGAGTTTTAAAATAAGGATTAAGACTAAAAATGACAAATTATGATAAAACAGTAGCTAATGGCAATTTTTGCAGATATTCTGAATATAATCTGAGATTATAGATCAGCAGTTCTACCTCAGCCACCATGGGAACCCTAAGGGAGAAGAGACAACTGTAGTTTTGTAAGTACTGCAGAATTAAAAAGGGATTTCATCTATGGAAACAGCACTGGTGAGTGATACTGCAATACATCATAAAGTTAATATACCCACATTTTAAAAGGTGTTGAAAAACTTAAAAGAATTTATAGAAGAGCTGGTGGAAGAAGGATGCACAAACAGTTCCACTTAATTTATCACTTATAATTTATCAAACAGAAAATTGAAATATGGTGGTTACAATTGTGTAAGTTCCTTTGCAAAGAAAAAAATATTGAGTACAAAACAGTTTCTTTTATCTGGTGGTTTGTTTTTCAGGGTTTTTTGGGGGTTGTTTTTTGTTTTGTTTTGTTTTTGTAAACCTACCAGAGAACAGTTTCACAGGAATGAAGGATTGTAAACTGATGTTACAATAATTAAAATAGGTCTTGTATTTAAGCTTAAAAATATTTTAACAATTTATTCCTGTGGATGTTAGGCTGCGGTAAATTTTCTTTCAGTCTTCCAAATGGAATCAGATGGGTTTAAAACTGTATGCTTTATTAAAAATTAAAATTATTGTACTCAGAAGAAAGTCTAATGACCTTAAATGTAATTCTTTTTAATACAGAAGAGGCCAAAGTATATGAACCCTTCTGCTTTTGAACTTTGGGAACGCGTTGAAATGAGCCCCCTCCAGAGACAGAAAAATGCACTATGTGTATTATTATGTTGTGAAAAAACAATTCCTGTATTTCACTTTGCTCAAACAGACACAAGTCTCTAGTTCCTGCAGAATTAAGAAAAACTAGTCATCACGCTGCAGTTTATCACATTATATAAAAAAATCGCCACAAATTACTTTCGTAGAATAAAGTATTTGATTAGACTACATTAATAAGCTGTATCATGTGTTTGCTTATAAAAATAGTGTTTTGACCTTACCTTTGATTGGATTGTCCTCAGATTGACTATATGCATGTCACAAGGCATGGATGACATGAGCGGAGAAAAAGTATTTAGCATCTCTGGGACACCTGAATCTGCATATGTTGTCATTGGAATTACAGGATGATTTAAGAAAGAAGAAGTCATATGGCTAAGAAGTGAGGGAAAACTGACTGATGCCTTCTCTTCATTCTGCAATATGTAAGAGAAAATATTTGTAAACTCAAGTTAATATAGCATCATGTCTAAATTTTGAAACCTACTTACTTTATACATGATTCCATTAATTTAATAGAAAATTTTAATTTATAGACTGTCCATTTAATTACTTTTGGAAACTTCTGATCATCCATTAATTCTCTTTTACTACTATGTATACTTTTCTGTTTTTACAAATCATTAGTACATCTTCAAATGATCATTAGATGACACCTCATTTTACACCGTTCCTCATTTTTCTGCATTAGCCCTTGATGTGTAAACAATGTAGTTTAGAGAAAGAAACTAGCTGCTACTTCAGCAAGCTGCTCCTCTCTATTCAGTATCTACCTGAATACCGACAGCCTAGTCTTCTGCAAGCTTCCTTTTCTGCATACATTTTCTGTCCTGTATTTCTTACATACTTGCTTCAGATTCATCTAACTTCTATCCTACATCCCTCTTTCTTTTTAAATCTAACTTCTTGAAACTGTTTGCTGGAAGAAATTGCAACTAGCATCTTTGCCTTAGTCCACAATGCAAAAGATTTCTTTCAGCAGTTTTATTTCAATGCCATTCCAGCAGGAACTGAATGGACTCTCTCCCAAGATTTTACAAGTTTTGTACCTTCCGAAGTTTTATATTTGCTGTGCTTTTACATGGCTGCAGAAGCTGTGTTACAAACCCGAGATGACCAAGTCCTACATATTCACAACAGTTAAAGCTCCATAGAAGCCAGAAAAGAAAACAAAGGAACTTTAAAAAGGCAATTTCTGTTTTAGAAAGTCAGTGAAGATAAAGTAGAACTGTGTGAATAGTTATTTTGCTCTTATTTTTCCTTGCATACTTAATCAGATAAATCCCTGCTTGTTTATCATTAAACAGGTGATTTTTTAGTGAAAACTTTGCAGAAAGTTTACTGAAAACATAGTACCTTAAGCCTTGATATCTTAAATTTGCATTTCATGATAGTCTGAAAACATGGGAATAAAAAATAAATGGAAGATACTTAAAGGAAAGGGGAGGATTATTTATCAGCTTATAATGAACAACCATAACAGTAATTCCTGTTTTGGGGTGCATATGCATGTATGCATATTTATTTATACCTCTGCAGTAGCATTAAATACATCTGACAGTGTAGCAATTGAAAATATGCCAGAGTTGAATTGATGCTAATTTCTGTTTTATTCTTAGTGTTTTTCTTAGTAATGACTAACACTGTTTGCCTCTTTGGTAGCTACTAAGCATTGAGGATAGTATTTTTATAGATCTATTATAACCCCTGAATTACTTTCAAAAAATGGTAATAGTTGATAGTTGTAGAGGATTTCTCCTCCATGTGCCTCACTACATTTATTTACATTTAATTCCATCTGCCACTTTACTCCATGCTTAATCAGTCTTGAGTCCTCCAATTCCTCAGTTAGCCTTAATTTTTTTTTTACTACCTTGAATAGTTTAGCACCACTGGCAAACTTTGTTGTCATGATTTTCTTCTTTTCCAATTCAAGTATGAGCAAGCTTGCTCTAAGTACAGCTAAAGCTAAAAGTCTTTAGTTCAAGTGACTGCATGCACGCTCTACTCACAGGGAAAATGTGCATATATATGTTCTTTCAAAGAAGAATTCACTGTTTCACCCCAGAAGGAACACCGTTTATTCTGTTGCCATAGATGTGCTAAAGTCAGTCAAAACACTTTATCAACAGTTTTCTTACTATTATTCAGTCTTTTTTTTTTCTGTAAAGTAAGTTGATTGTTTGCATCTGAGAACTTAAAAAAAGTTCTCCTAGAATATCTTACAAATTATACATGAATCAGTCAAATAATTTATTCAACCTATTAAAATATTTAAAGCAAAAGATGTATCAAAAGCTCTTGCAACTGGTTCCCAGTTCTAGGCATGTTACCTAAGAACAAGCAGAAGACAAAACTACTGTCCAGCAATAACAGTTATTTGAGATCAATTTTTCATATGCATATTTAAACAATGGACATTCATACTGAAAGCATTTGAGATCAGCGATTTTGCCTAAACAGAATTAATGTTCAGCCACTTCCTCTACTTTCAACTATTCCCTAACATACACTACAAACACGTTGAAGTAAGAAGTACATCTCACATCTAACACAGTTCTCCTCAACTCCAGATTTCTCAGATTTAAGGGACTCCAAGGAGTTGGAAGAAGAAACAACTTTTTTAAAAAAAAAAAAATGTTTTATCTACATGCAAATTCTCATTGCAAGACATCCCAAATACTTACTTGGAGAAGGGCCACAGTTTCTTATGGGAAAAGTGACTGAAAAATCATTCTACTAAGTGCAACTTTATGCCTGGAAGTACAGTGCTTGCTGAAAACAAACAGAACTCATTTAGATGTCCTCATAATTTCAGAAACAGATGTTCATCTGAAAATCCCTCCAAGGTCATTTGAGAGGAAAAGACATAAGATCTTTCTGAAAGCTTCTGTTCCACATACAGAAATATACTGTTTCCATAAACACAAGCATGATATCCATGTGTCAAAACCTTGCCCAAATCCCAGAAACCAGCAGTACAGGAAAAAATGGGAGGCAAGTTTGTATATTGGCTGACATGAAAGTAAAAAATAGCCCATGGTAAAAATATCAGATGAATCCTCAGCCTTGTCTAGGAAAAGATAGCACTGGGCAGTCAATCTTATAGGACAGAATCCTTCAAAGCTTTCTCTAAGGCTAACAGAAGTAATGAGAATAAAACCCAGTGTTTCTAATATAAAGATGCAGTAACATATATTGCAGTTGAGAAACCAGGAAAGACAGAAGGAAAGACGCCGGAAACTTTGAAGAAGAATGTGGGAGGGAGAGAATCATTTACTATTAACTGGCAGGGAGACAAAATTCTCAGGTAACCTGTAGCAGAACCATAAAGAGTGGCTCCTCAATTCCTAGATTCTGGAAATAACTGAGGATTGCAGAGAAACACAGTCTTGAAGGATTCTGGCAAACGCTAGAACCAGAGTTGATTCAACTCAGCTCATTTTTGCTCCCACTGGTTTTGGATGTTTTATCATGGGCATAAGCATTGTACTTAAGCATTATCCACTTTGAAACTTTGAAAAACTGCACTAAGTCTTAGGTGGAGATTTTATCTTGAATCTTGTATTCCCACATCTGGAACCACAGTCACCTTTGGATGACTGCACCAACGGAAGTGCAGTCATTCAGTCAATCTATGTAATAGCAATGGGAATGGAGAGTACAGAAGGTGTAAAAGCTGCCAGGAGACCAAGGGATTAGAGTTTTTCAAACACTGTGAAGACAATGCTACCACAGAAGATCTAGAAGGGACACTTCAAATCCCACTCCACCCTAGGTACATCACAGTCACAAAAGGATTGGAGTATATCCTTCCCCTCTCAATCTAATGATCCAAAATTTAAACAGGACTCTAGGGAAAGAGAGATGGGAAGGGTTTGCATGTACAGACAACACATTTGGAACAATACTCTATACACACATTCACTGTGTGGGCGGCTTTCAGCAGTACCCTGCTGATGCTAAGTCAGAAGACATAGTCCCACAGTCTCCATCTAATTAAGGTACTGCTCTCTCAAAAGTGGCATTATTTCCTCAACTTCAACGACAGTGTTTAGCACTCCAAGTGTGAATGGAGCTCCACTGGCAGCCTTACAAACATTATGCACTAGCAAGACACTGATGAATGCCACTGATACAGCTGAGTGTTGGCTTAATGAGCTCTAATCAAAGCAAATACTGCTTTTTTTAACTACCTTACAGCACATTCATATACAGTTATCCGATTAGAAACTGTGTTGAAATACAACCCCTTGAATGACTGTGCAATAGAAGTAAACAAATCCTCACATGGGATCTTTCCTTGTCATCAAAAGCAAGGTGAATAATTCTAAACTTTTAGTTTTGAGAAAAAAACAAACAAACCAACCACACTCCAGTACAACCTTAGGTTACAATTTGCAACAAGTTCTAAGAATGGCCTCATCTGTAAAAAGTGCCCTTATATCAGAAATGAGCTATTTTATCAATAAATGGAGGATGGAACAGATTAAGAAAAGACTTAAAGGGTTTTCTGGTAAGAGTTTAAATTGAGGAACTGCGGTCCTTAATTAGAGGGGAAAAACACTAATTAGACTCTTCAGAAATCACTTAGTAATTGAATGGGAAAAGAAATGGAAAATACTGTAAAGAAGAAAGTAAAGCTGAAGCTGTTGATAATTGGACTTCAATTGAGCTAACAGAGAAATAAATAACTTTTCAACACAGACAAGTAGTCTAAAATTTCCCACATGGAAGTGAGGAAAGGAAACTGAGGCAGGCAGAATATCAAATCACAAATCTTGACTATTTACTCCTTTTCTAGACTGTTCTCTGCTGTGAAGAACCCTAGTCAGAAAAGAAATTTAACCCCACCAGCATCCAAACTATCTGATCAAACATCCTGAAATGTGGATGCTGACTTTGGATGTTAGCATATTCAAATAAAATCTGGAAACAGATAGAATTCTGGGCCTGCTATATCAAGGGGTGCAGATTAAAATAGTCCGATACCAAACCACCTGGACTATTCCTGGAAGAAAAAAGTCTCTCACTCACTCTCATGTTGTGTGAGGAAACAATTTTTATCAACTTTCTCTGTCACAGGTTCAGAAAACCAACTGGCAGCACTCTTCAAAGAATGTTTCTGGACTGGAAAATCTAATCCGTGGAGTAAAAAGACTCTTCAGAGCATCTCTAGTCCCAGCCTGTGAGAGACTGAAAGAGTTAATATCTCAAACATTGTGGTGTGGCAAGTTCTGCTTACAGACAAACCCTGCACAGCAAGGAACCAAGGTGAAAAGCCTATCAGCTCAGACATCAGCAACAGGAGGGGAAGGGTGTGCTGGAGGGTGCGCAGCTCCCTGTTCTGATAAGCTGCTCTGATACAAAGATCAAACAATGGCCATGTCTGCAGGGAAGGAGAAGCTACTCCCCAAACGACCCCCAAGCCCAAAGGCTCACAAACTGCTCATTAACCTGACCAGTTCAGGTGCCCGCCCAAAGGAGGGGCAAGGATGATAAAAGGACACAAACTAAAGCCCCGGGTGCGCAAGCCCACCAGAACTGGACCCGTTGGCTGACTGGACCCCTCAGCTGACCAAACCAGCGCTGGACCCAGGACCACTGAAATCTTTCTCTCTTCCTTTTTCTCTCTCTGTCTTCTCTCTTTCCTTTTCCTTTTCCACAATCCCAACACCTCATCCGTTTCAAGACATAAACTGCTGACCAAGTCTGGGACTAGGAGCAGATCCAGCTGCCCCCAGGCCCTTCTCTGAGGAGGAGTCTAGAAAGCAAGGGGGTCCGCTCTGAACCTTGTGACTCAACGGGAGGGATCTCCTTATTCCCTGAATCAATATATATGGTTACCACGGGTTACCTGGTTTAGTGAGGTAGTTTTAAGATATAAACCATTGACCAAGTCTGAGACTAAGAGTGGATCCAGCCACCCCTAGACCCTTCTCTGAGGAGGAGTCTGGAAAGCAGGGGGGTCTGCTCTGAACCTCGTGACTCAACAGGACGGATCTCCTTATTCCCTGAACTGATGTATATGGTTACACGGTTTACAGAAGTAGTCTTATGCCAGTTCCTGTTGTGAGAAACCCTGCCACCTACTACCACGCTTCCCCAGTTCCGTTTGCTTCTGTCATAAATAAAATCTTTAACTGATCGTTTGGTGTCATTTCACCTTAATTTAGCCCGAGGGAATTTCTAATTAAACATGACTCCCTGGTCTGTCCAGTCTGGGTCATGACACATGTTGTTACACTTCTACCAAGAAAGCTTCTGAATACAGCCATTGCAGTGTGAAACAACAAGAACAGCACACAATACTTGCAAGTATGGCACTTCTTTGTCACCTTTTAGAAATTAATTTAACATTTTGGTTAAAAGAAAACAAAGAAAGAAAGAAAGAAACCAGGAACTCCAAGAGGACTGTTAGTTGGAATTTTTTTTTTTCTATTTAACACCAGCTGGCTGTAAACCAAAAGTATTACTTCAAACTAAATTAAGCAATTTATGTGTTTAGAGGCTTCAGAATGAACAAACTAAATTGAATCCGACGTCTACATTATTGAAAGATGTTCGTATAAATACACTGGTTCAGTATGAAAAACTATTATCTATTTCAGAAGAGTTGAGAGTTGGAAACTCTCCAGGAGAATGTATGCTTCTGCTGTATAATGTGTTGAAGAGCAGAATTTCCTTGCTGACACTCAGATCAAGGTGACTGGAGCCCCTGCACAGACTAGAGAGGAGGGGATGCTAAAGGTGTTGCTGAAGCTACACCATCGCTAGGAACTGACCCGTAAGACCCCAGTGTAAGCAGCACTGATGCTGTCAGTGCTGCCTGTGCTACTTCGCCTGCAGTTTGCACTGTTAATTGCAACTTTGCCACAGGATTGAGATGTCTAAAAAGTACCAGTAGGTCTAGAAAGGGATTAGGCATGTTAAACTGACAATTCAAGGAAATGCTGCATGGTCTGCGTGCACTTGAGCCCCTAAACTGTAGATTTCCAGAGTGCATGCTAGGGAAAGGATTGCTTCGTACTTGCTTTGTGCTTTATGCTCTTGCCTTAAGCAATTATTGCTGGTTGATATCTGACTGAAATATGGAACTAGACTGGACTCATGTAGCAAGCTTTTCCTCTGTTTTGCTTCATTTTTTCTTGTACTGCTGAGTGCACGCAGTCATCTCTGCAGCTTTGCCTTTTGCATCAAGGATCCTGACACCACCACCTTTGGGTCCTTCTGCCAGACAGCAGGGATATGGCAGGGGTCTGGCAGGGTCTGACCCATGTGTCTCTATACAGCGCTTGCTTAAATGCCTAAAACCAGGCTTTTTCCCCCTATGTTCCTTTTTGTAAAACCAGGACCAGGAAAATCCCCCTGCTCATCCTCCCTGGGCCTGCACAATTTCTTCCTGTTGCCACTCTTGAAAAATAGTTTGCAGCTGTCTGGGTTGGCACTGAAAGGTGCTGATAACATCTGTGGATAACAAGCCCTGAGAAGAGCAGTTAATGAAGTTCTTGTTTCAGTGGTTGTGCTCAGCAGAAATACAGGCTGGGTGATGAGTGGCTTGAGAGCAGCCCTGAGGAGAAGAACTTGGGGTTGTTGGTTGATGAGAAGCTCAACATGACCCGGCAACGTGCGCTTGCAGCCCAGAAAGCCAACCATGTCCTGGGCTGCATCAAAAGAAGTATGACCAGTAGGTCGAGGGAGGTGATTCTCCCCCTCTACTCCACTCTTGTGAGACCTCACCTGAGTACTGCGTTCAGTTCTGGGGCCCCCAACATAAGAATAGCATGGACCTGTTGGAGGAAGTCCAGAGGAGGGCCATGATGATGATCAGAGGGCTGGAGCACCTCTCCTATGAAGACAGACTGAGAGAGTTGGGGTTGTTCAGCCCGGAGAAGAGAAGGCTCCCTGGAGACCTTATAGCAGCCTTCCAGTACCTAAAGGGGCCTACAGGAAAGCCAGAGAGGGACTTTTTACAAGGACATGT
>JANXJC010000078.1:23984548-24024666 GCA_027564655.1 Leptodon cayanensis
ATACTTGGAGCTCTGCTCCATCGAGCTTGTTAGTATAAAACATGATGGTGACATTGACAACAACTACCAAAATATGGCTTCCCCATACAAGTAGAAAGCTGAAATGAGATGTGTTTAAGAGCTCTCAGACTCTGGGATATTTCCACAAACACTAAGTTCACACACCAGAGTCTCCACGCTGCGCATGTAGCCAGATCAGCTCCCCAGCTGACGATAAATGCAACCACACTTATCATTCTGAACTATACAGAAAGATGAGGTGATAGGAAAGAAAAGGAATTAGATGTCATTTTGCAGGTATTATCTGAAACTAATGAATTTTTTAAAATCATAATTTGATTATACTAGCACATGCAATGAGAGAAATGTATCAAAACCAGTTTGCAAGCCTCCAATTCAGACACGGTGCAGGGAAAAAAGTATAACTGAGGAAGAAGTTACAAAGGCACATGCTATCATATAGTTCTGGGGGTTAGACAAGTTCTTTCTGATACAAAGTGGAGATATGATGTATACGCAAGTTCTCAAGGATATCTGATGCTTCCTGATTGTTGGGCAAACAGGAAAAATGAAGAAAAAACATGGTCCTGAATGAACAGGGAAGCCTCCCAATTCATATTTAATGCCTAGGAAAGCACTAAACCTAGAAAGTGTTTTCTTGATAGTCATCTGGAGACACACTGAGTTCAGAACCTATAAAGAGATAATTGACCAGGTTTGCCACACTGAAAACATGTCAGTGAATCAGGCTTTTAAGCAGCAAAACATCTTTATGCATTGAATGTGTAATTATTCTAGTATCATTGTAAAGATCCTTGGTGAGATGCACAGAGGCCTGTGAAATGATCCTGGTCCTGGATCTGAAACATAAAGATAATTTTGATGTGAAAGTCTAAGATGTAGAAACAGGCCTCTTACTACTCAGACACAAACAACTTTCCTTTCTAAAGTGGAAGGAACAAACAATGATAGAGCTATTCGCCAAACTGATTGGATAAAGCCCTGGTCTGAATTCAGTATTTACTCTGCTTTGAGTGGGAACTTGGACTAAATGACCTTCCAGCATGAAGGATTCTATAATTTCTCAGACCTTAAATTAGGAATAAAAATATTTGGGTCTCATATCCAGCGGTAGTCTCAAGACTCCACTACCTAAACAGTTAAAATGAATAGTCACTGTAAAATCCATTCCCCTCAGCTCCACTGGCATGAGTTCCGTTGTACAAGATTCAGCAGCCTGCTGTGGCAGGTTTTGTTGAGCCTGGAAAGCAGTATTTTCAGAAACAGGGTAACAGAACTATGGGTCAAAGGGTCCAGAAACCATTTTTCAGTACTCATATTCAAGAGAAATATCAAAACCTCCCCTTAAAGGAATGGTGGGAGGAAGTGAGCTAAAAATTTTAAAGGGAGAATATTTGGAGCAAAATAACATCCCATAGCTCCCTAGGATATCTTAAAATACTTGGCATCAAACTGGGTGCCAAAGGGTGGAGATAACTGGAGAGATGCTCTCACTTAAATGTTTACCGGCTTGCACAGAAGCTGGCATCACATATTGCAGCCTGAAGGCATTAAGCATGGCCAAAAGGCCTTTCCCGTTGTAGTCACGTGAAGCACTGCTAACCATCTTAGTGTGGCCTAGAAATTTCTGGCAGTGTAGCATACTGTTGGTGTGGAAGTCAAACAAAAAATGCCCAAAGGAAAGTTTTCCAACACAGACTGAATTGCTCTTGATATGCCCAAGGTTTTAAAAAAGAACTCAAGACAAAGCCTTCAAGAAAAGTTGCTTCTCAATAGCAGATTACCCTTCATTTGGCAGGGTTTGAGATTAGACTGGGCTTGGGGATGGAGTGGGAGGTGGATAAAAATTAAATACTATGAGCTCTTGAGAACTGTGTTTTAAGAGTTACATGGCAAAAGAGAGACAGTTGTCATTTTCATACTTTAGTCTCCAAAAGAACCCCACCAATATGTGGGGCAGATTTTTAGATGATAGATATGATGCTTGAGGAAAATACATACCACTCAGGAAAGAACAGACACTTCAAAGGCAGCCAATTCTTGAGTAATGTGAGCACCCTCCAGGTAATGGTGCCTGCGTACTTGTCTTTTCCTGTTACCAGCCATGCAAGAACAGGGAAGCATTACAACTAAGGATACTGTGCTTTAATGAGGGTCCTCCGCCCTTCTGAGAGGGAAGATCTGAAGATGGATACAGCGGGATACTCTAAATGGATAGTGTCTCTCCTTTTGGGCAGCAGAACATCCCAATCTTACTTATAAAAATGTGGAAAGATACCATTATCTTTTCCTTAGGTTTGAAGGCAAAGCATTTAGACAACTCAGATATGTGTTTTTCTCTCAGAAGTAGATGTAACAGGTAATCCTGACAGATTAAAAAAAGGACTTGCCATAAAAAAAATTTCTTGAAGCTAGTAGCAGCAGCTGTAGCAATACAAGTCAAGAGATCAGTAAAGGAAGTCCAACCATGGCAACAAAGTGTGAAGAGGAAAAAAGGGAGAAAAGCTCTAGCACTAAAGATCCTGCAGGATAAAAAAAAAAATAAATCTGTTTTCTTATATATTGTGTTAGTACATAAGTATCTACGGCAACTAATACAAATGCATTCATAGACACAAGCTGCCTGAGGGAGAATCACAATTTCCCAGTTTGGGTCTACCAAGAAAGTCCACTTTGATTCTGAAAAATTGATTTGTAAAACAAGAAAATGAACCACTCATATTGATCCCACAAACACTTAGCATCTGACTCTTCGGAAAAAAACTGCTTTTCTTTGTTCTATTCCCTATTGATACCAAACATGGCTAGTAAGTAGGTCATCACTTATTGACTGATCTTGAAAACATAGACAAAAATAGAGATATTTTACTGTTTCAAAGTTTATTGAATACTGATTTTTTTTCCCCCAGATCTAACAGATTTACAGAGTTGGCCATCCTTTACAAAATCACAAGAGATAGAAACATGTTTTCCCTTCACAGGCAGGATGCTTTTGTTTATATTTGTTGTGAGGTCCAAGAAAGTCCCTTCCTTCCAAATCCTGATAACACTGTCAATCAGTTAAGCAGCACTGATATTTTAAAAAATTAAGATACTGCCTTTTTCCCTGGTACCTTGCTTTTGTTCTATTTTGCAGAAAATACAAAGACATGGCAGGAGCACTGCCTTATCTCCAGAGCTGCAGCATGGAGCCTCTGCTCTGTGTCATTGTCCTGGACTTTGCACTGGTGTCCTGACCTGAGGCTGCCACTGAACAACTTTCACACTTCAGAGACAGTAGCGACAGAATCATCCATGGTCAAGACCCTATGCCACAACCCCAGAGACTGTTCTTACTGGGAGCTGTCTAGCTGCACCATGGCAACGTTTGCCATGGTGTCATAGAGCCTTAAGTCCAGCTATTCTTTCCAGAGCAGTGATAAAGAGTTATTGGTGTTCAGTGTACCTTCTATTTAATACTGTGTAAATCACTGTTATTAACCCAGGTCTCTGGTGATGTCCAACTTCGTGGTGGTACTAGAGGCTTACCACTTCTTAGCAAGAGTGCATTCTTTGCAGTACTCCAGGTTAGTTTTAGGTCAGCCATAAAAATGTTTAATCCAAGGAACCTCTTGAAAGATTCAGATCCATGTACATTCTAGTACACAGACCATCATCTGCAGAAAACATGACATCCACTCATAACAGCTTACTGATGACCAGAGCTGCACTGTATGTGTCAAATGTTCTAAACTGACATGGCTGTAAGTCATGGCCTGCAAACCTAGCATGTTACAGCACCAAGTTTCCAAAACTAAACTGGCAGAAGAACCCAAGACCAAAAAGGCTATATAAGCACTATAGTAAGACAGATGATTAAACTAGATGAAGAAAAATAATTTCTGAGTATTGCTGAACTGAAAAGAAAGGAACCAAAAGACTTATCAAGTGACAAGACAACCAGTTACCAAAGGTAAAAAACACATGTAACTGTACTTACACCAGAGGAAAATGACCCAACATCAAAGGCAATTATTCTTTGCAAATTTTGCAGTAATACATAGGGTGAGGGGGATAGGAAATAAAACCTTAGCAAAAATCAAGAAAATTGCTTGTCATCTATCCTATTGCCACTCCACACAAAGACATAGAAAACGTTAGTCAATCCACCTCACACTGAGAACCCTGAACAGATGGCATTTCTTTTAAGACAGAAATAATTAGTTCAAATTATTTTAGAAACTACTATAAAATTACATTGTTACTGCCAGTGGGACAACCTAATTAATGTTACTAAAATGCAAGCCAAATAGGCCTTATGGTATATTAATTAAGTAGAATTTTTAGAAGTATCATGATTTCATTTTTATTGAATAAAAAGTTACAAAAGCTGACCACACCATCCTTTTTAATGTTAACTAAAAACGTACATTAATTTCATTCTTCATAGAAGTTCAATATGTACCTTATTTTCTAACTGTGCTTGCAGGCATGTGACAGACTTCTTCTGTTCAAACCATAGCACTTTGCTATCTGTATTTGTCCAGATTATTTTTATAAAACAAATAATTAAAAAGTGTAGTTAAAATATATAAGTGTTGGATTTAGTGATTATTGTTTTTATAAGCAGAAGATGAAGTAGCATCTAAAATAAAATTAGTTGAAGTGTGACCATGCAGCTGATGAAAGGTAAAAATTAAAAACGTAAGTGATATTGTTCAGGTATTCACAGATCAAAACCACTGACATTTAAAAATTAAGAACAAGTGAACCCTGTTGAACATAACTGATGCGAACAATTATGGGAGTAAATACACTAAATGGTTTAAAACTGCCAACTCACAGACCTCAAAACATGTGCTTCTAGGAGAAACTGCTAAAAGCAAAGGAAACTGTTCTGTCCACTTCCAGACTGATTTACACATATATCAAAAAACCCCCACCCAAAACCAGAGTGATTACCCTTGCTTATTTCCTGAAGTGGTAAACACAGAACTCCCAATTTGCCTTATGCATGCAACTTAAGTTTCCCCAGGAGAAACTGGGCAGAAGAAATATGCTGCAAACTAACTAGCTTCTTAAAAGTGCTCATTATTTCATCATTTGCTTTCTGAAATATCCTCTTTCCACTTCCAAAAGTGGTACAGTAGATTTCGTAAGGTAATTAAGTCAGCGTAAGAACACTGTCATTTCTGAATTTCCAATTTGAAAACTAATAGAAGTATGCTGTTTCCCTCCAATAATTACACAGATAAAAATACTGATAACACTAGACAACTAAATCAGAACAGTTGCTTGCTACTCTGTCTTTACATTCATCAGTTGGGACCTAGTATCTTCACTACTATATTAAACTACATATGCTAGTATCAGCTAAAAAAGTACTACACTCTGAACTGGAAACTCCTCATTCACAATAAAGAAATCTTAAGAATCAGAAAAGTGAAGAAATGCAGAAATGAATCAGTATGTCCTATACATTTTCACCACAGGAAGTGAAATTGAACTTAGTTTATTGATAGTGAATGGTCACATCTCACTGGATTTCTTGCAAGGGTAGCATCGTACTTAAGTTTTTTGCTGAACCATAAATATTCTGTATATTTTTACACTTTCAAATTAATGATGTGTTTTTACCCAAATCTAGGGTTATGAAGTATGAAGCTCTGCCAATCATTTCAATAACTGATCTCATTATTTCTAGCCACACAGATGAATTTCAGTGCTGGGGAAAACTAGCTCTTCCATTCCCTATTTGCAGAATGCTTCAAGTTACTTCAAGATTAGAATCTGTCTGCAAATGAAGATTTACCTTGGCGTCTCCATCTGGTAAGAAGAGATAAGCTCCACTTTTATCCCGGTTACTTGTAGTTCCATACCAAGCAAACTCCACCTTCATTTGATGATTTTTACCATCTTCTTTGGTATTTATTTTCTAAGGACAGAGAATCATGTTTGAAATAATTGACACATTTAGGTTTCCATGAATAATGACAGAAGTTCTTAAAAAAGTAAAACATAGTGTTTCAAAATATAATGCAACACACCTCCACTAATCCAGACATTCCAGACAACCACAGTTTCATGTAAGAATTTTCTAATATTATATTATCCACAGAATGCTGCATCTCTTTTATCTTGAAAAGTCTGTCTGGCTTCTCCTGCCTACTATTCCTCATGTATATATTATAGTCCGCTAACACTGCTTCTGAACTCTGAACCTCCAAAAGCTGGTAAACTGCAATCCCCAGAGGTGGTAGATGCGCCACGAAAGAGATCTGTTGGGAGCAAAGAAGAAGCCATTATTAAAAATATTGAAGTATTAACTTGTTATGCTAAATTTATGCTCAGACTAACTCATTTTGCTTCAGTATTTTTAAGATGGCTGAATTTTTCCCATATTCCATAAATGGATATGAAAATAAAAATGACATTCCAAAACTAATAGCTGAAGCATGTTAAGAAGAATTAGCCAACAAAAATGTTTGCATCGCTAATTTGCTCAGCATCGAGATCACTGTTATTAATGCAATAATGATTTTGTATCTGTTCTCAGCTGTTTGCTGTGCATTAAAGATGCATGTGTAGCATGTCACGTGAGCACACATCCTACTTATCACTTAAGCTGCATTTAAAAATCCACAGATTTAAATAGCAAAATATAAGGCAACTGTCTCATTTTTAGTCTCTGGTTATTTAGGAGCTATAAAGTAATCTGCACATAACAGTAATATACAAGGCAGATCTCCAAAGCAATTTGCTTAGAATTTGAGGTACAGATATGTAATCTTATTTCTTCTTCTTCTTCAGGCAGTTAACAGTGTTAATTATCATACTGGTTTTGGCTGTGATAGAGTTAGATTTCTTCATAGTAGCTCATATGGTGCAATGTTTTGATATCAACAACATTGACAACACAGGAATGTTTTAGCTACCACTCAGCACTTCTTACACAGCATCAGGGCCTTCTCTGCTTCTCACGTTGCCCCACCAGCAAGTAGGCTGGGGGTGCACAAGAAGTTGGGGGGGACACAGCTGGGACAGCTGACCCCAGCTGACCAAAAGGATATTCCAGACCATATGGCAACATGCTCAGCATATAAAGCTGGGGGAAGAAGAAGGAAGGGGGAGACGTTCAGAGTGATGGTGTTTGTCTACCCAAGTAACCGTTAGGCGTGATGGAGCCCTGCTTTCCTGGAGATGGCTGAACACCTGCCTGACGGTGGGAAGTGGTGAACGAATTCCTTGTTTTGCTTTGCTCACATGCACAGCCTTTGCTTTACCTATTAAACTGTCTTTATCTCAACCCACAAGTTTTCTCACTGTTACCCTTCCAATTTCCTCCCCCATACCACTGGGGGCAATGAGTGAGCTGCTGTGTGGGGCTGAGCTGCTTACCCAGTTTAACCCACAACAATTATCAATAATTATCCCTTTGGAGGACAACTGAGACACACTTATTAAATTATCTTTGCAAGAATATTATCCTGAAACAAGTTCAACTTGGCTCCCTAGTCAAAAGGAATCAGGCTAAGAATGTAAGCCTGGAAGTAATACAATACTATTATATCAGTAAGAACAAAATACAGTTTCTGATGCGTCATCATTGAGGACAATCTTCTATAATGATATATGATTCAAAAATTCTCAGAAACTTTGTTTGAAACCAAAACTAAGAGGCAGACTCAAAGTCATCTGTCTAGCTTGAGTACAAGAGTAATGGAGATTACTATCCAGCCTCTGTATCTGGAAGACAAAAAAAATAAAAATCAGAATCTAACTGCTTAAGCCATTGCACTTACAAAACCTTCCAGCTGCAGTGCTTGAGCACAGACAGACTGTAGTGACTACCACTTGAAGGAAAAAACAGCTTTAGAAAGTTGAGGGAGAAGAAACACATCCAGTATTTTCTGTTCATGCAGCTGAAACTGACCCTTTAAATGTAATACACCATATCACAAAAGTTTAATAACTTATCAGTTTAAGAAACATTAACACTAAATATATATGTTTCTTCTTTTTCTTAAAATGACTGAATTAATGACATCATTTGCAAATACAGAATTGCCAATATTTCAAGTATGCTTTCCATTTTCTTCAACTGGGAAGCTACAATATCTGCCCAAAAAAATACTTTAATGCTTTTTACTTAAAATAGCATACCTGATATACTTCATGTGATACTGTAGTTGCTCCATCCCAAACAGCACTAATCTGGAGAACAACAGGTTTTCCCAAAGGAGATAATAATTTAACTCTGGGTGAATTGACATTGACTGAAACCACTGAAAATCGCTCTTGTTCCGTAGGATTATATATCAAAAGGTACCTGCAAAAACATATTTGCCAAATTATTTTTTGGCAAACAAGCTTCCTCCTTCTGGTTTAATACTATTGCACATGAATTTTACATACAGAGCATTAAAACAATGTTAGAACAACAGGTACATGCCACAACAAATAAATGTGCAAAACATAGCCAGGAAACAATGGATATTTAACACCAATTATTGGCAGATCTTTTCTTAATGCTATTATTTTTCCAAGTAATTTTGAAAATACCTTACAATAAAAATACATCAATTTCTCATCTTAACTACTAAAGAATTGCTATTAACAGTTGCAAGCACAATCAAGATATTTAAGGGCATTTTAAATGTATTTTTCAGGCTGAACTATTAAATTCTTATCTACAGTTGCTTTCGCTTAAACATAATTTAGAAACAATAAAGAAATTAACAAAACCTGCTGTACATACATATATCTGGTATATATTCTTTAAAGCAACTAGTTTCTCTCTGCTATAAGGGAAAGTTCAAAATTATTTAAATTACAATTTATCAAAATTCCCTATGGCAACTGTCTGCATATACATTGAAATCTTTTTATTAGGCACATACGGAATAACTAATTTTTATATAATCTTATGCCTGTTCTTCCATTTGAACACAGATTATGTTACTAACCAAAAGAATCTGCCCTGAAACTGAATAGAGCAACTTCATTAGCACATTATTTTTTTTTTAATTAAAGGTTCATATATTGTAAGGTATAGAAAAATAAAATGATACTAGAACATTTGTGCCTCATGCGTCTGTAGGACTATCATTGTACTTGTTGTCTTTTCATTGCCAAGTTCAAAGAATGCACTATGTACAACTGTTCCCTGAAGTTACCCTCTGTTCATTTCATCCTTTTAAAAAAATTGTCTTTAACAACGAAAAATGTTCTTGCCAAAATTTCTAATAACTTCTTAGACACACAGTGGAACTGATATTCTGTCTTCAACCTCCTTGACCCTTTCCACTGTAAAACACAGTTTACTTCTTCATAAAAACTTATCTTTCATCAGTTTCCATGATATCCACTTCTTACCAAATCACCCCTTCAGTATTTCTTCTAAGTAGATTTTCCTCATTCTCTGCTCCATTTTCCATGCAGATTCCTCAGGGTTTTGTCAGTGGTTTTCTTTCTTTTCCTTTCACATCTTAACCTTCCAATTCAATTACCACCTTCACAGATCAAACCGCTTCATCTAGAATTGGATCCTTCTACCCAGACTAGAAATCCCATTCTGTCACTGAGGTCTTTAACTTAAACATCACCCATAGCTTGAACCTTCTTCCATAATCTCACATTCTGACTGTAAGTCTTCCACGTTCCTTACCCAAAGATTTAGATGCTCTGTGCTCCATTAGTCACTAGCCTAGCATTACTGTACAACTAAGGTCCTGCTAACAAGTTACTTACATAGCTAAACCCTTTAATCTTTTCGCTTCTCTTTTCCAACATCAGCTCTGAACAGACTGAGGGTAGCCTTCCTCTACACACACGTCAGAGGAGAGTAAGGTCTCCCTGGCATCATAAAGTCTGGCAGGCAGTGGACAAAACTGCCAAGATGATACTTTGGAAATAATGAAAGAGCAAAATTTCAGGGCTGAGAGGCAGCAGTAAACTGCTTAGATTTAGTAAGGAAGCACAAATTTAATTCCTCCTTATTCTGGGAGTGAGGACTTCTCCACAATTTCAGTGTAAAGTCAGAGAGACTAAGTTAATCCACCAGTAAACTATCAATGCAATTCAGACACACAAGGAAAATTCTTTGTTCTTCTCCATACTGCTGAAAAATCTCACCTACTCACTTTCCATTCTGCCCTTTGATTTTTTTGCAACATTGCCCTAATTTTAACAAATGCAATTTTGCTCTATGGATACTCAGAATCCTTATGAACACTAGCCAGGCTACCATTTTCCCCTTGTCTTGTAATTGACTCCCTCTTTTTTTCTGTGTCAAACTTAGGCTGTTCATCTTCAATTTCATAGCCCTTCACTGCTACTCTGTTACCTCGCAATCACTAGGAAAGGTCAACCACAACTTCCCACTAGTTGAATAAACTACAATGAGAGGCTATACTTGCTTTTTCTGTCAAGAACCTTTGGATTACCTGCCATACATAGAATGAGATTCTCATAAAAATTATTTTCTTTTTAACTCATTAGATGAAGATTCCTGTGCTGAAGTATTGCATGACTTCTGTGCATAACAACTATTTTCCTTGCATATTTGTGCATCTAACTGCAGTCAGTTGCCTTCTAGCACAATCAAAAGCACTTTGGGACAATCTTTTTTGCCCTGTTTCATGTTGAAGACTCCTAGATTACTAGACAACATAAGCGTGTTCTTGGCCAGCTTTCTGAGTCTTTAAGAACTTATGCAAGACTTTGTGAGAGCCTCCCCTAGACTAGGGTAGGTCATTTTACCCTTCTGCTTAACTGAACATGTCTTCTTTTCAGATAAGATTTTAATTTAAATATTAATGTAAATTTTTTGTAACACTTGTGGAACCGATACCAACACTGCTTTCAGTCTAGAGCCCTTAAAAAGTAGGAAGGCAAAAAAAAACCAAAATTACTGAAATACTTTTCTAAGAACCTCTCATATACTGTGAAAGAAGAGTGCAAGAACTGTGTCAGAAACAATACAGATCTAAGAGATGATCCAACACCAAAGCTCAGAATAAATCATTCTCATCCATCAACAGAACATTACAAAAATCTTTTATTTATTCTTTCTACACAGTGGAATTCCTCGGTTCTTATGCCTCCAAGTAAAATGCTAGTTTATGCATACAATTCATTCCTAGTAGTGCTATACATCCTCGTTAATTTAAATTATCTGCCAAACAAAGAACATAGTAATGTAAAAATATTTGCAAAAACTTTGTTCGCCTTCCCATTGATATAAACACATTTCATAACTTTAATTAGTCACATGAGAAATACACCCATGGCAAAAGACCTTAGGAACTGCCATATTACCATTATATTTCAGGCTATTTTTTTTTTTTTTATATTCGGATAAAACAAAGCTCTTGTTGTATCAAGGTACATACGTTTTATAACTTCTTGAAGCCACGTATTATAAGTGCATTTTGTGTGTGTAGAGTAATAATGCAGTCAGATGAAGCTAGTAATGACAGGGCAGATTTTCAGAATGAAATGGAGGAATTTTGCCTAGACGCTTGTATTTTGATTTCAAATTTTATTTCAGCAGGACTGAAGTATTTATACTTGGTAAGATACAATTCTTGTGTATACACAAAAGCACTACTAATGTAATTAAATCACATTACTTCTGAAGTACCATTCAAGTCCCACCCTTAAATAACTTCCCACTATAACTAAGTTAAATTCTATGTGAAACAAGATAGCTATGCTTCACTTAAGCTGTATCATTACAAAGAATGTCATCCACAGATATAGAGTACAACTGCTTAATGTATTGTGGTTACATTACACAGAGAAGCAACTTTACAATATTTAAAGGTTTTCTATTCCAGATTTTAAGGCAAAAACATGAATATTACTGTCTTTCAGAAGCAGCAAGCAATCATTTTCCTTTCACTATTCAGATCACTGGTCTTTGGGAACAGCACCAAGAAAACTACAAAAGCTCACATCTTTTGTCCAAATAAAGGGGGAGGGGTTTTAATGTCTGCTGGTAAAATTCAGATGAAAAATTTTACCCAAAATATTTTACTTTAGAAACACCATTATGGCCAAGTGTCAGCCATAATTTCTTTCATTTATTCAAGAAATCAAAGAATTCTGAAACTATTTTAATATACACTGTATTGAAACAAAAGGAAATCATGTAACTTTCTACAGATAAAACCATGGCCAATTTACTCACACAGAGACCACATATTCCATCTGTGCACTAGGAGCAGGGGTAAACTGCTCTCAGCCCCTCAAAAAATGAGAAACAGGTGGAGATTTGAGCTCTTAATCCTAAATTGGATGCATGTCTAACATGCAAATATTTGCAATTTCAGAAAAGCAAATCCTGCCACCTGCTTTTCAGACACTTTTGGAAAGATATACCTTGCCTTTTTTTACCCCATACTTTTTTGGGTCTCTGAAACCCAGAACAAGTGTCTTTTTTTCATACCAGCATGATCATTTTCCCTGTATATCCTACCATATGCCATTAATAAACCCTTCTACTAAACATGTATATTCAAGCATCAAAGAATATTTGGACTAGTTTTTTCTGTAGTAAAGATTTAACTTGCTGTGAAACATTTACAGCCGGAACTGAAAAAAGCCACCCCCCATTCTTATTTCAAATGCTTTCTTTATTAAATTATCAAGAAAACACGTAAACCAGTGTAGCTATATTCACAGGCAAAATGTCAATAAAGCTGATTCAGTTCTCTAACAGCTTTAATCTTCGTCTCTTAGAAGAATGCTATTGCAAATTTTGTTTCTTAAACTGAAAAGCTACAGTATTTCAGACAATTGTTCTTTTTGGTTCACTGACGTGCATGAACATATAGGCATACATATATTGATACATACACATGTTTACAGGTAACACCTGCAAAACAGTTACCATTCCTTTTAAACTTTATTCAATGCTGCCTTCACAAGCGATGCATGGAACTAATGTGAGAAACCAGAACTCATTACTAGTAAATGTCAGAAGATCATCAGTGACAGGATTATTTAGAAGACCACCTCTTCAAGACACTTGGACTCACGATAGCTTAGGACAACAGCTTTAATCGCTCAGTGGAGGACTCTTATTCAAGTTTGCTTTGAGAAGCAATGCCTTGAGGCACTCTAGTTCAGACTGATCAATTTTACTAGAATCTGACAAACCTTTGCAGACAGATTGGAGCATTTCCCATTATAACTCATCCAAACCAGTTCTCCCGGCACATACGCACAATTTCAATGCAAAGTTACAGGAACAGCACCTTCAAAGCTGGTTAGTTTCTTTCCCTCTTCTATTACAGAGGCTAAGCTAAAAAACAGCTAAGTGAGGAAAAAAGCAACACTACTACAAGTACATCCAAAATTGAGAAAAGATACAAGCCAGGAAGCCTAATGATATACTGTATCAACTGTCTTCTACTGAAGAACCAAAAAGAACAAACAGAAGCATGCAAGTTCTCCTGAAATGTCAAAGGGGTGGGGATAGTGGAAGGGAGGGAAAAATCATGAATACACATTAATATGCTTTAAGCCCTAAAGATGAGGAATTGAAGTAACTCTACATATGTTAAAAATCACCAGAAGGACTGGTGGCTTAGAATCCAGAATTCAACTAGAAAGTTATTCTGAGAACTTGGCAGCTGATGGACTTTGATGGACTAAGATTTTAGAATTCTAAACAAAACTGAAATTCTCTAAACAAAGTCATCTCACCAGGATGATAAAACAATAAAAACTCCAGACATCAAATAGGGGGCCAGGAGAGAATCAAAACTATTCCATATCTGAAAATATGTAAGAAAAAATTACTTTGAAAGATGTGGTAAGAGTCAGCAGATAGTAACATTGTTTAATTAGTAAACACCAGTGCGTATGAAGTGGAAACAAGCTGGGGATTAGTATTTAAACTTCATAAAGCACCACTTGCCATGGTAGCTGCCAAAAACACCATCAAAAAAAAAACTGAATTATGTGACTTCGGCCATATGTTGGAAGCTTTAAAAAAAAAAAAAAAAAAAAAGAAGAAGAAGCCTGAGAAAGCTAGAATCCTAAAAACTTCCATGAATTGACACAAGACAGGCCCAGGGTGGTCCATGTCTTTGGGCATGGTGGTAAATGGAACAAAGAGAACCAAGACCATCTACTTAAAACAGACATTTATCTGTACATTGCCAACTTGTACAACCTCCCCTGAAGAAGACTTCCATGATTCTTGCATTGAAGCCCAAGAAAACACGTAAAATAGTATTTTCCTCAATTTTTTAATACAGAATAAAACTAAAAATAACTAGACCACAAAAATTACTCTCATGTTATTTAAAAAGCTCTCTCCTTGCTTTAGAGGGCCATGGGAAAAAACTTTCAACAACAACTAATGATAACAATTTATTTTTCTTAAGAAGAAAAACCCTGCTGAATATCTACTCAAAACACTAGGTTAAAAAAAAAAAAGAAGTTATTATCAAGTCACTTAGTTCTATTCAAAGCTCTTACGGTCTCTCACATCAGAACCAAGGCCTCCTTAGTCAGAAGTATGATTAAATTAACATTTTAAGTAGAGGTCCCCTCATCCACTTTTTTTCCATATCTGGCCAAATTTGCATGAATTTCTGCTACGAATTACTAAAGATGGAAAGAGTCTACAAAACAATTGTTCTGAAAATAAATGCCATATAAATGCCACATATACAACTTGAAGTGTCCTTTAAGCAACTTTTTTTTTTTTTTTAAAAAGGGGTTCAGGATATCATCTGAAAACATCTGTCATGCAGTTCCTCTGGTTCTACAAAAATTAGGCATTTTCTAATATCTCAATCCATGTTCTTAATATTCCTTTAGCAATAAGACTATCAAAAGCCAACTGTGCAGGCTTATGATCGTGACACTGTCCTTGACAGCAGATTAATGCTTTTTTATACAACTCTTACATCAGTTATTAAACTGAGCTTTAGAAACTATGTATTTCACAGCATTTCAAGACACCTTTCAGTCCTATTCAAAATTTATTTCACAAGAAAGTTAGGTGGCAGAGAAAGTTTTGGACAAACTCATTCAAAATCTCATGCATGAAAATCATGTGAGCGATCCAGTTTTTGAAGGTATTCAAGTCTGATTCATGCTTGTTTTAAAGAAAATTCGACTCCGCAGGTATTTTTAAAACCATCCTCATTTTCCCCTCTGCCACATGAATATTTATTTCTGAAATGTTCTCCTGATTTCATCCAAATTATACTTTTTCTAATACATGTTATTCAAAACACCGAACTCTAAGCCTCTGTGTATCTTGAGTTAGTATCAATGACATTTGGCTCACAACTTTCTTTTAACAACTTTTAATAGTGGCAAACCCTATCAAAATATAATGAACCAAAGAATGTGGAAATCAATTTGCCAGTTGAGTTAAAAAGTCTGTAAGTTCCTGAGGAATTATTTAATGCATTTTTTAAGAGATATGCATGGATACTTGTCCAATAATCTGAAAACTTCCTTCCTAGTTCATATTCAGAAAGGAAACAAACCCAGTAATACTCGTAAGATGGAATAATTCTGCATCAGAGTTGTTTGGTTTTTTTTTTCCAGATGGGAAAATACACTTCCATAGCAAACCATACCAACTAGTTTACAGAAATATGATGTTATGAAGTTAGGATATTTCCTTTATAAATATAACTGGATACATACACATACATATACTATATAGGCTATATATATATGGGGGGGCGGCAGAGGAAAAATCCAGAATTCTCCAGTATTAGGAAATATCTTGACTTTTGCATTCCTATACAGAACTGATCTGTTGCTACTAATGTAGGTAGTTACTACTCTACTCAACACTTCTCACCTCATCAGAAACCTACCTACCGACAGTAAAAAAAGTAAAAAAAAAAAAATGTATTACTCTGCTAACACTTAATGTGTAAAACAGTTAAAATACCCAGCACTCAGCTCTTTCATCAAAAGCAATACAGAAACACTCTTTCTTTTATAGCAGACCTGCCAAGTGCCAAAATAACATTTGTCAGATGAAAAAAAAAAACCCAACTTTTTATCCTTAACTGGAAATCTTTTTGCCTGTATGACAAACTGAGCACAAATTGTTGTGCTTGTGCATTAGGGACAGCAGTTGTAAGCAGAGCTGTTCTCTCATTGGAGCAACTGGTTCTCATACAAACATCAGGTAACATTTCAGGTCACTGGAAGGTCTAGTATGCCTTAAACCAGTCCACTTTTCCTGTTTACTCCAGTTGGTCAAATAAAAGATAGTATGTGCAAAACAGACTAGCCTATAACCTTAGGTCATGCTGGGTACGACAAAATATGCTGTTTTCCTATGACTCTCAAGACTGAATTCAAGATACAAAAGGCAAATCTAGATATTAATAAAAACCCCAGTGGTCTAAAAGGTTGCTTCTTAAGCTTCTTGTTTGACCTCTTAAGCAGAATGAGAATTCGGTAGGACAACCTTTGACAAATGCTGCAATCACTATTCTTGAAAACATCCAAAACTGTTTATACTGTTCTGCAGCTCAAGCACCCATTTTGCTAATATACAATTAAATTTAATTACTTTACATTAAACATTTCTTCCAATTATACCTTCCTTTTTTCCGCTGCAAGTATAATACAACTGATTCTCTTAGTAACAAACCTGTATGTACTGACAATTTAGATTCCTCACTATCAGCCTTTTCAAACTAAACAGATGATACTGTTTCAACATTTCTTCAGTTGGTTACTTCAACTTAGTACTCTTGCTTTCTTGTTAAGCCTTCTCAAAGTATCATCTCTCAAAGTATGTTTTCTAGATACCATATTTTTGATGACGTCTTCATCGCTCTGAGTATAGCACGCTATTTCAGCTGTATTTTACACAGAATATTTCTACTTAATTCATCCAAAAGCAAAATTGCCTTTGATACAATACAAGTAACTCTCAATCTGATCTTCTGTAATGCCTAATCTTTTTCTGTTTCACTAATGTCTATTTGGTTAGTCCCCACATTATTTTTCCATATGGTGTGTAATACTTCCACTTGCCTACTTAATTTCATTCTTTGACTATGAAATATTGGCTCCAGTTTACTAAGATAGTTTTAAATTCTAATCCTATACAGAGTGTTTGTTCCCAGTATGACTTCAAATTTTATAATCTTTTTACATTCTACTCTATTAGCGCGACTGATACAAACAGAAAACAATTTGTGGTTTTATGATCTGAACTAAAGAATTTCTTTCTTGTTCTTGGTCTCACTTTACACAAAAACTCCACCCTGCTCAGATGGATACCTGAGGATGTAAGTTGAATAATATGTTATATCCTTCATTTATCAATGAAGTAATAGCTAGGCAACCAGCAAGTCTGTCAATTAACTGAGTGAAGGTAGCACTGGCAAAAATGCATTTATAGGAAACAGGCTAGAAATTAAATCGAAGTATGGAATTAAAACATGATACCAAGTCTGCTTTTTCGCTTTCCAGTTTTAAAGACAGGGGATCCGATCTACTTCAATATTCCTGTTTGGGTTATTAGAGGTGTTTGGTTTTTTTTTTACTTAATCTGCACATTATGAGAATGAACTTTCACAAAAAGCTACACTAACTTAAGCTCAGAGTACCAAATGAAACTACAGTCAAAGTGTGCTTTAAACTGCATCAATACACCTAATTATATTACAACACATAGTTTCAATAATTGCTACAACTTTTATGTATACCTCCTCTGAGATACAGTAGATACTGAAACCATTAGTGCTCATAACTATACAAACCTAGACTTTTAATTAAATAGAAAAGTCCTTTGTGAGGAAAACCTTACGATTAAAGAGCTGCAGTCTCAGACACACTGTCAGATGGAAACATGAAATTTGGGGCAGTGGGAATATGGGTAGTTTAACAAAAATTCAAGTTAAGCAAACAGTTCTCCTCTATATAGTCAGAAAAAAGCAAGTTCTCCCCAAAAGGAGATTCTGACACCTTCCCAAGGGGCTTTTCATTGACTGGATGAAGTCTAAGGAGATTGTGTAGCTTACTTAACTGGGTAAGATAAATAATGCTAATATGGTCCTCTGCTTCACATCCAGCTAAGATTCTTGTAAATTTAAGAATCCTAATTTGGGACTGCCAATACTGTAACATATATAACCAAAAAAAAAAAAAAAAACCACAAAAAAAAAAAAACAAACCAACAATTTACATCTAAGCAGCAACTCTTATAATCCAATTGAACTGTTTATTATAGAGCAGAATATTAATCTTGAAGATATATAATAAAATATTATCATATATGAACAAATATTAGGATTTTTATCTCTTCCTAAATAAGACGTCTTTTCCAGTTTATGAAAAAATCCTGCAGAACAATTAGTAGGAATCTAATCTCAACTTGAAACTACGAGCACACAACATAAATTTGTGTTGCTTTCATAAGGTATAAAAACAAAAGTGGAAACAGAATCTATTATCCACAGATCATCTTTTCATTACAAAATCAAACTGATGACATCAAGAAATATAAAAGAGATACTATCAATAAATAAGTAAATTCACAAGAATTCAGTAGAGTTTCAACTAACACAAAATAGAATTATGCTATGATTATAACAGCATTTGAAGAGGAAGTTAAATGTGTAGTTTAGAAATAGAGCTATAATGTTAGAATTGCACTTTCTTTCTAAAAGCAGTAATGGCTGACAGTTCTGATTAACATACAAATAATTGAAAACAATGATACTGTGCTTCAAAAATGTTCCATAATCTTAGCTTGACATTTCAGACTTCTGAATCACTCCAGGAATGCCCTTCCTTATGACAAACCCAAAGTCAAACTTTAGATTCATAAATAAAGGTGAGAGAACTCACACACACATTCCCATGAATTCTCTTTTTATAAGTCTACAGATTTATCTTTATAATATCCATTGCTCATGCAAAAGGCAGAGAATCAGGCAGATGATAGGCACATATTCCAGCCCCCTACTCTCACAGGAAACAGGACCTTTGTGTGGCTTTCTCAAAAACAAACCATGGAACACCCTCAAGAAAACAGCATTCACGATAAACACAGACAACAGCACAGCGAGAACTATAAATTTTGAGAACACAAAAAACCAACACCAACCTAAGACAAGACTTTTAAAATGTTACGCACCTACTACATATGCCAGATACACATACTTCCTATGATTTGGATGGATTGTAGTGGCACACATATCCTAATCTGGAGCACATAGCTGCTCTCCAATTAAGGATGGAAGGATTAAGTCCAAAGGCACTATTTTAAATTTTTCTTTTACCACAAAGTTGTGAGGTGTTCTGAAGTCCAAGATGGGCTTGAAGCCCCCTGACTTTTTCAGGATCGGGAAGTACCTTCACTAAAATCCTTTCCTTGTTCCTCTTGTAGTGTAGGCTTTATAAATCTGCATTTAGAAGGGAAAAAAAATCTGGTTCAGAAGAGCAGAAAGACTTTAGGTATGCCATATCACTTCAGTCTGTGCCTTGAGAGCCTTGGACTAACTACAGTATTGCCTCAAAGCAACTCCAGTAAAAAGGCTGAAGGGGCCAGTGCCTGGAAAAAAAAGACATAATACACCAATATACTAATATGCTGAAAATGTGTATATTCTACTTCCAAAACTGCTTCAACAAGTACATGCACACAATGCAGATCTTTCAGCTGTATTCAGTTCTTTACTACCATATTCCTTCATAATGATGACTTTTTTGGGTTTTTTTGAAAAACAAACCCAGTTTTTTCTCCTACCCCCAAAGTATGCTTATTTAATCTATTCTTTCTGCATTTCATATGACACTTCCATTCCAAACAGTGTTTTTAGAGGAACCAAGAAATTTCTTGTAAAACCGAATTGTGGGATTTTTCATTTCAATGTTATCATTTTTTATAGCAACTGAAGCATCAAACACCTTCACAATCTGATTGCACTGGTACTGCAAACGCTAACAAAACCTGTTGAAATTCTGTGCATTGAACCAAAAATCCTTAATTTGCGCAGTTTTGAGAAACTGCAAAGATTTTACAAATGCTACGAACTGTTTCAACTTATTTACTGGCTTAATTTTGCAACTGCAATTCCAAAGACAGTGAGTAAACAGAAATGTTTAGAACAGATCATCATTGGTTTATCAACAATAAGACAGACCAAAAACTGGAAAAAGTTTGATTTTTTTTTTTAAGAGTTTTTATGTACTGAAAAAGTAATGACGAGAAGCTTGAAATTCAACAACTTTTAGAACAACTTTAATTCAGAAGCATGACAGTCAAAACTGAGTTTTGAAAAATGAAGATTAATTCCACAGAAAGCTTTGGAGTGCAATTAATTGCAAATCAAAGCTGCTTTTTTCTTCTTAATAATGAGAATTTATAGTAACTCAAAAAGTAAACCACAGTTCAGTTTTAAAGAGCTATCCCTTACATCAAACCAGACGTTCATCCCTTAGTTTATTTGTTGTTTTGTTTTCAGAGTTCCCAGATAAACTTCTAGTGAAATGTCAACTGCCAGTGCAGGGAGTCAGTTCTGAGATAAGCCTGCATGTAGTGTAATTAACACAAGAAGCAGAAAACTCACACAGTAAAAATGGAAATCTCCGAAAAACTGCTGTGACCTTACAGAAAGAGTAAGAATTAAGACATCAAGGTCCTGTGAACACTTTCACACCTCTCACTTCCTCTCCCATCAGCCTCTATCAAAGCAGAATTTGCCAGTTTTGGTCAAAAAGGTAGTTGCACAGGTAACTTCCACCTATAAAGCAGAATGAATGTATCCTGCTTTTGGTTTTGTTCATTTTGAAGTCACCACTTTTGCTAGAATGATTTTTACTGAAATATTTATTTCAAGTGCACATTAACTGATGTTTGAGGATTCACACACCTGAGTTACCCTGTGTCAGCCAAATATTTCATTGCTTTTGCAATAGCTCTTCCATCATGAAAATCAAGAGGGAGAATGCTTTTTAAATACTCGTTCGATTTAGTCAAAATGACCTTGAGTTTACTACAAAAAGAACATGTTCATGGCAGGTACAGGTCACCTGAAATCTAGTAAATTGATCAGGCAGCTGAACACAAAGATTAACACTTCAATGTAATTTAAAAAAAATCATTACGCTGTATTCAGCTTAAGCAGCCAGGGTATTGGAAACTAAAAGTGCAGCTGTTCACATATAATTTCAGACAGTTTTCTAATTTTTGAACTACTTCCACTACTGTGCTGAGAATACAAGTGCCTAATTAAGTGTTTCTTAACAGAAGAAAATTCTTAAGGCTTGATTGAGTGACTATTCATCCTGTCCACCTCCCTTGAAGTTACTAATACAGAGGTTTCACTTTAACAAAAACATAACAAGATTGTGCATATTGCTAACACTATTTCATCCAATATAATCCTAAAACTGTTGGTTTGGGGGTTTTGGGTTTTTTTCTTTTTTTGTTTTCTCCCCTTGGGAACAAGTGTGCTTATTAACAATGCATGAACTGCCACAAATATTTTTGGTCTCTTTTTAAGTGTTACTGTATTCTTTCTTGTTGTCTTTAAACATTTTTTCCCCTCATTGACAATTGAAAATACCTTTGTTTCAACTGTCTTTTTTTTAAATTGTTTCAGTATATAACCAGGAATACATACGCGTTAGAACTCATGCAAGCATTAAAGGTAATTAACATGTATATTATTAAAATGTCAAATGTTGTTAGAGCATTCTCTCCTTGTAACTACAGTGGACAACTGTCTAGATTGATGGTACCAACATGTGCAACAAAGGTAAAAAAAAAGACAATAAAAAAACCACCACCAAAGTTAAAGCTGCCAAATGAGAATATTAAAACATTACCCCAATCCAGTCACATTCTAAGCTCAGAAAGATACATTTCCTTTGGTGTGAAGCTTTGATCAATTGCTTCACATCATCAGGACGGCTTTCCCTTTTGGCATATCACACCAATGAAGTTTCCTTCTCAGGCAAGTTATCCTTGCTGTCATCTTCCAACCAAATACAGTAACATACACACTGCTCTGCCAAGAATTTTCGACCTTTGTACATTATTCTTTACCACACATTAAACTTAATAACATAGCTTTAATTTCAACATTATAGTGCTCTGTTGAGAAAGCAGCAGGTACACCTGCCCAGTGAATTTTTGAAAAGGTAACCAACCTGCAAAATTTAAAGGTAAATCAGAATTTGCTTTCTGAATAAAGATCACAAATTTTCGACCTGACAGGATGAACACAACTTATGCCAAAACTTTGCTAATTACAACATTATGCCAAAACCTGCTCATAAATACTGAAGTAAGGATAATAGCCTAGATCATTTTGTATCCTCTATTTGGAAAAATGAAACTTTCTTTTATAAGGTGGATGTCACTAAACGGCTTAGTGCTTTGACAGATCTTTGAAGAAATCATTCATTACAGTGTATCCTACTCAGGATTAATCCCCTAGGCAACCTGAGTATTTCAGCTAGTGGAAAATGTGTCTGCTAAGCTATTAAACTAGCCTGATAAGAAGATATTGTACCATTCCTCTGCGATTAGCTGACAAAAGTAATTCATGGGAAAATTATAATCATTGTTGGTTTAGCACTAAAAATAATCCTACATCAATGATTTTTAAAAATCTTTCAATATCATAGTATCTTCAGTTCAGATGGGATGCCTTACACCATGCTTGTAGAGTGCAATGGAGCTCAGTACTGAAACTCCCCAGCCTGGTACATGAAGTTTCAGAAGCGAGAAAAAAAGAAGGGGGGAAAAAAAAAACCATGATTGATACTGTTAGGTTTCATTCACTCCTAGGTTCACCATGTTGTGCCAAACAATACTACTACAAAATCCAAGTTGGTACACACAGCCAATTCAGTTATTTGGTCATGTATTGCATTCCCCTGCAATGCTGTCTCCAGGAAACACTGTAGATAGAAATAGCTAGGAAATCTTGCCACTCACGCTGTCAACATACCCTTCATCAACAGCCAACAGCTTAAACTGGATGGCAAGAGGTTCAAACCCACACCCTCCCCAAGTCCAGTGAGTGCAAGTCTTTTGCCATTTGGGAAGTATGACCTCTGCCAGACTATTCCCAAGAAGCAAGGATTGTATCAAAGGACAGGGCTCTCACAGAAGCATGATGCAGTATCCAATTTATCAGCACACTCATGGGCTTTGTCTCCAAGACACACTGTAATAATTGTTAATTATACAACAAGACAAAAGTAGTTCCATGCCTAGTTGGGTATTATCTTGTGAGAGCTTTGTTTTTTGGCTGGAAGCAATAATTTTCAAAAAAGTATGCAGCTTCATTTGTCAATTAAAAGGAGTTTAGTGTAATTAAATACACCATAACTTCAGTACTCAAAAGCCTGGTCATAAGACCACTTAGTTGTTCTAAGGTGGCAGAGTCACAGTAAGATACTCTACATACCTATTTCATTGAAATTTACACATTACTTTTTTTTATAAAACTATGGATTCATAAAAAGATGGTAACAGGGCACTACACAGAAGAGGTGCCCACGGGGAGCAGGGGGGTGATACCAAATATACTAAAAGTAGCACCTACTTAGAAGCAGTTTGATACTTCTCAACTACACAACAATTTGGAGCTACTTCGTATTAGAACAACGACCACTGAAAGAGATTTTTTTTTTCCTCTTTTCTTTTTTTCCAGGTAATCAAGTTGCTCTCCCGTACAGTCTGTCTGATCAGTTTTCACTACTGACTACAACCTTCACAAGCAGTGAAGGGAACGCTTAGCTAATAAACATCAAACAGGAAAGCTGGATGAGAGAGACAAAAGCATACTACCAACTACTTTGCTGTTGAAAAGCAGGTTAGATTTGAAATGGACAGTATGAACTCAGTAAAATAAGAAAACAATAGGAAAATGATTGAGTAATTAATCAGATATATAAAAAAAAATCTTATGAGCTTCCCATCAGTAGTGTTCCTCTAAATTTATAGGTGACATGAACCAAATTTTTATAAGAATAATCAATTTACAATACAGCTATTTTTAAAAATCTTGACATGGAAATGCAAAACTACAAAAAGCTAAATATTCAGCCAATTAAAGAAAACTAACACCTTGCCAATTACATTGACTATCCCACATAATTTCTGTCCCACATAATGGTATATTAGAATACCTTAACAGAAAGAAACCTGGAGATTTCATGCTACAGACATGAACAATAAAGACTATTATGAATAGAGGATAACCAAATAAATAAGTTTTGATGAGAATTGGTATTTTCAATCTGCTGATGCCTCAAAATTTGAAATGAAAAATCAGTTTCTGTCTTAGAAGCATCAAACTCTGAAGTTTAAGCACAGTAATCCTTAATGACAAATTTATCAAGTTGAGTTTAAGATTCTACTGAAATTAACATTTCACATCTTTACTGGTTACCTGGAAAACTCAAATGCACAGTCATAATATTCACATACTAGATTTAAGCAAAAGTTGCTGCCTCAGCTTACATACCACTTATCACAATGGTAATATTAGTGGAGATTCAGACTACAACCAGAGATAAACTTAGAAGCCTAGAAAGACTAAGCTCATTTTTATAAGAGACAATAACTGTACACAGAGATATTCAATTGAAAATTTTAACAACAAAGGAAACAGGAAGTAGTATGCACTTAAGGATTGCTTTGAAAGTGTTTCCAAACAGAAAGTCATTATAAAAAACAGGTTTTCAGGCAGCAATATCAATATTCCCTTGTAATCTTTCTCCTGCTCCTCTCCCTCACATTTTTTTCTTTATTCTGTCTCACACTATTCTGATTACACAGTCTTTGGAACATGAACCACATCTTATATGACTGTATGATATCTTCACAGTACATAGACAAGCTAAAATTAGCAATTATCTACCAATGTTATCTTCTTAGTAAGTTAAGACAAGTTTGGAGAACAGCAGCAGAAGGCTGCTAGGTTAACGTTAATTTCAAAACATAAAAGCTTGACACGTAAATCTACTTAATGTACAACTAAGAGGAAAAAAAAACCAAAACCAAAAAAACAAATGCCTGAAATGCATAAACACTAAAAAGGGGAAAACTCATTTAGCATACTATGCAGAGAGATAACTGGAACAGTAGATGCAAACAAAAGGCATATCGGGGATGGAAGGGGCATGGGGGAAATTTCAACAGCTAACCTAGGCAAGGAAAGCAAAAGCATTAAAGCTATCCTCAAATGGCAAAGAAAGTGAAGATATCTGGTGGGATATTATGAAAAAGTTAGAAGATTTTAGTTAAATAAATAGCTAGGCACCTGACTTTTTGAACCTTTCGGCCAAGTTTAAGATAATCTATTAACACCTATGTAGCACTCCAATAAGAGAATAAAAGTCCTATTTAAAAAAAAAATTGTACGTATGTCTACATGACTGTTCTAGAGACAAGCTTATACTGAAACTACATATACACACACACATAGATTTAACTTTAGAGGACTGATGACAATGGAAAGTTGGAGTTAAGAGAAAAACCAGTGTCCTAGTTTATCTTCTACTTGAATTTTAAAGAAAATACAGCATTTATATATTGTGATTTTTAGACCTTATAAAAACTACAGTTTTGCTCACAGTGTTAATTAAGCCAAGTGTAATGATGTTTAATTAGAATTTTCTACTGCTGCTCTCAAGCATAACTTATGAAGGATTACAATGGTGTAAAAGCACATAGTAACAGACTACTTTCCTTGCTGCACCTGAATTAGTGGTATGTGAGAAACTTCTACAGTTTTAAGTGCTGTGTTCTCTTTCAACTAGACGTAACAGTATTAGCATAATATGCCAGACTGCATTTTTACCTTTTTTTTTTTTTTTTTTTTTTTTAAATTTTACCTTTATTTTGAGTGAAAGTCAAACAAAATGAAATGGCATAAAAACCTACTAGGTGCTGAAAACACACACATTGCTAAAAGAATCTCAGATACTAAGTAATACATAAATAATTTACCTTGGTTGCGATGTCAGCTTTATAACTGTCTTGTGTGGCAAAGAATCTTGGGAAGACTGAACATCATCCTACAAGAGAACACCTTTGAATTTCCTTTTGAATACACTTAAACATATAATAGACGAGCTTTGTCTATTATATGAACTTTATGAAGTACAAAACAATGCCAGCCATCACATAAACAGAAGCTTATTTTAGCATGTTACGCAGGGCAATGAACCACAAAAGTTTACAAAATAAGTACTTCAAATTGGCAAAAGAAAAAGGCTTACTTTGACCAATTCACTAAGAAACCTTTGCTTTCATTAAATGTCTCTTATCACATACCATTATCAAATTGTCACACCCATGTTTTCATTTTTGCAAACAAGACATCATAATCACCAACTTCCTTCAAATTTTGCAAATACTTATCATATATTGTAATTAACTTTCTTTTGTTAAAAATTTACTCTCAGAAACCCTACACTCCTATATATTTATCACAAGGATTTAGTCTTCTGTCAGATCTCATTCTTACCTTATATTGTACATAAAGAAATTTTTCAAAAAACATAATTTGGGGTGTGTGTATGATTTTTATCTGATATAAACCACTTGAAGAATTGTTTCACAATATTGATGAATTCTTATTTTTCACTAGTTTCTCTCTTTTCTTAAATACAATATGACCCAGGGCTCACTTCCAGTGAGAAAAGATAGTGACAAGCCATTGCTGTCACTGTTGAGTTAGTCTTTAAGTGAGAGAACACCCAAGCTGTCGATGTACTGTTACATTCCTATTGGTTCATATAACGGTGATAACTATAGGACTTTGCAACTGAAGTGCAAAGCTTCCAGTTTCTCAGAATACTCCAAGACATCCTCAGAACCATGTTTTTCAAATCCAACTATTGTCACTTACATGAAAGTTTTCTTTCTGTACTCAAAGAAATAAGACTAATATAAAAGAATGGTGCAATGGTTGCACAGCTTTACTTTTATAGGTTGGATCTCATCCTATTGGATCATTCAGGGATCTCTAAGTTTCATCTATTTTTCAGTGTATTGTCTTCCAAGCGATCTAGTTTTTGTTTGCTTACCAACGTCGAGTCTCTAAAACTTACACATGATGTACAAAGTATTCAGTTATCAGCTGAGAAAACAATGATGCTTTTGTGTGCAACTAATAATTAAGAATAGCAGAAACACAGTGCAAGCAGCATTTTTCTGGAATCCTCCCATCACGTCTCATTTCCAAGTTCCTTTTTTCTGGCTTTAAGAAGGGCAATTTTCCCCTGGTTATATCTACTGTCTACTGGAATGCTACTACAGTCTCTTACACTATTCCTTTGATCATGTGTTTCTTCCTTGTTCACCCCTCAAAGACAACAGCCATTTTCAATCTTAAAGTCTTTAAGTCATTTGTCTTTCTCAACTCTCTCGGCATTCATTCTGAATGCCCATCTCTGAACAATTCTTGATCTCAGCTTCCATCAGCCAGCAAAATACCATGATGGTATTTCAAAACAAATGCTTTTGAACTTTCTACTCGCTCAAGGTTTGCACAAGGATTTTTGTAGATATCCTGAAGTTCTCCCATCAGCATTCTACAAATCCCACGTTAAAAACCTTTTGTTGTGGTAATCAAAGTATTGTGGGAATATTAGTTTTATGAGAACTTTCTTTTTCATTTCTGCTTTCACAGTGGTAATAGTGGGTTTGACTTAGCATGCTCCTAGGCAATATACAGTCTAAACAGCAATTAGTACTTCTACAATCCAGTGGTATTAATCCAGACTCATAAAGAACAGGAACAATGGAAGCTTAGTAAAATGTAACATCACAACATCCTCCAATATAATTCAGAGCAGAAGTGAAAACTTCATTCCATGAATGACTTCAAAATATTCTTACTTTATGAAGCTGCATATTCATTTTGTTAGCCTTTCCAACCAGGAGAAAAATGGCATATTTGTGGCACACACCCACAGGCACATGCATGAAGCATGGACATATATATTTGTATCAAAGTCATAAAATGCATAAAGAACTATTTTAACAGGGTTTTTTTATTTTATTTTTTTTTAAATAGATGTGCCTGGAAGAGTAATTCAAGGTATGATACATTTGGGACATCTAAGCCAGCAGTATGTATGTAATGTTAGTTAAGTTGGAAGTGTGAGGTAATCGTATAATGAAGACTGTCTTAATCCTGCTACGTTTATGCACAAAGAAATGAAAGCATCTTGTTTCCTCTCTATTCCAGGTGTATGGACTTAGGTAGACGTCCTAAGACTAGCTATCACAGCAGAGAGCTTTTGTTCAGAAAGTGAAGAAACTAAGAATTTTGAAAGGAAACAATATTAGCAAGTGTGTTTCTTCAAGGTGCTCTTCACTGTAAAATGGGTCTTAAAATGGTGTGTGGGGATCTGTTGCTGACTTTATCATCAGTAGATTCCTGTTTCAAATAATTTCAGCTAAGGAAAAAAGCACAAGGTCTTGTCTACACTTGGTCTTGCAAATTCAGCTTAGGCTTATGTTCAGGATGGAAATTTTCCTCTTCCTACATTTTTTAAGTAATAAGCGAAGTCAAATTACAGGACTGCATACAGTTATATATTCACTTATCACGTGCATGTCATTGAAGTCACCAACAAATTTATGCCCATAAGAAAATTAGAACACCTGGTTTTACTATGTGCTTCACTAAGTAGAGCAAAATAAGCCCGTTTACTTTAGATATGTGGGTTTTTTCAGCATTAACTGCTTAAGTTTTAACTTTTTATGTTCCAATATCTTCAATTAATACGAACAGTGATAAGTAGCAGATTTTTGAGCAGGTATTAGCAGCAAATTTCATTCCAACTTTTCCCAGGACATTCACTGTATTGAAAAGACATAGTTAACATTTTATTTTTGGAGAAAATCAAGAAAGATAGCTCACCATCTTCAGGAATGGAGTTGATGTGTCATAATTATAAGCACCTTTATCCTTCAGGATAAGAATATGAGCAGAGTCAATTATCACTTTCTTCAGGTTCATTATTGAGTGGAAAAGCCTGTTAAAAATTTTAGAGTCTTAGTTTTCAGTTGTTTTTATTCAATATGATAACATTAAAATTTAAAAATATTAAAGAACTCAAAAGTATGAGTTACAGAAAAATAAATGTAATTTTTAATGTCAATATAGCATGAAATTAAGAACAGCTAGTTGCAGGGGTCACCAGACTGCAATATGCAGAAATATTCTGAATTTCATTATAGTCCTACCTTGCATACTTGAAAATGAGGTACATCTCCACTCCACTGTTATGCTACAAAACCTATACCCTCAAAATACCAGGTACATTTTCAAAATCCTAATCTTAGAAAACTTCGTGGTTTATATGTTTGATTTCCAATATCTATAGTGGAGACAAGCCTGAAATGTTGGTCACAGAGTCAAGATTGCCTTTAAGCAGTATTAGAAAAACAATCAGAAACACAAAGATTTAAAATTATTACTATTATTTTCACTGCTTCAACCAACGCAAGGTTTACAAAATCTTAAATACAGAGCTGTGTAGTTTTATTTGTAAAGTGAAAAAAGCCTTTATTTTACTCTCTCATAATCAAGTGCATTGCACATGTTTATACCTTGATTATACCTATGCTTTAATAGATAAAAAAACTAACAAATTTATGGAATTTAAAAATACTTGTCATGAATGCAGTAGTTTAAACCAAGAAAGAGTATTTTAGAGGCATTTAAAACAATAACTTATTTAATGGACATACTCTACCATCACCCATCTACCATCATCTACCTTAATTAATCAAATTTGCTAGTGCTTAACATTTCAATATGTAACAATTTTCTGACCAAATGCATAATTAAAGCATATGTCTACATACAGACACATATATATGTCATACACTCTTCTTCAAAAAAATTCCACAAAGTATCTAGCAGAGTAATTTGTCAATACTGAGAAAGCAACTACCCACTAGACATAACAGCAATGAACAACAGACAAATTGAGTAGAAGATTGGCAACATGAAGATTTCCCACATCAAAGAAAAGTTGGTTACAGAGGGTGTAGGGTTTTCCAAGGAATATATGCTTAAATTAGCATGTCTCTTGATCATTGCTTAGCACAGGCAGATATAAAATGTTATATACAATAGTTACCACAGAAAATAGCTCTGTTATTACAGGTCTGAGTATGGTGTCTACCTAGCTTCTTTTGAACCTCAGAAATTTTGTTTGAACATCAAATTCTTACTTTAGACGATTAAAACTTATTTTGTAAATGGAGAGCATGGGTAACGAAATCCATCTCTCCTGTATAGCACCACTACACTTTCAGTACTACGTTGCTAGCTACAGCAAATCTGTATCTCTGAAATAAATACTTCTGTTTTAAAAAAGCAAAGAGTAATTAAGTTTATGTATTTATAATAAATTACCTAGTGCCATAATCCACAACTACCCAATCTTTAGATGTTCCTGTAATAGCGTCATGATGCTGAAAGAGTCCAAGGTTCCTCCTAGCTTCTGTCAGCAATTTATAGTTATCCACTGAAGGAAATACACTCATCTTCTCAGATTTACTGGACTGTACTAAAGCCAAGGAGTAGAGGATTTCAGCTGTCCTGGAATTACAGAGAAGAATCAAATATTTATACAGGTTTAAAAAGCAAAAAGGAACACATATTTTACCTGAAGAATACACTGATGTTTTTATATCTTTTGTCATGCCTAGTTCTGTGAGTTCTTTAAAACTTAATCTTGCATTTTTAGCCTGTTTCTAGCTTCAAATAGTTAAAAATCACTGCTGCACTTCACCGTCAACTGCAAGCTTCCTGCAAGGCTTCAGTGATGGAAAACAGAGTTTTAAAATAAAAATAAGACAGTACATAGTAACATACCATTTTCACAAATGCCTGAGATATTACAGATCTGATCTTAAAATGATACAGTAAGTAGACATACAATTCCCATTTCAAAAAGCAACTTATTAAATAAATAAAATTATCTTAAAGAAATCTATCAATCTATACACTCTATATAATAACCGTTCTGCTATTTGTACTTCAAGCAAACTAAATTCTCCTAAAGGCTTAGGCAGTTCCTACACCTGCTCACTATACGCTCACCTGAATGGTGAGAACACTGGATTCAAAAACCTTAGACTGAACAGAATGCAGAGCCCTTCTCTCCTACTTCATATGCAAGAGCCTAGCACTGAAATATTACCATTAGGCTCTCACTTGCTTTGTGAGAATCTATATTTATTTTACAAAAAAAAAAACCAAAACAAAGAACCCCAAACCTATAATTGCCAGTCATTATGAATATCTGACTAACAAGGATGCCTGTAGAAATTCTGGGAAACCATCTGTTAACTTTTGTTCCTGTCTCCTATTCCTAAAATGTTACAGTTCTGTTTCTGTAAGTCTGAAAAGTGTCAGATTCCTTTCCAAACTTTATTTGAGCTTAATGAATGTTTCTCAGGTGTTTGAAGAAACAGGAATATACAGGTTAATGTTATAAAAATCAAAGAAAGCAAAATAACGTATGTTCTTGAAGCAAATGTAAAATTATCTTCTAAGCATGAAAATAAAAAAATTTTAAAAATTTTAAAAAAAGGAAAATACATTAACTTTCACATTTACCCAAGCTGTTCATGAGTGCATGTGTTCAAATTTAAACTAGGTACAACAACAAATTTTAAAATCATTCTCAGCTTGGGTTTTCAGACTGTGCATTGGTACTAACTGTCAACATGAAAAATACCTTTGGATTCAGTTTGGTCTCTTTGTCTTTATGCATCACATAGGTGACAATTATGTAAAAACTGCAAGTAGCATGTGTCAAACTAAACTAAAAGGTACACTGCACATATAACAGCTCAATTCATTTTCATATTGTCAATATTTGAGGAATAGGATGAGATTTTGCTCTAACAGGTAAGATAACTGCTCAGAAGCTACACATAAAATCAAGGTGTTAAAAGTTGTAATTCTTTTTTTTATTACTAGTGCACTTAAGCTTAATGGCTGTGATTTTGATGTTGCTTAGTGCAAATTCCTACATCTATGCATTCCTCCTACTTTGCTCTATTACAGCTTAACTTGAAAGGAAAACAAGTATATTGTAGTTAAAAAGGCATCAGATACACAATATAGTGGTTAAACCCTGTCTGAAAGTTTTTCACCTTTTTTTAAAAATTTGACTTAGCCACTAAACACTGACCCAACTGTAGCTATGATGTAGAGAAACACAAAAAATTTCAGTCCTCAAAATACAGGTTAGATTTTCCTCCCCAAAGTCCACCTCATTTTTTTTTTTAAATAGGGAAGTACATTGTTAATAAACAGGGTAACAACCTTGAAACCAAAAGAAATAACATTAAAATGAAGCTATATAGTAAATACATTTTCAGTTCTTACTGCTTCCAGAACATCACTTTAAATCCATTTTGGATTTAAATCCAAATAAGGAACACTTGGAACTCTTTTGCCTTTCAGAAAAATAACTGATTCTGTTTTACAGATCCATTCAGCACATAGGTCTCCTAGATGCGAAATTTGCCTTTCGAATCTCAATATTATTCTAAACATTAGAATGGTTCGATGGTCACAGATGAAAGTCACTCAGAAGTGAAACCACAAGAAGCATTGTATTAGAGAACACTTCCACTTATAAGTAAGCATTTGCCTCTCTCTAATATCTTTCCATAAAAGCTGTATAAAGCCTTGGTTTTCTCATCTCTATTTCAAACTACTGCAGATTACCTAAAGTAGTTACCATAGATTTTCCACTTTGTTGTAATTTGTGACTCTATCTCTACCTGATGGGATACTGCAAATAGACCACAATTTGCTTCACTGATTGCTCAAAGACTATACTAGGTTACCTTTACATCCACTTTATATGTAACCTAAATAAAAAATAAATAATTTTTGCAAGAGTTTCTGAAATCTCAAGATGTCTTTTCTATCCATCTGTACAGTTAGAAGTATCACTGCAGCTCTTGTCCTGCTTCTGAATTACTTCAACAGTCTTTTTTGCAGACTTCCCATAATTTTTCTCTGATTACATCTGCAAAGAAAGAAATCACAGAGTGTGTTCCTAATTCATCCCCAACTATGCTGTTGTTCTTTGCAACTCTCCATTATTACATTAAACAAACTTCTGGTCACTGATTTCATCATCCTTCAAACTACTTCAATCCATCCATCTCTCACTTCAGATAAAAAAATCACTTATGTCTCAAATTAGCATTGATGCCAATCTCCATTACAAAATCCCTAAACTTTCATGTACTTTCTTTAATCCACAACCCCAAAACTTTTTTAAAAACAGGAAAAACCCAAACCACCACCTCTTTTCTTGCTTAAATGGCCAGCCATCATAGCAGGTCCTGAGGCTGAACACTGTTTTCTGGCTATTAAGTAGAGTGAAGTACTTCTTAATCCTGGTACTGCTGGAACTTAAAAGTATTCATCCTTGGTAAAGAATACACACACATACATATTTATCTTCCATTTATGGTTCATTCTCCCACATACATATATATATACATACACATAAATATGCACACCAGGTAGATATAAGTTAGCTCAAAAAGAGCTATGGAAAATTTAATCATGAGGTTGGGGTGAGGGTGTTATTAATTAAATATGATCATAATGTATTTCCACTGACTTCAAAGAAAATAAAAAATAAAAGACAAAAGCCCCAGTTCTGCTGTTCTCACAGCTAATATGCCATCCTTGAAGATTCTCCAGGTCTCTAAAAACAAAACTGCCAAAAACCCTGATATTAAATTGACAAGAACATATCTGTACATTTTGTTCTTACATGTTATTCACAGAGGATAACAAAGGATGAAAAACTTCACAGGTACATTTTTAGAAACGTGCTTTGTTTTAATTCAGAAGACTGAAGGTTTAGTTTTCTTCCAGAGATTCTTTACCTGTAAGTCTAGCACACTTTTCAGGAATTAATTGTAATTGAAATTCTTGCATGAAGGAATGTTTTAACAGTGTAAAATTTGTAAATACTAAAAATAAACTTGAAAGCAATCAATTTGAAGTTTTCTACAACCTAAGTAATAAAAAAACAGAAAAATGACAATAAAGTAAACACACTTAAAAATTTTGAGAAAAAAGGCTATGATAAAGCTAAAGGAAAATTAAATCCTTGGTGCATTTTAACAAACAGAAAGGAATTTAGGCAAAATAAAACAAAAAACTAAGTGGGAAATTCAACTTAAAAGGACATAATCTGACCTGTTTTCTATATATCTTGACTTTTCCAATAGCGGTATTAAACAAGGCTGTTTTCACTGATAATCAAAGATTCTTATGATAAAGTAATGTAAACAGAGCTAATTAGTATTTATAATGTTGATACAGTAAGTAAAAAATAAAATGCTTCTAAGAAAATCATATTCCTAGTGATACTCGATGCTTTATTTGTAAACTATTTCTGAATAGCTGTCAAACTTCCTAATTATTGTTAGCCTTACAAATGCCCTCTTTGTGATCTTCTAACATTCTTGGGTTTGTACATAAGTTAAACATAACATTTGTAACATTCCAAAGTTCTGACTAAAACACTGCAGAAGTCAATCCTCTGATAACTTCTCCTTACTATATTATTTTTACATTCTTCTGCCAAAGGGATCCTAGCCTTGCTTTTTGTCATTCCTCTCAGCTTCCATCTTCTTCTTCTCCTTCCTGACAGTCTTTGGCTTCTTTCCTCCCTCCTTTCCCATTTGTGAAACTTTTTTTCTTGCTGGTCAATACAATGTCTTCGAAGTGATGTTACATTGTCTCTTCCCTAACACCCTCCTATTCTCAGGCCCTTGATATCACTTGTCCTTAAACAGTTCTTAGTCCTTCTATTGCTTTCATTTCTTATTCACTAGTTTTCTTGATTTCCTCAGGTCTCTTACTCTGTATTCTTAGAGTGCAGAGAGAAGGCTAGAAAAAGCCACTTTCATCATAGGAAAAACATACTCGAGATCACAGAGTAGCTTAGCTGTGTCCAAAGTCTGCTTTACCAGAATAAAGACTTGATCCTTGGAAGAATGAAAACAAATTCTGCTAGATACGGAAGTTTTTCTTCTGAAACATACTTGTATCTGCCTCCAAAATGCTACTTTCCATGCTCCCAAAATGCTACTTTCCACAACTCTCTTGCTCCCTCCACTACTGCAGCAGCCATTATGACACAAAAAAAAATTGGCAAGAAATCCTTAAGGAAGGATTTCTCATCATTACAGAAGTTCTCCAGCACAAAAAGGTCTGAACAGCATGTAGAAGCACTACAATAGGTGTATTTTAAAGGGTCCCTCCAGAAGACAAAAAGCATCCTTTGACCAAGGATCTTTGGAAGAACAATCTTTTGGAAACATAGTTTCCAAGTTTTGGCAATAAATGAAATGTCCAGGGTTTATATCATAGGCATCCATCCCAGATTTCTTTCTGGACCCTTAAAATACAGTTAAATAACTTTACAATGTGTCTCACCTACAGCTGCTAAAGGGAGAACCACTTAAATACTCCATTAACAAAATTCAGCAATACTTTTTTCTTTAAAGAAGATGTAAACACTTTTCAGCAGAGCAGTACCTTATAATCTGACATCACTTGGCACACAATATTCCTGACTACTTCTCAGCTGCCTCTAACAACCCTTGTAAAATTCACACCTTTGTATTTCTCTCTTTTAGAGTTCACAGTATAGTCATAATGATAGGTTGATCTGACAGCTACCCAAATGCAATACAGAAATAAAAAGCATACTACCTGCTATTTTCATGGAATCAGGACTTGCTGATCACTTCAATAGTATTTTAGATAACTTATTTGTTTTAATGGAAAAGATATCATTGTATTTCTGTGAATTTATTAAAAAACCAGGTACACCAACAAATCCTTGTAACAAGAACTACATTTGGGGGCCATTTAGGCTATCCTTATTGTAAGTAAACTTAAACTGTGCATTTCAAAATCACTTTTCCATCTGTCCAACAGATTTAGAGTACTTATACATTCATTTCTCCCGTGTGCCAAGACATATATCATGAATTTACTGGATGGCAGTATTTACCGTAAGTAGGATTCCAGGACTCTATCCAGTCGTTTATAGAAGGGTCGTGATGTAAAGTATCCACTCCAGTAATGATGATCTCTGTCTGCATAGGTGAAGAAGTCTCCACTTAAAACAGGGAAAAACGAATTGCTCCTCTTTTCACCCAAATTGCTTTCTTTGCGCAGAGCTTCAAAGTAATCTGATAAAGTTCCAAACTGGGCCTGAATGAAAATTAAAATTACTATGACATAGGTCCATTTTCTTTATTTAGACATACGAAGAGAATGAATACGCTTGGTTTCATATACATTTCAGAAATATGCCAGTCTTCCAGCAGAATTATAGCAGAAATACTATCCTAAAGACCTTTAAAGTTTCCCTGCACACTTTTCAGACAAGCTGAACAGCTCTTCAAAAAGCACTTCAACTTCATTTCAACTCAGTACAAGAAAGACATGAACCTGTTGGAGTTGGGTCCAGAGGGGGGCCACAAAAATGATCAGAGGAATGGAACATCTCTGCTATGAGGAAAGGCTGAGAGAGTTGTGGTTCTTCAGGCTCGAGAAGGCAAGGCTCCAGGGAGACCTTACAGCAGCTTTTCAGTAGTTAAAGGGGACTTATAAGGGAGGCAGACTTTTTAATAGGGCCTGTAGTGACAGGACGAGGGATAATGGTTTTAAACTGAAAGAGGATAGATTCAGACTAAACATAAGGAAGAATTTTTTTATTATGAGTGTGGTGAAACACTGGAACAGGTTGCCCAGAGAGGCTGTAAATGCCCCATCCCTGGAAACATTCAAGGTCAGGTTGGATGGAGCTCTGAGCAACCTGATCTAGTTGAAGATGTCTCTGCTCCTTGCAGGGGTGCCGGACTAGATGACCTTTAAAGGTCCTTTCCAAGCCGAATTGTTCCCTGATTCTATGATTCATGAAATATCAAATACTTTTTTTTTTTAAAAGTAGAAATCGGTATTTAAAGTACAAGCTAAATCTCAACAAATAAGCAAAGCATTCTTCATGTCTTATGAGTAAGTCTCTAATACATGACTTAAGTAATATCTCAATATTGTTTAAGTAGATGTCTGGACTAAGCAAGAAACTTCATGGAATGCAACCAAAGCATAGTTGTCTTAATCTTGCATTTTCAAAATTAACTCTGTTTTGCTCCAGATCTCCAACAAATGCTTAACCCAAGATGACAGTTGATCAAAAAAAAAAAAAAACATTTGCTTTCAGAAGCTGTTTTTTTAAAACTATATACAAAGAAACTGTGTTTAGAGATGTAACATGGGGGAGTTAAAAAAATTCTTTATCTTCTGGTCATTTTTAAAAATGCTCAGACAAATAAGGCAATAACAGCCCTTTACAGGATACAAGACAGTACCCTCAAGCTTGAGGTGTACAAAAAAAAAGGGGGGAATAAAAAAGGGAGAGGGACTGATGTCAATGTTGCCAGCACTGAGAGATGTTAAAGAAGGCATAGATGGAAAACTGGATTTTGAATGAGAGTGGAAAAACAATTAATGAATGTGGGAACAGCACAGAAGATCACATTACCACAAGTATCCTCACAATAAACTATAATGATAATTCTTCAAATTTAAATTAAGTGACTTTTAAAAATTTATTTTTAACAAGCATACAAAATAACATGTTACAATTTGCAACAACAGAAAACAAGCTTTTAGTAAAAATCTTTTAAAAGTGACTTGGAATATAAGGACTACTACTGTGACAATGAAGATATGTTATTTCAACATTTAAAAAACCAAACCAAACAGTATTCACTCTTCAAAATCATTCAGAAGATCCAAGTATGTTAGGTGGTTATGGTATGATAACTTGCCACTTTGAATGGCAGTAAAGCAGAGAAAGAGACATATTGCCACAGAAATCCCAATATTAGTGATCCCTGCCTTACCAGGCACTTCTAGGACACTTGGTCTTTTCCCTTACTATCACAGACACCTACAAGACAGAATTCAGAAGAAAAAAAAACAGTGGACCAAGAGAAATCAGGTATAGATGACCTCCCTTCTGTATGCTGGGTCACATCAGAGGAAGAAAACCTCACCAGAGGAACCAGCAAAGTTGAAGAAAACTCATTCTAATGTCAGGTGAGTGGAAACAGTGAAATAATCTGGTAGACTCTTCTACAGGCATATAAAAACTCTCAGCTTAATTTATGCATAATAGATGTAAAGGAGATCTCCAAATGGGAGGTTAAACTCCCTGAGAGCAAAACAGATATCTTTTACAGTAATCTATGACATACTTTTAGGACCATAGAATAGATGCTGGCGTGAGAATCTCAATGCTAACAGACACCACTAGAAATGGTGTCACCACCACAGATTTGTCTGAAAGGGTAAATCTCTCATAAGATCAGAAAGGCAGAGTAGGCAATCCCTTGTGTAAGTAGTAATATCCTAGGCATCTCAACACTTAAGGAAGAAATGTGGACTCTCTCTTTATATAATCTAGGTTCTTAGGAAGCTGACCATGACCTCTTACTTGCCTGTGGAGTTACAGTCCACTGCAGAAAGTGCAGCAGAGTGTGACAGTTCTCCACCTAAGCTCATATTTCCAAGGATAAATGACATCAGTTTTAAAACAAAAACAAAAAAAAAACCAAACACCAACCCCCCCTCCCAAAAAAAGAAAAAAGAAAAAAAAAAAACCCAATACCTAAAAAACAGAGGGAGAAAGAAAAAAACCAACTAACTAAATAAAATGAAAAGGAGACATGCTCCAGTGCCAACAGTGCTCCAGCTGAGCAAAGAACCCTAGGTACAAAGTAGCTGAATGAGAGGATGGCATATCTTTTTATCTGGGTATTAAGAAGCAGAAAAAGCGTTGGATACTTCTACAAGGGCCCCAAGGGCTAGTGTGATTCCCAAGGCTTTAATCCAGGTGGGCAAGCCAGGGCTAATGAATTAGACTTCTAGAGTCCTTGACAATGGGCTGAGCAGAACCTTTCAGATAAGGAACTTACAGATGCCTCAGGACAGGAGTGGTCCTTGAAGAATGACCTCAGAATTAGAACCTTCAGCTTTTGTCCCAGAGAAGAAATCATCCAGCCCAGGTTACTAGGAATGGAGACTACAGAAAGTATACTGCTGTTAGTAACCAAAGAGTAATTACCTGCACACTATATCCCTTTTTGAGGGGAGTAAAGCTGGTGAAAGCAGCAAGCTTTATATTTAAAAGATGGGCTGTAGATTTAAAAGATGTAAAAGAGTACTCTAGAGGTCTGTCTCCCCCCACTAAGACACACCAGGCATTCACATACATCATGTCACCCACAGCCCATAAAAAAAATGCAAAATCCAGCTCTCAAACAAGCTGTGATCCCAAGAGATCATCTTTCTTATGCAGAACACAAGTCCAGAAGTCAGCAGGAGTAACTAACACACTACAGGCAGTACTCAAATCTGCAGTTAGAAGAATGGGGGGGGGTCTCAGAAAAGGTGAGGGGAAAAAAGATGCACGCACAACTAACATATGAAAGAGACCAGACTAGGTTTAAAAAGTCTAAATGTGAAAGCAGGAATAGTCGTCTCTCATGTGATACCCAAGAAAAAACAAGTTTGTGGTCCCTATTTCTTATTTCCATGCTGAAAGATGACGAAAACTTGTCTGAGTACAGAGAACATCTACAGTACAAGAAGTGTCTAAAGTACTCAGCTTAAACATTAGAATGTATCAACGTGTATATTAACACTCAAAAATAATTAATGATTTAAAGTGATATCTCATCTGATAATTCTGTTAGTATATTCACTCCTTTTGTAGCCAGGTCCATCTCTTAGATTTTATTGTATACAACAACATGTGCCAGCAATGACACCTCTTAGGATTTTTTGTGTTTGTTTTGGGATGTAAAACCAAGACAACCCAAGCAAAGCAACAAAATTTGCTTGAACTTCTAATAAGAAAATACAATATTTTAAACAACAAAGCCTTTAAGCCTGAAATAACAATGCCTGAAGCCTGTGAAAACAACAGTACTAAGAAAACAAGCAAACCTAATAGCTGTTCTCTAAAATAATCTATTTTGG
>JANXJC010000078.1:24058933-24071053 GCA_027564655.1 Leptodon cayanensis
GCATCAAGAAGGGCTTCTGTATGTACACAGGTGACAAAAGAAAGACCAGGGCCTGCTGCTGAATGAGACACGGGGCCTGGTGACATAAGACATGGGAAAGGTACTGAATATCTTCTTCACCTTAGTCTTTACTAGCAAGACCAGCCTTCATGAATCCCAGGTCCCAGAGACCAGGAGAAAAGTCTGGAGTAAGGAGGATGTGCCCTTGGTGGAAAAGGGCAAGGTCAGGGAATACTTAAACAAACTGGACATACATAAGTCCATGGGCTCTGGTGGGATGCACCCACAAATACTGAGGGAGGTGGCTGACTTCACTGCAAGGCCACTCTCAAGAACCTTTGAACGATCATGGTGATTAGAAGTGCCCAAGGACTGGAGGAAAGCAATATCTTTCCTATCTTCAAGAGCAAGAAGGACCACACAGGGAACTACAGGCTGGTCAGCCTCCCCTTGATGCCTGGGAAGGTGATAGAGCAGCTAATCCTGGAAATCATTTCCAGGCACACGAAGGACAAGAAAGTCAATAGGAGTAGTCAGCATGCATTCACCAAGGGCAAATCATATTTGACCAACTTGAGAAACTTCTATGACGAAATGACTGACTTGGTAGATGAGGGGAGAGCAGTGGATATTGTCTACCTCAACTTCTGTAAGGCTTTCAGCACTGTCTCCTGTAACATCCTCATAGAGAAACTGCTGATGTATGGGGCTGGATGAGCAGACAGTGAGATGGACCAAAAATCAGCTAACAGCCAGGCCCAGAAGATGGTGATCAGTGGCATGAAGTCTAGCTAGACGTCAGTAACTAGCAGTGTACTCAGGGGTCACACCTGGGTCCAATCCTGTTTAACATCTTCGTTAATCATTTGGATGATGGGGCAGAGTACACCCTCAGCAAATTTGTAGACAACACCAATCTGGGAGGAGTGGCTGATACATCACAGGGTCATGCTGCCATCCATAGAAATGTTGACAGACTGGAGAAATGGGCCAACAGGAACCTCATGCAGTTCAACAAGGGGAAGTGCAAAGTCCTGCACCTGGGGAGGAACAACCCTAGGCACCAGTACATGCTGGGGGCCACCCAGCTGGAAAGCAGCTTGGCAGAAAATGACCTGGACATCCTGGTGGACACCAGACTGAACGTGAGACAGCAATATGCCTTTGCAGCAAAGAAGGTCAATGGCATCCTGGGCTGCATTAAGGAGGCATGTTGCCAGCAGGTCGAGGGACATGATTCTTCCCCTCTGCTCAGCACTGGTGAGGCCACACCTGGAGTACTGTGTCCATTTCCAAGCACCCCAGTACAAGAAAGACATGGACGCACTAGAGAGAGTCCGGCGAAGGGCCACTAAGATGACGAAGGGACTGAAGCAGCTCTCCTATGAGGAACAGCCAAGAAAGCTGGAACTCTTTAGCCTAGAGAAGGCTTGGGAGGATCTTATTAATGTGTACAAATACCTGAAGGAGGAGTGCAGAGATGGAGGAGCCAGGCTCTTTTCAGTGGTGCCCAGTGACAAGACAAGAAGCAATGGGCACAAACTAAAACACAGGAGGTTCTTCCTGAACATCAGGAAACACTTTTTCCCTGTGAGGGTGACTAAGCACTTGCACAGGTTGCCCAGAGAGGTTGTACAATCTCCATCCTTAAAGATACTCAAAAGCCATCTGGACACGGTCCTGGGCAACTGGCTCTAGATGACCCTGCTGGAACAGGATGTTGGACCAGATGATCTCTAGAGGACCCTCCCAACCTCAACCATTCGGTCATTCTACTATCCAAATGTTAATCAGAAGCAGTCAAAAAAAGCCAGGAAGAAAATGAGGACTCAAAAACTTCCACTGGAATAAACTGAAGCCAGATCAGGCTGAAATCACTGCACTTATGCCAAGACATCCAGAAGACTGATGTTAAATCATTTTTACCTTTCATATAACATCATCCTCGGTAAGAATTGTGCAAAGGACTAATTACAAATTACATCATCTCTTGAACAGGTTACATGACTACAAGTGAAGAATAAGCTCCAAGTACGTAGTCAGTAAGAAGCAAAAAAGGTTAAAGACAAGTATTTCCTGGCCATATTTTAATTTCATTTCTAAGTATAAAATTCTAATATAGTAAGCAAGGACTTTGTAAAAACAGTAGACAAATAGAAATTCAAAAAGGATGCTGACTGTCTTCATTATGGCTGCTTCAGAAGACAGTCATGTAATTACAAGCCTTTCAATTAAAACATTTGAAAACTTACCAGTTGTCTTTTTTTCCTGTATGGGCTTATTCTTTCTCTATACTGAGGAACTCAAACTGCTAAAGTTATGCAAGTCTTAGGCAAACATCACAACATTTAGCCCAGTGAACAGTAAAATATTGCACAGAAGAAATAAAAGTATAGCTCATGCCTCTTCAGGCCACCTTTTTAAAGAGTGATTCATGCCTTATTTTTAAAAGGAGGAACATTACTAAGAACAATGTTAGATGCTTCAGTAGTTGAAAGGGACAAGAGAGGAGACACTTCACCGTATTAGTTAAAAGACCTTCCAGCTCAGCAGGATGGCTATTGAGAATTTTTTCTTTGAGCACAAATTCCGGATACTTCTTGAACCACTGACCTAAAAAAGCATCAGGTCATAACTATATTTAATCCAGAGTTCCTAATTTTGTTGCTTTTATTACCTAGCTCCATTTTTAACTTTTGAAAAAAGTATGCATTAGTCTTCTATTTAATTTGAATTACATCAATTCTCAATTCGGTGTTATTTTCAGTGGCCATTTCTATCACAATTTCCTACCTACTTACAAACACCATAAATAATAAAATATAATTTCCTGATTTACAATTCCTCCATGAAAAAAATCCTTTAGCTATCCTACCCACAAATCTTTTGGGTCTCATGTTATTAGTAACTTGGTTTGTTCGATTTATGCAAAGAAAGTACGTCTCCGAGTAGCAAGTCCTGGTAGTATTTCTCATTGAAATATCACAAAGGTTTTTAATCCATATTTGAATGCATTCTTATAATGGTTTCTCCATTATTGGAGGCTATAATGAACTCCCGTAATTTATTCAGTGAAGCCTCTTTTGCCTTCATTCTCTAAAGTGATTTTTATCCAAACACTATGTCTCACCTATATTAGCTCTTACTTCTTTCTAGTCTCTCTTTTTTTTTTTTTCCCCTCATACACTTAAAAGACAAACATGGAAAAAGTAAGGTACAGATCTGTGGGTTTAAGTTAACATTTATGAACAGCAGGTAATTAACACTAACAAGCTGCTATAGAATTAAAAATATAGTTAAAAAGAACAATGCTTCAAATAATCTACTCAGAATTTCTCTGTCTTTATAAAAAAATCTAGAAGAAAATAAATTAAATGAACTTGCAGAATACATCAGGCTTGGCAAAGTATTAAACAGTAAAACTGTATTCAAATACGGTAAACTAGATCAGCTCATTAACGTGGTGTTACAGGAATTCTGCTAAAGTCAAGGTCTTAGATTCCACAACTGAAATGCAGGTCAGACTCACACGATGAGAAACCGTATACAGAAGCAGTATTAAAGTGACTTAATGATGATGGTGGATAACCTGCTGGGTACAAGGTACTAATGCAATGACATGAAGAACATTAGAGCCCTCCCTCCCTGTGCAAGGCAAGGAAAGAAAGTGTGAGTAGGGGAACAGTATTAAGAATATTCCCTGCTATATTTGTTACTTAAGTAAATGCATATAACCTTAAAAGTAAAGAAAATTATCAAAAAGCAGTTTAGCTACTACAGCCTAGCATTAGGTAGGTAGGTACATTAGCTGATATTAGGTACATGTTCTGGCATTTTGCAAATGTGAAGCAAAACATGAGAACAGTTTAAGCAAACATGTTTTACTTTCCATTCATATCAGGTTAACACATCCAAGAATTTAAGCCAACCCCTTTTACCTCAAAATTCACAATTCACATTTATTATAACTTTTCTAATGCACCTAAAAAAGCACATCCCTTAATATGGTAACAGACTGTACGAGGAATAACCTGCTAACAATCCAGCAACTTTAAAACATGTAATCATAGTTCCACATGCTTTACTGTCCTGCACAGATGTCTTAATGTACATTAGAAACAAGAACAGCCAGATATTGTCTTTAAAAAAAAACCTACTTTCTCTGTAAAAGACATATTAAGGCGGTGCCTACCCCTGAAGAGCATTATGAATGATACATCAGAGGTTACAATTCTTCTAATATGTGTACTTATTCATCTTAAATCCACTGTCTTTCTCCTGCAATAGAAATTCTCATTCTCGAAGTGAAAGTAAGCTGGACTTCAAAATTTAATCTTTTCTTTAGAGTACTATGAATATTTATAGTACTCCCACAAGACTCCCAAAAACAGTACAGATCACAAACTTCACACAGTATTCTCAGTGCTCCTGAAACACTCCATTAAAACTGAATATATAAGAGTCCATGAACTCACAAGCATCACCAGAAAGCAAAATAAATTCAACTTGAAGTGTTTGACTTTAAAAAACTTCAACCTCCCCAGCTCATGCCAACCAGTCAACATGGTATATGTTCCTTTTTTCTGATCAAAGTGCCTATACAAACCAGAGACACACAAGAATGCTGAAGTACAGAAATGGCATTCCAAAGGGAACACAGTGCCTGAGTTTTTAAATTACTAGTTCGTGAACATTCTTTACCTCCCCATCAAGACCCATCTACACATATACCCCTAAAATGCAAAACCTATTTAAATCAAGACTATCCACTATTTCCAGTTTATTTGTCATCAATTTTAGAACAATTTGGGGAAACTTGAAAAAGACTCAAATTCTTTCCAAAGAACTTCTGATAGTACTGGACAATAATCTGAGTATAATCACTGGGTTTTCTTCAGGGTTTTTTAAGAACTTCTAAGCCTTCTGAAATGTTGGCTCTTCGTAATCACTATTTAATTTCTAGACAGTTTAAAAAAAGGTAAAAAGGAACAGTTTCATAATATCTGTTAAACACAACAGTCACTTTAACAATTCTGTTAGGTCTTAGATTAGGAGCTTAGCACCAAGCTTTTACCAGTAATTAGACATTTTCAGAATTAAAAGGTAATAACGGCTAGGACTCCAGCAGAATAAGAGAAAAAGACATACTGCTTACCTGTACATCTGAACCATGAGTTCCACTTTTTGAAGCAAACAAACAATCCTCAGAATCAACTGCAAGCAAAACTGAAGCAGAAGGAAAGAGCTCAGAGACAGATCCTTGACTGAAGTTTATAGCCTCTGGATTTTTTTGACCATCCTTTACTGATTCACTCAGATTGATCACAGAATCTCGTATGTTTGAAATAATCTCATTATTTTCTGCCAACAGGCGTTCTAAGTGATCTATTTTTTCTTGCAGTATTGAAAGCTGGCCCTGTAAAATAAAAAGTAAAGTTTAATTATTTCCCAGACCAATTCTTGACATAATTTAAAAAAAACAAAAAACAACCAACAAACAATTTCACAATAGTTTATGATCACACAAAATAAATCAAATAAATCTTTATTTTATATTTTATGTAAAGACAGACCAATAAGAAATTGAGCCAACATATGAAATCTTCTCCTTTCAGAATAAGGGAAAAGAGCAAAAGTTACATTTTCCACTATGAACTTGAATTTGCAGCACAAGATTTAATCAGCGATACAAAGATATTCTTAAAAGGTCACACTGTTTGAAGTACCAATTATCCCAAATTTAACTTTTTTGATGCCTTTCATAGTTTTTGTCTTTCATAGGTTTTTCATAGATCTTTTCTTTTATCATCCTATCAGAACATCAAGGAGAAAACGATGTTTTAGAAGGCAGTCACATCATGATGGGATTAACAGGATGTATACATTTTAGGTTTTTCCTGTACATGTAAAATAGTAGCTTAATAAATACTAAGTTTCTTATTTTCAGTGAAATTTAGAGATAAATGAACAAAAGCACTTAATGGGTGTAAAAAGATCCCTTAACATCCTGATTATAGCAATAATCAGTACAATTGGACCATTACAAACATCAAAATAATCCTGTAAAAGACAGCTCAAACTGATAGCACTTTCAGTCAGAAGGTCATATTCAGTGGCCAAACAGGATTCTGTAGATAGTTCTAGTGTGCACCGCAAGAAGAAGGATATAAAATAACATCAGTGTGAATTGAAAAGAAGTCAACCCATCTCCCAAAGCAACACGGAATGAGAGACAGATACCATAAACCAATTTCATAGCATCTAATCACTGCATTGTTGGAATACAGGAGGAAGCATAGCAGAACAATATACCTGGAAATGCTACTGCCCTCTCATGTACTAGCCACTCCTTCCAAATGATTTGAGGTATGCTTTTTCTCAGGCATGAATGTGCTAGCTTTTACAGAATCACAAAAGCCCAGATTATTTGACATGTTTTTAGGGATATTTCATCTTAACGGTAATTTCTTTCTTTCCTCAGACTGACTTCAACCTAACAATAATAAGAGAAGATAAAGAACAAAAAGCTAGTCACTTCCTAGTATTAAAGTTGTGGTCAGACCCCAAAATATACAATGTATGATTAAGTTTTTTTTCCAAGAAGCTGTCATTACAACAAAACCCTCTGCAGATTCAGGCATGTACATTTCACCCATTACATTCAACACAAATAACATTGATCCAGTAGACAGCTACTCTGTGACCTATGATTTTAATGACAGGCATAACTTTTTCCTAGCACCAATGCCTTATTTTCCAAGTAATATGGAGTAATATTAGAAACAACATCTGTACATGACACTTTTCTCCCATTTGACAGTAATTCACTTGAGGTCTTTGCATTTTCCTTTTAAGGGACAAATTGCTTCCCTCAAATGCCATGTTAATTCCAACTTCTGCAGCTAAACTGTAGTTCTCAGAGGATTAAGCCTGCTTTCTAAATTGTGATGAGCACTTTCTTTTAAATTCTGTTCACTTTGAGAAGTCTGCAGGAATAAAAAATCCACCCCTTATCAAGAGATATCAATCAGCCTTTTGGGTTCTACTAAATCATCATTCCCGTAATTCTATCTTTATGGAAGTTCTTTGTAATTCTGCAGAAGATACATTTTAGGGTTTTTTTTTTTATCCTGTTGGTAAGTTTTTCCCCCTCATTTTTGGGGCTGTGTAAAGTGCTGGCCCACTGCTTTGTTTTTGGTTTTTTTTTCTTAGATTGATACATCCTGAAAACAATAACAGGTTTTAAAATGCAACACAGACAGTTACTGCTTCCCGAAAGACAAAAATATATTTTGACATCAGATCCAGATAAGCTAATTAAGATGGAGGGCCAACATCCTAGAATCTCAAAAATTTAAAGACAAATACTAGAAACTTACAAAATAGATGAACTGAAAAACAACAGGAAATCAATATGCAGCTGAAGGGATACTGCAAAGAAAAAAAAAAAAAAAACACTGTAGTCCCATGCCCCCTGGTGGCACAGAAGAAACAACCAGACTGAAATCTTTCAAATGCTATATTAAAGACAGTGTGCACATTTCTGTGTAAAACTAGTAATTTCCCTTTCAATGTCTGTGACATTTTAAAAGAAAAAAAAAGGTTTCTACTCAGAAAACTAATAGCTTGTTATCCACTCTAAAAATCATATATATAAAATAATACTCATTGGGGCTTTATAGGCTGCCCAACATCAGCTCTGGTATTTAGATTCCTAAGAAGCTGAAGTATAGCTGCCATCTATACAGATTATTACATGCTTCACTGCACATGACTATAGTTCACCAAAGTTACCAAGTGTGTAAGCAGCTAAAATCCTGTTCACACCTATCCCACCACTATATAGGCTGCCTCTACAACTGTAAAATCAGACAATGTTTAAACTTTGGATTCTCATTCACGTATGTTCTAGAAATGTTTTACCTCTAACTATAAGGAAAGAGTTTTATATTGCTTAGCAATAGCCTGTCAACTACCTGGTCATAGATTACACCACCAATCTGCCTTATGTCATTTAGCCAACTATAGTCTCTCCAGCACTGGCCAATAACAGACAGAAAAAAAAAAAAAAAACCAACACTAAAAAACCCACCAAATATGTGTTTAGACTGATCCTTCTGCTGGCATGTACTGCCAAACTCCAGCAGTCAGATAGAAACTTCCAATCTGGAGATCATGTCATATTTCATATCTCCAAGATGGACCTTTTATTTAACTTATTATACTTTAAACCTTCAAATATCTACAATAATAAACAGTAAAATGGTAGAATTGTTATGTGACAAAACACCTTTCTTTGTAAACTAAGTTCCCTGCTTCCAGTGACATGAGAAACAGTATTTTGTTCCCTGGTGATGTTCAAACAACAATTATATATGTTGCTATATAATTCCAGCAATAATTCATTTTCAAGCTGGAGGGTTCAAGCCTACCTAGGTCTCTGAAGAGCAGTGACTTTGTGAAGCCTGTTAAAGTATGCTACTTTAACTTTGGAGGTAGATATTCTGTTATTTGGAGAAAAAAAAATCCTTAAAAAGACCTCCCATTGTGGAACTTAACAGAGGACATTAATAAAGACAACCCTGCTTTCTTTTCTGAACACTATGAGATGCATCACGCCTGTCTTCTAAAGCATTTAAACATGCCATGTACCAACTCAACTTGAATGCAAAACATGAAGGAAAAAGCTACAGTTAAGAACATGTAACTATGACCTCATGCAGTATCGACAAGCAACTAAATCTTTTGAGATTTTAAAAATATTTTCAATTTCTGTTGTGAAATGCATCAGCCATGAGTGTTAACTTTAAGAAATAACAGTGTCACAAACTAGAAGTGGATCCGAGTTGTATGCAGTATGAAAATAGTTAATGTCAGGAATCCATTCTCAAGTCAAAAATTTCACATAGATCTACATTAGGCAAAAGCTAGGTCTATTTTCATTGCACATTCACCTTTTCTCCTTGCTCATTTTAAATAGATAGGAGTAGACAATGCCTAGAACATAGTATTCAATAGTTTGGGGTTTTTTTTAAATATGAGCTAAACATGGAAAATATTGCAACTCTTCAAGACAATAAAATTAACACATGAAAATAAATGAAATCAGTTTCAACATTTTTAGAGGAAGGCAACCAACTTACACTGCCCAACTTAAAATGTCAACGCCAAACAGTACAAAACAGTGAAGTACTTTAAAACTGTTTCATCTTATTGATTGCTAGTAACAGATGTTGATTTACTAGTAAAACAGATTAGAAGCATGTTACAGGGCGCATTAAATAGGTCTAATTAAAAAATTAAACATACAGGTCCTCTCCATTACTAAAGAAGTACTCTTAAGAGTATTTTGTTTTAAAATAAGTTTGAAAATTTTCCACGTTTGGGGGTGGGGATATTTTGTTTTGTTTTGTTTTCATCTGAGCAGAGATGCACCAATTTTACCTTAACCAATTCTGCCTGAAATTTCGTAATCTGTATGGCTTTGTAGATACTGGATAGAAAAATTTGGCTAGCTGTACAATTGATAAATGTCAACAGACCTCCCCCTGACTTTATAGCATCAAGTCTTCTCAGAAAAGAAGCAATCCTGACTTTGAGCCCTGCCTAACTGCACAGAAAATTGGAGGAAGGCTGTCAGGATAAGTATGCCTTAGTCCAAGTGAACATCATTAAAGGATGCTCTGTTAATCTACATACTTGTTTTAACATAAGGAATAGCAATGTGAAGTTATGTGAATCACCTGGCCTATACAACCAGTTAACAAGTTTATAACAACTTCAGTGTAAACTTTTTTTTCATTTCTCTCTGCCCTTATACATTGATAAGATTGTGCAAATAAAGATTTTATTAAAAAGCAAGAAAGGCAACCCTGCTGTTATTGCACAGAAAAAAAACTTCTACAAGAAGTGCAAAGTACCAACAAATCCAACTGTACCAAAAGTAAGTACAGCTGCATGGTAGAAGAATGGCATCACATGAGCAGCTCATCTGCTCACCATCCCCATGCTTACATAGGGTCGGACTTAACCAACAAAATCTTCCCATGTGAGGACAGCACAGATGAGCACACCTTCCTCCCATTTGGAACAAAAACTGTCCATACTTGCTAGCTGCACTGAGCAACCTGCCACTGCCACTACCACCACATGAACCAGCTACATAACAGTTCCTTATGCTTCAGTCAGTCCGAACCCTTCAGCAGTTTTCATGCCCCAAATACTCTAAAGCAGTCTGCTTTCTCACTGCCCTCTGCTTGTCCTTCTCCATTTGCTTCTGACACCAGTCTGATCAGTAGCAAGGACTCTCTCAGAAAGAAGCATACTGCAATCCAGCACAAGGAGGCATGTTCAGTAACACAATGAAAGATCAAGCTACTTTATTCTGGGGAATTGGAGAATGGACAGTTTCTCCCATCTAACCATTGTACATTGCAGAAAGGATATTAGTTGAAACTGTCATTTCCTCAGTGAACGTTCACTCCTTCTCTAAATGCAGTCACTTTCAACAGGCCACTAAGAACCATTTCATCAGGAAAAAGACAGCTAGCTCAAATAATTGAAGTGGGAGTATGATAGCCCACAGATGACGAAATCTCAGGGAAACAGGCAGGCAGAAGAGAAATGCACATTAGACACTTCTGAGGTTAGGTCAGCTGGAACTTGATTATTTGTACCCAGACTCAGCCAGCAACCACCAAGCGCTTCATTCAAAACCAGCCAGAGCCCATTCTCCTTCTCACCCACATGAACAAGCAGGAGATGACAAAGGAGCTGGCAGTCTCCTGCATAAGAGGGTCTGGTGTACCGATGAGCTGTGGTGAAGAAAGCAGAGTACCGCAATGAAGAGAGTTCTCCAGGGGATGTGGAATTCAAGTCAAGATCATTTGCCTATACAGATTTACTGCAGTAAGCAGTGAGGAAAATGGACTCAAAGTCTCATTTTCTGGCTGCATTGAATAGCAGTCGTCTTAATAATTTTCTGCACCAGTCTTGTCAATAACTATTTCCAGGTACATCTTCACAAATCATGTACTAACTTCACTAAAATCTTGACATAAACGTCTGATCAGATGCCAACATACCAAGACGGCAAGACCAAAAAGCATTCTCTGTTCACTGTTAAGAGCACTGTAGAGTGAACAGAACATACTAAATGTAGAATTAAATCGACACCTGTACAGAAAAAGCAAGCAGGTAAAAATTAAAAATGCAACCTGATGTAGCATCAAATCTTAATATTCAAACACACTGTTTCAGCATATATTCATATTGCAAGGTAGGACATAGAACAAAAAAAAAAAAAACCCAAACAAACATACAATGCATCGGTCAAAAGGACAAGTCAACATTTAAAGCCTTTATTAATCTGGGCACAAGGCTTATGTGCATTTGTGATGATGAAAATTACGTAAGTAACCTTGTTAATAATTTCCTGCCTTTAAAGTACCATTCAAAACAAGCTCACTTTACAAAGACACTGGAATTCTTCTGAATTAACTGAACTACAAAAGTCTGTTCTCTCAAAAAATTTGAAATTTCTATTCCAAAGATGCAGAAGCCTGACAAATAGATTCTAAGAAGCTGATGGACTTCCACATTCTCTTTTACCAGAGGCAGCAATAACAGGAGTGTTTAATGTGCCATTACTCTAAACTTAAGTTTCATGTAATTTATGGAGATAAAAATAAGGCATGCTGTTAGGGACTAATTTGACACCATCATCAGTGATCTGAAAGCAAGGAGAGAAAGGAAAGGGAGATGGAGACAAATGTAGAAATATTCCCTGTTTAAAGTGAATTAATCTCAAAAATATTCACTACTACTCTGGCTGATATGTTTCAGGTTCATTTCCTGATTCCCCTCCCTGCCCTATACTGAATATTATTATTATTATTATTGAAATTTAGGATTTCTTCTGCTGAGCTTCTAGTACTTTGTAAAGGAGGAGGGGCCGTCTTTGTGAACATAATTACAGGTCAGTAACAGTTCTTTGTACTTCCTAATGTTCACAGAGTGTATTTGTCTTTGCTTGAACGTTTTGTGTAAAGTTTTGGCTAAGCAGCAGCCAAGCAGAAGCTAATAGCCTCGTTCAATTACAGTCTGTAAATCTGGTGCAAA
>JANXJC010000078.1:24077859-24144356 GCA_027564655.1 Leptodon cayanensis
CCGCCGCCGCCAGAGCGCCGCGCTCCGCCCCCGCGCACCCGGGCGGGTGGGCGGTGCCGCGCGCGATGTCACGGGCGCGGCACCGCCCCCACCGGCCCGCGCCGTCCCAGCGCTGCGGGGGAAGCGCGCGCGGCGGCCGTTGGGGGCGCCGCCGCCCTCTGGCGCTTGGCGGCGGGGGGAGCCCGGCTGCCGCCCCTTCTTCTCAGGCGCGGGGCTTCCGTGAGGAGGACAGCCACGCTCCCCCCGCTTCGGGGCGGCAGGGCCGGCCCCGAGCTGCCTGCCACCGGGTGGCGCGGGGACGGCTGCTCCGCGGCGACGGCGGCGGCGGCCGCTCGGAGGCGGCGGCCTAACGGTGTCCCCGCGCCCGCCCGGCGGCGGGCGGTGTGTGGCGGGCAGCCTCCGCCGTGGGAAGTGGAGAGGCTGGAGGGGGAAGCGAGGGGGCTGCCTTGGGCCTCCGCAGTCCTTCCCGGGCCTTGCCACGGCCCCCTGCGGCGCGGGGAAGGGCGGCCGAGGAGCGGAGGGGGGAGTGCGGTGTGACCTCCGGCACCGAACCAGCCCCAGCATCCCCGCGTTGTTTAGCAAAGGCCCGTCGTACAGCAGCTTTCTGTACGAGTCGTGTTCCTCCGCTAACAGCATCAGACACGTCTGTGGGCCACTGAGAAGCTCCAGCTTGGGCCAGGCTTTCCTACCTCTGAACAATTAGCAAGCTCCATGAAAAGCACCGCAGGAACGGGTCACAGCTGTAATGGGCTGGTCAAGGGCCTGCCGTTCAGATTGCCCTGCTCCTCCTTTGCAGTGTTCAGCTCCTTCTAATTTTCACAGACTTAGGCTGCTCAGGTTTGAAAATGTTAATGCCTGGTGTCTGCATCCGACCAATATTTTGGGAAAGTACTTAAGACGCATTGGCTGCTGAGGGCTAGGCGCGTGCTGAAAACATCTTTTACCACTGTGCGTGTGCTGCTTTTTTAAGGACTGTCGTTGAGACATACCCCCTATGACTTGAAGTCAGGATGTGTGTGTTAGCGTCGCTACTTTGTTCTCTTTTTCCATGAAAATTCCCCCGAAGTTGTTAAAACTGTAATAACATAAAAATATTTGGCCAATAAAGTTCAGTAGACTCTTGCAGGAGCCAAGAAGCTTAAATGGTTGCTAAGTTTTTCCATGTTTGGAGCTTGTTCCAACTTCTTATAGAACCTACTTCAGGGCTCAATTATTTATAACTTCATCACCCCCACCTCCACCGCCCCCTATCTCCTAATGGACAAAAAGTTAAAAGTGTTTGTTTCTGGCTTTGAGAGGCAGTACAGGATTCCTGCAGTTATTGGATATGGACTTTATGAGCTACTGGGGTAGGAATTGCTGACAGCAGAGAAACTGCCTCTCTCATACATGGTGCACTATTGTGCATACTGACTGCATTTAGGATATTTTACTGCAGGGGGCTGAGAAAGAGAGGTTGAAGAGAAAAGCAGCTGAGCAGCGGGGACAATACAGGGAATAACCTGGGGAAAGACAGAAAGATGGTGGCTGGTGTAGGAACAGAAGGGGACTGACAACCAGTGAAAGCCAGGAATAAGAGATGAAGCAGGTTAGGGGAAAGAATGACAGCGGAAGGGCACAATGCTTGGTGTCAGGCAAAATAGAGGAAAGATGCAGATGGGTCTCCTACAGAATCTGGGATAAAGCCCAGGAGTTTTGAAACCTGACATTACTCTGCTGTTCAGCAAAAAGCTGCAAACACAAGGATCTTACCATTTTACATTTGTTCTATTCCCCCTCTAGTGGCAGATCCCCACAGAAAAGAAAATGCTTCTTACTCCATTTCTTGTTTTATTAGTGGAGCTCAGATTCACCTTTGTGAATGCAAAAATCCAACTTTGCCATGATCTATGAAAGATGTCATTTCCAAATTTCTTTTGCTTAAGGAGGAAATTATATTTAAACCTACAGTAAGCTAACAGTAACCTACAGAAAATGGCCTCAGGATTTGGGATGTGTATTATTAAGGTTGACTCTGAAGCCTTTGTTCATCTTGTACATTACCAGATAGATATTATTTTTCTTCTTTTTTTCATGGAATATTTAGTTGATTCATTGAAGAGAGTAATGGGGTGCCTAGAGGGAAAAACCAGGGCTGTGAACAAACCAGTCCTCAGTAGACCTTGTGTTTCACTTGTTAAAAAAGTCAGAAACTGTTTGATGAATGAGACAAGAGTACCGCAGAGACAGTAGTGGTCAGGTGGCTAAGAGAATAAATGTTGCCACAGACAATCAGACCCTGTTCTCCTCTCTGTTAGAGGGTTTCTGGGTGATATTGTCATGCAAACTGAAATACCTACAGAAATCTGGTAAGGATTCTTTGCTTTCTGGGTTCCTTCCCAAGACATACGTCATCTAATATGCAGAAATGTGCGGAACTCTCATTTGCAGCTCAGGCCGATGAAAGCAATGAGCTTAGACCTTTCCTCAGAAGGATCTTTCACACATAAAACTGTAATGTTTGTAATAAACTATGATTTCTTAGAACATCATGAAACTGTAAGGAAATGAACCATTCTACTGTCGGTTCACTGTTTCAATGGTGTATATGGAGTAATATGAGAGGTCACAACATACAGTTACAGTAAAACCATATTTTGAATCATAATAGTTTCAGCGAGAGCAGTCTGAATAAACCAGGTGTCAAGTAGAAAGTAGTGTCTGGTCTTATATTTTAAAGCTGTGTCATAATGTATATTTGTTTGAGGGGGCAAATGCAGGTTACTTTAAAACTGTGCCATAATGTATATATGGACCAATTCAGGTTTTCTAGGCAACATTGTGACATGTTGTTTTCTCTGGTTTTTGTTTTGCAACTCTTCAGTTCCTGTGGCTGGATTATTTTTTTAGGCGACACTTAAGATTAGGTGTCGTTACCTGTTTAAATACATGCTCTGTTCTGTTGTGTTAGATACACTGTAGTATTCGACTGTTTTAATAGCTGATAAATAAGAATATATCTTCTGCAGAATGAGGGACTCAGCTGATGTGGTCTAAGACTGAAAGTTTTAGTCTAGCATCAATAAATCCGGTAAGGGTGGTATCAAAGACAAGAACTACAACATTTCCAGTTCTGGTTTGTTTTGTTGTTTGGTTTTTTTTTCACACATAATGTGAAATGGATATCAGTACTATCCGGTATTAAAACCTATGCAGAGTTCTGATTCTCCTAGAGACGTAAGGTTAGGCCCAAACAATTCTTCTGAAGTAAAATTTAGGTTCCTTTGTTAGATGCCTGAATTATGGTACAGAGGGAATAAGGGGAAGTGTTAGCCTCAGAAATAAGGCTCAAAATCCTGGAACTGTTCAAAGAAGCCTCCTGGGAAGTCAACAGGAAACACTAAAGACAGTCATTTGTGTGAAACCCAGCCCTTCCCCAGGATTTAGGCATATTAGTAAAAGAATGGAAATACATATTTTCATCTACTTGTGCTCTGTAATTTTGAATTTTCTCTTGAATACAGATATTCATAGATTATTTTTCAAAGATATATTGTTTCTACTTTTGAAGTGTGGAAGGAAGAAAATGGTGATGCTGACCACTTTTATCAACTACCCATGTTTACTTAAGGCTTTATATACATATCTCTGTGTGTATGAAGCCATAAATAAATACATATTATACATATTTTTATACATGTGTGTCATTCACATATTATGTCAATATTATCTATGTGTAGATACACACTTTCTGTGTCAAAACGTTTCAGTACTGGCAAGAATACATAACACCTGTGTGCTAGGCTAGAATATAGAAGGTGGACATAGCAATGTTTCCAACATTTATTTTTTTTTTTATAGTTATGTGTCAAGAACTGCATTTTGTGAAGGACGCTATCTTCTTGCTTTATCTTCAGAGTCATGCCTGTGTATTTTTTCTACCCATTTAGGGTTAGATAGGAACCTGGGTACTGAGGTGGGGACAAAATTATGCGGAAGTACAGGACCAGAGCTGTACTCATATGAAGAAGTTTCATCTCAAATACAGATATGTCTTAAGCCATAGGCAGCTGCTGAATGGATTTTTTTAGATCTCAGTTTTGGATTTGGGCACCTAAAGTTTGTCTAATCCCTTCCTTAGATGCCAGATTCTTTTTCTGGATCTAACCTCTAATAGCAAACAGAGGAAACTAGTTTTTCAACAGTTATTTTCTTACTGACCAGGCTGATGGTATCTAAATTACATTTTCCACTACAGACTATGGAAACCTTATCTTTGGCTGTGAAAAAACTGTACAGTCAAGTAAACTCCACACATGAAGAGATCTACCATCCAAAGAAAGAAGAAAATATAAAAACATTATACAGGTATAACTTCACAACTTTCTCAGCTGCATGCTAACTTGTAAGAGTAGATGAAGATATAATTGTTAACAGTATTGTAAAAAAAATATGTGAAAGTATTTACTGGCAAAAGTTTGTTTCCACATGACATCAATGAATATTAAATGATGAGATTAAGAGGTGATATGTCTATTTCAAAACACATATAAGTTCTATACCTAAAATATATATACCTTCAGTTCTTAGAGACAAATTATTTTGGTCATAAAGATATAAAACAGTTATTTTTGCATTGGGCAACAAGTGATCAATAGTTACTTATTTGAAAATTGTAACTAGCCTCAGAAATTTTGTAGGAACATAAGAATTTGGAAAACTTTGCATTTTGTCTTCAAGAAACTGATTTTTCTCATTTGCTTCTTGAATTACATGCTTATACATTAACATCCATCCTTTGTAGCAACAGTTGCTATACAAGAAAAGGAGACAGTTTCTTAAATCCATAACATACTGTGTTTGATGGGTGGTTATATTTCTGAATATGGTACAGAGGGCTAGAATTTTTTAGTTTGCCTAAGACATTACTTATGGGAAATGGAACTCAGTGGTGTTGTCATACATTCAAAAACAGTTGTGGTTGTTCAGAAATTCTTATTTCTTCTGAGATTCCCTTGTATACTAAGCTTTTTGTGAGTGTTTTTTAATAATACAAAACCAATGGAGACAATAGCAGCACATGCATATATGCATGATACTATAATGAGGAGAACCTGCAAGGTGTAATAATTATCACCTTTATCAAAATCTGCCCTCAAGACTTGAGATCCTTCCTGCCCTTCTTTGCTTTTTTCCACCAATGTTAAGCTTATATATTCTGAGGATTTAGATTTGGTACAAATGGGCATAGAGAAGGACAATTCTTAGTTTCATTTTCTTAAGAAACTTAGCTTGTCTGAACATACATTCCTTTTTCCTTTCCCGCTTCAGTAACTTTTCAAGCTGTGGATGCAGTAAACTGCATTTGACAATGGTGGAATCTTAAAAACACTTAATTTCCCAGACACAAATGAGAAGTGGTGGCTGGGATACAGTAGCTGACAAAACTACACAGATACTGACTGTCCAAGAACACATGTTGCTCAGAACATGCACAGCTTATACTGCTTTTGCCCATAAGGTCACTAGAAGGCACACGGAGAAAACTAAGGCACCGTGGAGGAAAAGGTAGCTAAAACATTGTGCAAAGGAAGAAAGGAAGAGAGTGAACTGGAAGTATTGTAAGGAAGAAATGCAGGAAAAACAGAGGGGACATGGAGAGGGAGTGAGACTATTGTGATCAGAGATGTTTAGTATTTTAGATGCAGCTATAGAAAACTATAATCCATTAGTTGTTCATGGAGTAACATGATCGAGTTAGAATTATTGCAAGCTTCCTTCTCCCATTTCTGATTCTTTCCCCCTTCCTGGTCACTCTCCTTCCTCTTCCTCTTCTGCCTCTTCCCCTTCACCTTCCCCTTTTTAAACCAACAAGGCCTTACATTCCTGCCAGGCTATTTTTATTTGATGTTTCCTCAATGTCAGATCAATCACTTTTATTTAAATAGAAATGAAAAATCAGCCAGGAAATCATTTAGCAGTGCCTCATTGCCTGCTATTAGTATCATGTAGCAGTGTCTTTGCATTTATTGAAGGTGTAAGGCTCCAGACTGCAAAAATCAATCAATTTTCCAAGCAGTCAGGTCATTCTTCTCTAAAATATTAGTAACTAGTGAAGGAAAATAAGGCATTGCTTCCACCTCCATTGAATTTCTTTGCTTGTTTTTGGTATATAACTTTTAAATACTGTGTTTGATCACTTGATTGAATCAAAGACCAGAATCGTGTAAATTTTAAGTAAATCATTATGCAGATATAAAGACAGAGAAAGATTTAAATACTGATGCCTTTAGAATTAGGCTGCATTGGCTTAGTATAGATCTTGAAACACTGTATAACTGAGTGGAGCGTCAAGCAATTAACAAAGCCGCTTGTATTTTCTGAAGTGAGTTGCTGCAGAAATTTGATTTTTATAAGGTACTTGTACATCTCTGTTTTTTTTATGCTCTTACATACAGAATTTGCCTCCAGCTACTTTTAGAGTGCATGGTTTAAAATACAAGTTTACAGTTTCTGTCTTTATTTAACAAGATATTATTTAGAGATGAAAAAATGGTGTGGTACTTCTTTGTTAAAATCAGAATGTTAAAACTGTATCTCCGCAGAAAGTTAATGTAGAGGCTGACAATCAATTACCTCTGTTCTGTTATCCTGATAGGCTAAGTAACTCAATCATTATATTAATCTATTATAGATTGCACTAAACTGCAAAAGCATAGAATAAAACAATGCTAAATGTATGTCCATTAAGACTCACAACTCTCTTTCAAACCCATGGAAGACTTTTTGTTTGTCTACAAACAACAATGCTGACCCATTCTTACATGTTAAATTATAACTATATGATCCCTCTCACCAAGTGCTGCTTGACACCCTTTTCCAAGCATTTTCGTGAACCATATGTCTTTTAACCTGTATAAAGGATGTTTGTCTTGAGCACTGAATTCATTTTTCCTAATGGATAGCCAGTTTGCCCACTAACTGTAAAAAAGCCCGTTTTTACTGGAGAACCTTAAACTGAACAGTCCTGCCTTAATCCTAGATGGGCTGAGTCAAAACAGCTGAGTTCTAGGGGGCAGATAGCTTCACAACAAATATTAATTTAATGAGAATGGCATGACAAAAATTAAAAAGTTACCTTCAAAGATCTGAAAGTAAGCCGTGACAAGCCACATGTTTTTAAGCCTGGCTGAATGTGTGTAAACCTCCACGAAAGCTTACTGAAGTTATTACAGAATAATAATATACCATTCTATAACAAGGAACACTCAAATAAAAATTTTAAATAACAAAAAAATTAATAAATTTTTGTTGGACAAGTCTGTTTATTCATGATTAATCTAGTCATTACACAATGTATCAATGTATTTTTACAAAGTGAAAGAATGCCTTCTTTCTTTGCTGAATGCTATTGGATATCTGGTTTTTATTTGTGTGCTCAGTCATGTCTAAATATATGGACAGTCTGTAAAAAATAGAATAAAAACACAAGAAAAAATTAACAATGTATCTGCTATACATATATTTTATTCTCAAAATAAGAGCTGATTCTTTCAGTATTCAACACAAAGCAAAGATGGACCACAGAGACAGAAGCCTTTACTGTAAACAATGCAGCACTGGCTTTAAGAGTAAAGCATAGGCTAAGCTAAGGAAAAAAAATCTGAACATTGTAGAACAGAACTTTTGGGGGTCTCTTCCAGCGTCATTCAGTTCTCAAGAAAAACAAGTATGTGATCATACTTGTTATGTAATACTAGCATTACATCTCCGAAACAGGTATAGTCAGTTTTCTGCATCTCCAAGTATCCTAAATGTACTAAATACTGCCTCTAGAAAGCATAACAGGAAGGCAGTATTTAATGAAAGATAAAGAATATAGTATTATTCTGATTATTCTCAGAATTATCCACAACTGGTAATCCATTCTGGGAACTGCAAATCTTTAAGTGCAAACATAGTTTAAAAGGAATAAAGCAACAACTAATGGGTGGAGATAAAGTTCTGCATTTACATCAAAGCAACATCAAAGTAAAGAGCAATGTAAAGAGATATGTTGTAAGAAGTTACATAGCAATATCAGTTTAGATTTTTAATTAACTAATATTTAATGAATATTAAAAAGCAAACAGTAACAAAATATTCATCAGAGCAGCAAATGTTATACTTGTTAAAAAGGCCAGTTACAAGTGTAAAATTAGTGGTATGTACTTTCAGAAAGTCTGTTTTATCATTGTAAGTCTAGTAAGAGAAATAAATGTTAACCAAACTTAGCTTGTGTTTTGCTGTGATGTATTTGTTTAAAATACAATCTTGACCATATGACTTAGCCTCTAAAGTATAAAAAATGGGTCACATATCAGTTATCTGAATTCACGTAATGATTAAATGTATTTGAGGCATGCTTCATTCTTTTTGAACTTTCACCTGAGGAAAAAAAAGCTAATTATTATGGAACCTCACTAATGCTCTTATGCATGTTTTGAATCCACAAGTGTTAAAACACGTGCTATAAGAAAGAAGCTGAGCACATCCACAACTCTCTCTCACATAATGCAGTAATGGCCTAAGTAACCAGGATGGTCCAGAAGTACATTTGGTAGTGAATATTTTGCTATGCTTTGGAGCGATGCCTTGGAGTGTGTGCAACTATATAGGAATGTGTTGTTTCATGGCCCACCTTGATAGAAATTAACTGTTCATTTCTATGGAAGTTCTAGATCTTTATTTGAAGAGATAATTCACTGTAACTTCAAATGCAAACATCCCTAAGAATATGTCAGATATTTCTAATGTTTGGTATACAAACTAATTAAATCACAGCATATATTTACAAATTTACTTTTCTTGGAATAATGTTGACAATATGGAACAAAATTTGCATATGTCTATTGTTGCTTACTGCCTATTGAAAATAAAGCTTCAAAATTGCAGGAACAAAGTATGGTGTATTTTCAGATGATATTCTGGTTCTTATTTTTTCCTTTGATCTGTTTTCAATTCAGCTGAAAAGTACCTTGTGAAAAGAATATTACAAATCAACTTCCACTTTTGAGAAATACCTTTTTCTCTTGGTTGATGCAGTTGACTATAGGCAAGAAGGCTGGGAAAAAGTGTCCTTTATGTGAGAGGATCTGTACAAAGCAACCAAAAAAATTGTGTAGGCAGCCTAACGCTAAAAAGCCCATACGTTGTTAAAAGGAGAAGACAAACAACAATAGACGAAAAGTAACAAACATCAGAGGAATACAGATGTCACTTGTTACCTTTTTTCAGAACAAACTAATCGTTTTTGTCTTCCTAAATTTCCCTAAAACCCCCTAAAATAGCTACCTTTTATGCTGCCCACATACGTATCTCACAAATGTGCTAAAGATTAATTCTAACTGAACAAAGCTAACAGCATGACACTAACCAAAGGGATGGACAGCATGTCTCCACCTGCCTCAGCACCCCCTACAGAAGGGGAGTGCTTTCCACAGTCCCTGGCTGCTGCTCTGGGCTGTTTGGGGTTGAAGGAGGTAGGGGCAGCCGTAACATTGCTTAGTTGGTTGAGATTTCAACAGAAACTTTTGTAGTAAACATGTGTGTGTGTTTGTGCGTGCAGTGTAAGGCAGTGGAACACACTTAAGGAAAAACAGTGTAGGAAAAAAGATGAGAATATTTTTATATGTTGGAAAACGGAAAGAATGCCCGTGACCTTGTCAAGTACCTTACAACTTCCTCCCAGTAGGCTATTTTTGTGTTCATAATAATTTGCCACATATCCAACTCTGTCAGCAAGGAGATAGGCAGCCTGCTAAGGGCTACTGGTTAGCAATATCCCTGTGCAAGGACTCTGAATGATGTTGAAGTGTTAACTTAAAAAACAGAAACAAAACCAAAAAAACCACGGAGTTTTTTACATGCTGTAACATGTTGTAACAAGCTTGTATGACCCTTGCAGTACATGACCTACTTAGTAGGGAGGCATAATACTTGGTTGCATTATTCCACTAATTCATGTCACAATTTAGAAAGAAAAACAAAGAACGACTTTAGCACTAATTATACAGTTCTGGTGAGGATGGCCCCACAATTCCTGTGGGAGACACACAAGGGGAGAATTTTGTAACATGGTGTCCTACAGTCACAGCATTTTAGAGTTTTAGTTTGAGAGCAAAAAGGGAAAGGTAGGAGGAAAAAGAGAGGTTGTTTTGTTGGCAGCAGAACAAATAAGACTTCATTTCCTGTCATTTTGCTCCTTTGTCTTTGATTTGCTGTAATTTAATATAGGACAAGCACCATTTTCTACAGTGGTGGCATTTATTAGCCTATCTTTCCCATAGGAAACCTTGTATGTTTAAATAGGAGTTAAGCTAACTGTGAAACTTCTCCATCAGAAGGGCATTAATCAGATGTCTGTCTTCTACCTGATTGCCCATTTTTATTAATTCTGTAAGACCATAATATCTCTGTTATTATTGCTTTTCTGTAACATTTGATTGGTGTTTGCTAGTACTTGCAAAAGTTATAGAAGAGAGAGAATACATGAGCCTTCTTATTACAGAATTTTCTTTTTCCTCATTAAATAATGAACAGTGCTGAGATTTCTGAGAAAATATTTTTCTCTGTCATGTTAGGATTTAATAAGTGTAGTGCCCCCCACCACCGCAGCACAGAAGATTGGAAACAAGTCCTAATAGAAATGTATGCTATCGAGTACTGCAACTATCCTCAACTCCAGCAGTCCTCAGATAGTTCATTATCAAATGGCATTAAACAGGAATCGCTAAGTAGTTATGATAACATTCTGACATTGTATCTTGGCTTTTCTGTTGGTGATGTTGCATTTCCTTCAGTCAACGATTAATTAGCTCCTTAGCTCTTTCATCTTTTTCCTTCTGCTGTGAGGAAAAATGTGTGAATGATAGGAAGGAAATTATCTCCCAGTCTACTCTCTGCTGGAGGCAACAGGGAGAGGATTGACTTCTATAGCTTTTTCTTCACGGCATGCTAACTGCATCACAAGCAATCACATGCTTGTCAACATGACTGTGTCTGCTCTATGACCACATTGCCAATGTCAGCAAGATACAAGACTCAACTGGCACTCTCTGTGGTGATGACAAGTAATACAGGTGTCTGATCTGTGCACAGAAATTCACACTGTATCATTTTATTCTTGCATTTGTAAGAGCTGGGTTTAATTTTCCTGCTCATGCTTATCATCATAGAAAACCATTGATGTCAACAAGTGTCATTTCATCGAAATCACATGCAGCAGGTATGAATCCTTGCCTTTGTAATTATTAGGACCAAGATCTGCTTTTCAGAAGGGAAATCAGTTTTGAGGAATTTGTGTTGATTTTGTGTTTCATAACTTTGTTCATTTTACTGCTAGAAGGCAATAGCAGAAATTGCAAAGCTTGCTTAAGGGATACAGAAAATGAAGATGCAAAAGCTTGTCCTTTAGAGTAGCATTACAACTGAAAAGGAACATATGAGCATGCATATATAGATCAGGTACAAAATCTCTATAAAAAGAGGGACCTCAACAACAGGTGGGACCACTTAATGACAGAAATTTAAGATGATCAACCATGGGGTCAGAACTTTTCCATGAAGCAAAATAAATTAAGACATTTTTATGAGGAGCTTGCTTGGTGCTTTATTGACAGTATGCTCATACAAGAGTATGTCTTGTATGGTAGTGGTCTTGAAGATGTTGCTCAGTGTATACTGGCAAATGAGACTTCAGATCAGACAGGTGCTAGAAAATTCTAGTTGGTGCAGTGGTTCTAGTGGTTCATGCCTGCTGTGCTTTCAGGAAACCTAAAAAAGCCCTTGCTGCCCTTCAGATGAAGCTTTATTTTGATGTGTGTCAACTGGATAAGAAATAATTTAACTATATGCCAATAGTGAGAGAATGTACCTTCGACAAGTTTTACAACACTTACAAACTTGAATGAGAATACTTTGGAAGGGACTGATGGTTTGTGATAGAATTGCAGATAACCATTAAGAGAATATTCACACTTATGCATTTCAACTGTACAGCAAAAACACTGAGGCTGAATTATGGAATTCCATGGAGTATTTTTGTGCTTCCAGTTATACCAAAATTGTGTGTATTATGAACTGTGGCTATTGCTTTGTACTTGATGTACAACTTACAGATGCCTTACAAACTGAAAAGTGCCATCTCTTTGCCATTGATGAAACTCTTTGATGTCGAAGTGGACATGTAACTTGATGGAATTATATGATACTGTAATTTTCTAAATCATAATGACAATATAAATCATTAACATATTTTTTCTCTTCTTAGCATGTTTTATTAGGTATAAATTACACAGCAGACTATTCATTTATTAATGTGAGTATTTTGCAGTACATAGAATTAGATGTAATCTTGGAATTTAACTTTGGTTTTAAATCAAGATCTTTATTAGGATTTAAAGTAGATTTAAACTGTTACTTCAGTTACACAAACACTAGAAGGTAAGCATTTGAAAACTGCTCTGTAGTTAGAAAACCAAATTACATTATTTTCTGGTTTTAGAAACCATAAATGACCTGCTGTTATCATTTACTTGATAATATAGCACTAGTCTTCCAGCGGGGCAGTTGTGTCATTTGCTGAATTTTTTTTAAATTTAGGATGAAGGAGAGTGGTGAATCTGGAAGGATAATGAATTAGTGGTTTTGAAGCTCTTATCACGTAGCAGGAAGAACCTCTCTTTTTATTGTCATCAGGAAAGAGTTGTTAGGGATACTGCCTCAAAAAAGTTTCTTAGATGAGGAAGTATAGCTTTATTCCAGAATTGATTTCACAGTGAAGCTGAGGCAGCAAATCTTTGGCTAGATAATATGTTTCTTGACAGAACTATTCTCTTTCCCTGTTTTTTAAGATATCCTGCTTTCTTTTTGTGTATTTTATTTCTACCAGGGCTAATGCTAACCAGTATGTTAACTGGTATTTTAAGGGCTAGCCTTTCCATGTTTACATAATTTCAAAAGAGTGATAATTAAAGTTTACTGAATCACAGCTCACACAGGGTAGGAAGTCAGGCCTTTAATGGTACAGTTTAAGTTTACCTAAGTTGTCACTAATGCTAACAGAGTCAGTCTTACTGTTTGCCCCATTCCTGAATTCACATCGCCTGTCTTGTGCTGCAGCATTACAAATAATGATGGTGCATAGTCAGTGCAATCAGACAAGCAATAAACCTGATGATACCTAAAGAAACAAAAAATAATTTGGTTTGAGCCAGCTGGGCTCCTGAATCCAACTGTCCCTTTGACTGGAGAAATACTTGTCCTGGCATAAGCAAGAGAACATAGGTTTATATTGGTTTAAGTCGAATGTTAAACAACACCTCTAATTGTAAAGCAGTTTAACTGGCAAATAAAGATAAATTTACTTACAGTTTTAAACCAGGGATGCAGTGATCTGAATTTTGGGCATGTCTGGATTGTGTCTAACAGTCAAACATGCAAGACTGAAATTCATTACTGGGTCCTGGATTTGTTAGCAACCTTTTTGGTTACTAGTGACTAATGAAAAGCTATCAATAATTCTGTTCTTTTGATGTATCCTGCTTCTGCAGAGCTAAGACACTCTCTAGGCAGATTCAGCCTTTTGGGACAACTTTTCCAGGGCTAAAGAAGAAAACAATGTGAATTTTTAATTCAAACTCTCATAATGGATGAACATAGCATTATATTTCTGGAGTTGTATTATTTCTTTGAAAGAAATACAATATATTGGAAAGCATCCGGAATAAGTTGAAGGAAGCTGAGTATCATATTGGACAACAGAATTGTTCTTATCATACAGGATTTTCGCATTTATACGGTTTAGAAATCATCTACCTAACTACCTAAAAAGTATAGAACTTAGTGAAACTGAGTGAAACTGGACAATCTGTCTTAACAGAGCTTGAGTTCTGGAATGGAATAATTAATCAAAAAACATTTGAAACCCACAAAATTCTGGTAGAAGAAACAGAAACAGATTATTTTTCTTTTCACCTAGCAGTTGAAAGGGCAGTTCCTAACCTTGCCCCTAGGCCGGGTCTGAAAATACGTGTACAATATTTGTTCTGAAACCATCCAGCTTGCAATAAAAAGAGACAAAATCTGACAAATCTTAGCAAAGCTTTTCTTTTGTCACTGTTTTCAGAGTGATCTGTCAATAAAAGAGTAAAACTCTGAAATTGTGTTAATTACTGCTACCTGTTGCCAGGGACTACATAAAACCTTAACAGAATTGAGTGCATGGAGCAGTCACCTTTAATTTGTTCAATGAAATAAGCTATTAAACTCTACTAAAAAAAAAAAAAAAAAAAAGCTGAACAATAATAACAGGTCAAAACACATCCTTAAGCAGCATCTACAAGTCCATGCAGAGCCTCATGCTACCTTACTTAGGCTCCTTTTAGCACCCAAATGCATAAACAGCCATCAAAATACTAGTCTTTCTTCAAAGGAAGAAAAAAATTAGAAAAGAAAACCCCTGAGCCGGTTTACTACAGATGGAATAGAGCTGTGACCAAAGCAATTTTCAATTGTTTGATTACTCCTAAGTTCTGAAAAATGACCATGCATTCTTTGTAAATAAATACAAGTCAGTAGATTCCATCATCTTCTCGTCTTGATTTCTTTTTTACAATGGAAGGCTTTGATGTGATTCAAAATCTAGACAAATAAAGCTGAGGTCATGTTACTCTTGTACTGTTTCCTAACTGAAACATTATTTTTCATTCAACAACAGCTCAGGAATAAATGTATTTTTAGTGTTGTAAAATAAAATTATTCTTCAGTTACAAAAAGAATTTGACGTGCATCTAGAAATATTTAAATATGCATTTGTAAGTGTTAGCAAAGATAAGATACAGTCAGCAAAAGAATGTATACTGCAATACCTGTGGCAATTAGAAAGCTACGCGTTTAAATAGAGTTTAGAATAGCTTTACAATTACATTCTTTTTAACATTGATAATGGCAAGTGTAGCAGAAAAGAGATATTTTAGGGAATATCAACAAGTTGAAAAAGTCTGAATAGATAAGAAGATTATCAGTAGTTTTTAAAATTCATTATTTTATTATTACTGTGTGAGTTTGTTCTGCATCACAGTTAGTCTAGGCCCATCTTCGCTCAGTAAGACTGAATGTCACAGTTATGTTACATTTCTTTGGTGGATTATTTTAAATGTGTAATCTTACAACTTGTCTATGATTAAAACCAAACCAAACCAAACAAAACAAACTATTTACCCATCACAGTTAGCATACTTGCTCAAAGACTCAGCAGAATTAAAGATTATGGAATCCAAATGATATTTTCTAGTGTTACCGTTGGCCTGGTCATTACTACAAAGATTTATCAATGGCAATTGGCTTCTTTTATCACAATCTGTCTGTAGGCATACAGTTCTCTAAATAATTCTCATGTGTTTACCAGTGAATATAAACCTGTTCCTGAAACAAAATAAGAGCTCTGTTAGTATATTTGCATTTATACAATGCCTAAGTAGACAAAGAAAGATATTGCAGTTTAAACAGTTCTCCCCCAGCAAGCTGACAATACAGCTATTCCTGCAGAAGAAACTTCACTGGTCCAATGTTTTAATTCTGCTTCATGGGGCGAAGCATGGTTGAAAGCCTGACTGTCAAATCCCAGCAGAGCTTTCTGAGAATGATGCCTGCTCCACCTCAATTTTATGCTGTTGCGTGCTTTAGGAAAAATCTTCTATTTCCTTAAAACATTGATAGACACATATTGTATCAGCAATAGTGTGGAATTTTTGTTGGAATGGGAGGCAGGGAAGCCCAGAGGTACAGCAGGACAGGGTCTATGACAACTGAGGAGAAATGAAATGCACCGGATTTACCAAGATTAAGGAGCAAAAATATGACTGGATATTTCTATTGAGATATGCTTTTTTAGGTATTCATCACTGACATGTTAAATTGGAACCCTGGTACCTTCCTGTTAGTAATAATGGACAGTGATCTGATCTGAACTGAGAGATGTCCTTAAAATGGTGCCTCTGGGAGATAATGTTAAATCTGTAAATGCAAATGATGTTGAGAGCAAGAGTTAAATACTTGGAAATGTCTCTGGATACAGTAAAAAAGGAATTTGAGTAGATGTGATGCAGAAGTTGCTGCTTCATGAATATAGACAGCTTATTTTCTCCAAATCCTTTCTCCACCTTCTTCTCAAAATAATAGCTGTATGTACGTTCTTGTTTGAACTTGGCCATTTATTTTCATTATAATGTGGTGCTTGGTAGCAGTCAAATATGAGACATATTTTGCAGAGTTGTTTGCTAAGTAGCTATGTTACACTGTAAAACTGAGTAGGAAAGACTGATCTTTAGTACTCAAAGAGATCTTGCATCTTTCAGCACAAAAGACTTAAGTGTCAAGAGTGCACAATTGATCAAAGTATCAGCAGGCTTACAGCACAGCAGCCACTTGACAATACAGAAATAAATTATTCTGTCCAGGTAATGTAAAACCCTTCATCGGGTTTTCAGTCTTCCTAGAAGTATACCTATAATCTCACTCTGGCAGAAAATAAGAAGAGCTGCTATGAATAAACTTACTGTCAGTCGCAATTACTCTCTGCGTGGACTATTAAATGGCAGACAGAATTCTGGCAGAAGCCAGTCTCCTACATCTTGATAATTTGACCAAACTGTGTGAGAAATAAAGGCTGGCCATCAAACCTAAACAACTGATAGATATCCATGCTAATTCCACTGCTTCTGTGTTATTCAATGTGCTACTTTGCACCAGGACCATAAAGGTAGCAGCCGCTTTGCTGGGGCCCTGTTTGGGCTCCCAGCTGACCTGTCGTGACTGCTGTACAGATCTGCCTTCAGCTTTTTTCATGTCTGCCCTGCACACTATCTCAGGACCTGCCTTGCCAGCATTAAACTGCTAGGATTACTGGCAGCTAAACTGGATGCTGGGCATGCTCCTGCCTTGCCTTTGGTTTGGTTTCTACTTCTTGACCTGAGTCTTTTGTGATTACAGTCCTTACTTCCAGTCCTTGTATTAGCCTAGTCAGAGCAATTGCTGTGACAGCCCATGCCTTGGTTATGATCTTTTAACATCTACTGCATTCACTGAGAATCCTGCATGTTAATACTTCTGCTTTTTAAGTAACATTTTCTAGACAATTCTAGTTCAAGAAAAAAATGAATGTATTTTCTTTGTCCTGAGAAACACACAGATATTAAATTTTTCCAAAGCAGTTATTCCTTTTCACATTGTATGATTTCACGTTCTGTCAAACCATCCTTTTAAATCTCACCTTGGCCACATAGCAAAATATTGGCATATCTGAGATGCCTTGAAGTCAGCAGGCAAATTGAACATCTCACCATCAGCCTTGGAGCTAGAATATCCCCTGGGCCTCACAAATGTTACGAAATGCAATCATGCTGCAATAGCATGAGGGATATTTTCTGTAATGACTGTCCTAGGCTTAAGGCATTTTTTGCTTTCCTTCTGTCTTCCAAATATACATGCCACAATCTGCGCTGAGTCAGGTGATAGTTAAATTTTACACTGAAAATGCCGATTGTCTTTCCTGATGCTGTCATTCTGCAAATAGAAAAGTACCTCTCACACTCTCAATGTATATGAGATCATTCCACTGATCAATAGAGCATTCATGTTACTAGCAGCAAGACATGTTAAGAAAGACAAATGGCACTAAAAAAATGGAAACAGACGTATTTCTTGGAATTTTGCCCAAGTACACTGGCAGATTTTGTGGAGCTGTGCTATACATTATACCAAGTCTAAAATACAGAGAAAAGACAGCCCACAGGATACTGCATTACATGCTCTCCTATGAGAAACAAGGAGGCCCTTGCCCAAAGCCATGCATGTTTTGCCATAGTCTTTTTCTACCAGGGCTTGATGAATCTGGGAAAGGCAGCCAGCTCTGATTACACCCTATCAGAAGAACTATACTGGCTTCACAATGTCTGCTGGTAAAACCTCCTAGACAGTAGACAAGCATTTCTTAGACTGAGATGTAAGATCCAAGCACCACTGGAAAATTAACCTCTCTGGGAAAAAAAATATGTTTCTTCAATATTCTTTTCACTTTTCACTAACATTAAAAATCAGTTGACAGAAGGGAAAAGATGGGACTGTTAGGATATTTATAAATTTCCTTCATTTTTTTCATTTGTTTTGCAACATTCATTCTGGGAGCATGACAGTTAAATCATACTATCTGATGAAGCTAATCAGGTGGTGATTTTACCTTGATAAAAATCCTTCTGTTAAAAGCAAACTTGTTTATCTATTTACTTGATGCTTAAGGAAGTTTCTAAGGAGGTATGCATTAGCATAGCTATCTTTCTAAAAGGTTGGTGTTTTGAATCAGCGAAAGTGTCATTTGAGGAAATTGATATAGTAAGAAAGAATATACCAGTATTTAAGGTTTGGAGAGGCTGTAGAAACAGAGGACTATATCACATTTGTGTTCAGAGGCTAACCACAATTCAGTATGCCTGTCCTTCACTGCAGCAGAATAATTCACTATTGATATTAAACTTTTGTACCTCTGAATTCTGAAAACTAAGCTGTGCTTCAAAAGGTCAGCAGAAATGGCACTGTCTTGCAATTCAGACTTCTGGATGCTATCCAGATGCACTAACTTTATAACATGATAAATAATATCTTAGCATAATGCATTGACCTGTGTTACTTTTGTATGTTTTCTAGCTCGCACTTAATGAATTGCCTTTATCTTGCCCATCTGTTTTCTTTTTTGTTCAGTTATCAAGTAACATTTACCAAGAGAGTAGATAATAAAGAAAGGCCCATTCAGCACTTTCCAAATAAGCTGGACTTACACAGATTGAGACATGAAAGAGAGGTGTAACCTTCCATCAGATTTCATAGGCCTGAGCTTAATAATACAGGTGTTTGAGTAGCTGATCCACTGAACATAGAAAACTGCTACTTGCCTCTTGTTTTGATCTTGTCCATTGAATAATGAAATGAAAACAAGAAAGGATTTAGCTATGGTTTTCTCTAAAATACATTCTTGCTAACAATACTTCTAGTATTGCTTATGCTGAATATATTTTCTTTGCACCGAATTTATTATAAGTAACATAAAAAATGAATACCTACAATACGAATTTAAACAGAGGACTACAAATATTTTCTTCTTTATGAATGGTATTACTATCATTTTGTCTAATACCAGATGCCTTTATAGAATAAATTAATTCATTTTTGGAAATGTGTGACATGATATATTAAATCTAAACACTCATGATTTAGAAATAATCAAGAACATCAGACTGGATACTAAAGGTATAAATTTCTTTAATTTTACATTATATACAAGCCTCTTCTATATACCGTTACTGGCAATGCTGGATGTAGTCATTTGGCCAGCTTGTGTCACTCAGACCATTCCTAGGGTCCTTTTGCACAGCAGTCCTAGGAGGATGTTATCAGCAACTTGCTCATGCAGATCGCCTGCAGAGGTTAGCATAACAAAGGACAAACTAAAATGTTCTGAATTTTTTTTCCCCTCTTAGAAGTCGGTTCTGTCAAACGTATCGTTATCACCACGTGGTTTTTTTCCAGGGTCTGATTCAAAATCCAAACAAGAGCATGGGAATTTTTCAGAGGAAATTTTTTCAGACCCTTATTCCATTTGTTGCCTAATTCTCTTCTCTTTATCTGTGCCCTACTTTAGCACTAAACAAGCTATGAGTTACGTAGGCCAAGTCAGACATCTATCACGTATATAATAAGAGTTTCAGTTCTGGTTAAGCATATTCTTTCCTAATAGGAAAGAGAAGTACTGTTTAAAACTAGTGGAAGAATGATGGAACAGCACTTACTAAACAATAAGAAATACATAAAATTAGGATAGATCCAATTAGGAGTGCATGAACAGTGATGCTTAACACTTTCTTTTCCCTATCAGTGGCTTAACCTAGTTTCTGCAGGCTATAGCAAAAGCAATAGTTGTTGCACCTAAAGTTGTCATAAATGTTACAATACTATGAAATGTGGAGAAGACAACAAAATACAGTTAAACTTTTCTTAAACCCTAAATTTACCAAAATGTCAGTTTACCCTAGAAGTTATTAAAAATTGATTAGGCTTATAATCCACCTCTCTCAAGTACGATGCTTCCTATTCAGTTGAGGAAAAAGGGGACTGCAGGAGGAACGGTTCCTTGGAGAGGCAGAATGCCTATTTCTTCCTCTTCCCTGGATGTTGGGTGCCTTTTCGTCCAGAACCCTGTGCTCAGATTTAACCTTTGTTTTATTTATGCTTTGTGCTTACTTTTTCCCCATTTATGTGCAGATCTCATTCTAAAACTGTGAATTTCAGATTATTTTAAAATAGTCTTAGTTAATCCACTCTGTATTTTCATAAATGTAACAGCAATCTAAAGTATGGTTGAAATAATGTATTATTCTGAGGCTCTTATGTTACTAGCCTTCAGTTTATTCACAGAGCTGTCTCATATCCCTTGATACCATTCAGTATCAAATTGGGTTTATCTTGCCTTTTTCCCCTGACATGTCCAGTATTTTTAGGAACATTTCCCAGAAGCTGGATGCCGTAGTCTATGGTAATAAACTTTTATTATTTTTTCTGGCACGGATTTGGCCTATTTCTAGTAATACACTTTCTAAATAATTCACTGGCATAATTGAGCAACTTCCAGGGAATGTTTCCTTTCTGTATTCCAGATGAGACCATACCATTTTGACATTTTTTATCTACATTGTCTTCTGTCCCCCACATTCCTTCTATCTTTTCACACCGTGCAGGCTGTGCTTTAGCAGCTTGGTATTTATGGTCCACCACAAGGCAGTCACTTTCACAAAGACAGGTATGTCAAGAGCTGTAGACCATGGAAGGACATGGGAAGATAAGTCCTTTGTATTCCTTAGAAGTTTGGCCAGGATCAAGGCTATTCAGCTCTGTCTAATTCCCCCTGCTTACTGGGCAGTTTTCAGATGAGTGGAAGTGTTGGAGTTTCAGAGCCTGCAAAGGCATACCAAAGAAACTCAGGATAGCCTATGTCGAGGTCCAGGGTCAGGACTGTACACCCATCGCAGCCCAGTGTAAGTATCTGCACTGAGCTGTGCTGAACTAAATCCTCAGAGGGAGGTACTGCAGAGTCTCCCCAGTGACGAGCAAGGCCTGGAAATCAAAGGACTGCACTTTAGGAGTCTCTTCTTCTCCAAGGTACCACCTTCCAGTGAGATCACATCAGCAATGGATGGAGGAACTGTTGCTTCCATCATTGCTAGTATCATCAGACCCAGTGGTGAATTCCAGTCCAGGGGCTCCTCTGATCAATGAGAACTGGGTCTTCAGAAGTGAGTCTGAGAGCTCTTCTGCTCATTGCCTCCCACAGCAACTGCAGCAGACAGAAGCACTGGCTGCTGAAAGATACCTCCTAAGCTGCCAGCTAGACCACACTGCAGGGTCCTGCCACCACATCTCACCTGGTGCTGTTAAACACAGCCAGGCATACTTGTCTACCAAGCAAGAATGACCCTGGCAAGCATTTGTATACGGCTATGTGTGTGCACACATACTAAATGATCCAGTCCTCCTCTGCTCTGCCCCCTCTCAACAGAGCACACAGTAGCACTCTTTGAAAGTGACACTGGGTGCTCCATCCATATCACAAGATCCTTCTCTTGTATGCATTTCTGAAAGCAACAGAGGGCTGACAGGTTTTTTAAAAAAAAGGAAAAAAAAAAGAATTGATCTGATTTATACAGCACGTGGAGATGTATTCAGTGTGGTAGTTTTCTCTCACTGTGACCCCTTTTCACTGTTTAAGCCATTTTTTCTTAGCCCAGGCTCAAGGCTAATATATACAAAACCAGCAGCTTTCTCAGCCTTCCTCTTCTCACCCCAAAGCTGCTTCCCAAGTCCTCAACATCTGCCTCACCTTCCAGACAGCTCTACCCATGCCTGGTGAGGCCTGCGACTGCCCAGCATGCCAGCAAAGGAGGGTCCATGCCTGACCCAGTCTTGTAGGGCAATGTGGTCAACCATGTAGCTCCACAGCTAGGGCAGGACCTGGCTGCATGAGAAGTAGACACACACGTCCCAGGAAGGACTTCTTCCAGTAACTGCAATTCAGGCTTTCCTTGGATCCTAGTCTTCTAGTAGAACATGTTCATTGTAGCCACCCTGGCACGCGCACAACTTGGATAAGGTGTGTTGGCATATTTTTGCAGTCTCACAGGTAAAGCAACAAGAGGAGCAGCCAACAAAGACTGGAGCAACTAGCCACATCTGGGTTAGTGCACCGCACAATATCACTCACTCCTGGATCTAGATGGGCAGCAGCATGGCAGGTGCTGCCTACCCTCTGCAAATCTGCGTGATGCTGAGCAACAACCGTCTGCTGTGTGATAGCTTCAGGCAGGCTGAATGATGCAAAATGCAGCTAATAAGCTAGCATGCCCAGGTTTTTTGAAAACCATGTTCTGCTTTGCAGCCATTCTCTAGCAGCACCAGTTAGATGCCTGAGTCACTGACATACAAAAGAGGCTCAGCAAATGAGCACAGGGAGCCTCTCATGGCTCCAGTCATCCTTTCTCTAATCCCTTCGCCCACACGTCTCTGCCTGTCTTCTTACAGTCTTGGCAGCAGCCTATACGCAAGAGGCACATGTCAATCAAAAAGCATGGTCCAGAATAATTCCTGTGCTGGGAAATACTCAGATCTTCTTGGACATCCCATCCTTACACTGACCTTATTAGGGTCAGTGCTGCTGCATGTTTCTGAGGGATGTGATACAACTGGGCCTTTGCCATCAAGTCTTGCGAGTGTAAGAAGACAGGCTTAGTCTGCAGCAGCTGATGGACCTAATCATGCTACAAGTATTCCATCCAAAATTGTTCATTCTTCACTATTGAAGGTTTATCATTTGTAATTTGACATTTATATTATTTTTATGCCATTTCCCTTTATTTTCTGGTTTAAATTAGCATATATTTTGTTTGAACATTTGTTTATGAAATAAAATAAAAATCTCAAATATTTATTTAAATTTTATGGTAAAATAATTTTTAAGGAAGTATAAAAATGCAAATGAGTAAAATGAGTCACCTCAAAATGAAGATCCACTGGAATTAAACTTCCTCTTTCACCAGCCAACTAAGTTATTGTTTTCAAATTTGAGAAGGATCTCTGCTAATTGTTTCTATTTACTGTTATTTTATCATTATTTTGTGGGTAAGTGGCACAAACATTTAATCTGAATTCTTCCAATTTTATACTAAACCTTACACTATCCTTTGGAAAAGTATGTGATACTTTTATTTTAAAAGTGCTTTGAATTTCAGAATTGATCTCTGATCTGCCCCCTTTTTTAGTATTTCTAACGAGTCTGTAAAGGTACGTTCTCAACATTGTTCTCCCTATTTCCTTGAAAATATAAAGCTGCCAATGCATTAAGGTCCAATAGTTATGTCTTAATGCATTCTGCACTGAACCCACTTGCAGATCCATTCTATACACATTTGCCTGTTTGTCTTACTTTCATAGACAATTCATCAGGCCCACTCTCAGATATCCAAAACCTGTGATAGGTCACCATTTAACAAGTCTGGATGGTTTAGTTAAGTTGTGCATTCAGGGAAAATCCTAAGTTATAAAAGAAACCTTCGTCTGGGTTTACATGTCTCTCAACACCTGCCACAACAAATCTGTGTTCTGATCTCCTATGCTTATCTAATAAATATCAATGTGCATGGCCAAGCTAATCAAACTGAAATGTATCCTGAATGTGGCAGGTGAAAAAGCCTGCAAAAATTTACGCTTTTGCCTCTCCCTAATTGCTTCTTTCTCTTCATGTCTGTCACTACTACAAATTCTTCCATCTCCACCAGCCACATGGATAGTACCAGGCTGCTCCCCAGGGGCTGGGGGATGTTCCCCCCAGTGCAGGCAGGGAGCAGGGCAGGCCATAGGGGCAGCTGGGAACAGCCCCAACCCAGGGCATCAAGCATTTCCTTGGGGGCAGAAACTCCCTCAGTTTCAGGCAGACTGGTTGGGCTATAAATGTTGCTCTCCACTCTGAGGATGAAAAGCAATTTTCTTGAATTTTCTGCATGAAGCAGCAGAGCTAAAAGCTTTGTGTGTTCCTGTCCTACAGACTTACAGCCAATTCCCTCAGTTAGACCAGGTGTGCTGGGTCAGTTTTTTTCAGGATTGGGTCAAAGAATGAACTGGCACTATACATGTTCACCAAAAGCCGCTTGCCTCCAGTTTGCTGTCCAGCATCAGAAACCTGAGAGATAAAATGTGGCAGGTACATTCTTACCTATCTTTATCACTAACTTTTGAAGCAGACAAATACACGAATTAAATATCTGAGAATTTGAATGTGCTTCAGGTGTAGTATCAGTTAGGAAATGGGACTTGCTTGGACTTTATATGATATATTTTTAAACCTTTTTTAGACTTATGTTGTCAATACTGCTTATTGTTTTTTACAGCAGGGAGGGAGCAATAGCTGGAAGTTATTTTTTTTTATCTTGGCCAAACAAACAGAAATTCCCATGGAATGCCGTGAAGGATGGAGCAGCCTGACCACACAAACACAAAGATACACCATGAAAACACTAAGATAACAAAGAAAAACTCTCAGAATTTTTTTTTTCTTTTAGAAAAGATTCATTTGGTTTTGCTCTGTATTTCTCCAAAGAATCATTCATTTTCTTCCTTGACGATTTTTGACATATTTCACTGCCTGTAGATAAACCAAAACATTCTAGAATGTCTTCCATTAACACTAGAAGCAAATAAAAAGACTTATCTTATTTTCTTGATTGAACTGAAATATGGCAGGGTTGAATTCACATTATTTAAAAGAATTAATCACATCTAATTTTTTTAAGTTCTGGCCTGGTTATAAACTAAAAGCAGAAAGACTTGGAGGCATTATTTTAATGAAACTAAGCTTGTATTTCTATGTTTAAATCCCTGCCACTCTTCCAATTAAATCAAGAACTACTGATTGACATAGAACATTTCTTATAAAAATATCCAAGCTAGACAATACAAATATATTTTCTTGGACGAGTAGCTAGGAGGTGCAAAGGACTGACTGAGTGTTTCTTTCACAGATGGAAAGAAATGGGTTAACTCTTTTCTTTTACTTGACAATTCAAATATGACTTGTAAATAGCCCAGCCCGCTAATACTTGACTCCCTTGTGCTAGAATAAGTTTATTTTTTTAACTGGAAGTGCAACATTGTCGTACATTCTCTGACATTGTGCAACACCGATTTCATTTGGTGCACACAGACTCTTTCACAGGGAAGCTGGAGAAAGGTCTGGGAGTGCAGTTACCCTCTGTGGCCCGGGGCAATGGAACGAGTTCCCACAGGCAGCAGCGTCTCCCACACCCTGCTGCAGGCTGCAGGCTTCCTCTTCTACACCTGCCTTCTGCCAGCTTTAGCACTCACCAACCTCGTGTGATGCCAACCCGGTTACCTAAACAGAGAGAAAACAAAGCTAACAGTGAACCCAATACTTTCCTGCCAGGCTGGAGAGTTGAAGCAGTCTGGGAGAGGAGCCAGAGCCCAAGCAAGGCAGGGAGGGAAAGCCTGTGGCTGGGAGAATGGACATGGGGTGCAAAGGCAGGAGGAGGCAGAGGAAGCTGGTTCTCCTCCTCTTACATCATTGCAGCTATCTTGTGCAACTTCACCCTGGGACACAAAACACTGGCTGCATGGCAGCAGCATTTCTTAGTTTGTTAAACAAATGAGTTATCCTTAGACCTTCTTTGTCATTGAAAGGTACACATCTATATCAAATATTCTTTAATAGGTCATTTGTAGTTGACACAGGTGCTTATCTTGTGAATGGCAAAGTAGGACCTGGTTAATGAGTAGGACTCCTAAGAGTTGAAATATAAATAATAACAACTTCTGGGTGCGGTGGATTTCTTTTACCTCACTGCCAAACATACAGCTTACAGAATCAGGACTGGCTCAGAAATTATGATGAAATTATTCCTTCCTTTTGCTAGATCAAGCTATTTAATCATCTTTGAAGGATCAAGCCCTTTATGCTAGCTTGAGAGCAAACCAATCTCTTGGTACTGCTGGAAGTGATTGCACATTTCAAATGAATCTGGAAATTGCTTCAATAGCTAAAAGAAAACAAAATGGATAACTAAGCTCTTAAACCTGATGTTTTCTGTTCATACATCATCTTCAGTCTCATTTGTGAAAGATGATTTTGACCCATGTTCCTCATTTGTTTTCAGGAGAACTGAAGAAAGTTTAAGCACATAAAATTGCAAAAGTACAGTCTTAATTACCATCAATCTCTCAAATTGTCTGTTTGTTCCAAATTCTGAAACTTGTATTATTTTAGCCCAAAGAAACTCTGATTGTTTCTAGTGGCCTGTTTCATTATCTTGCACTTCTCCATGCTAGTCTGAATAAGCTACTTTATCAGCGTCCAAGCCTTATCCGATCTCATAATTTTCAAATGGTTGGCTCTCTCCTCTATTTACTGGTCCAGCCCAATTTAGCATTATCAGCAAATTTAGGTACATTTGAAATCGCATACTCCCTTCAAGGTCATTTATGTGCACAAAGAAATCTGCAATAAAAGAATATTAATGAGATAGAATAAAAGCAATGAAATTCACTTACAGCTGAAATGTACTTTGTATGTCCTACAAAACAGAAGTACAATACAGTAATTGAAAAAGTTGCTCAGATGGCACCTTGTGGTGCTTAATTTAAAAAGGCATACAATACATTTCAGTCTTGTTTGTGATCTTCCTTCCTCTTACTGCTTTCTTTCATGACCTTTAACCTAGACTAAGTAAAGCAATAATAAATTAGTGTCTTTCCCAGCTGATTTTGAAGCAAGAAGGCTTCTGGAAAGCCATCTTTTCATAACAGCATGTCGTTGGGAGATCCTAATTATGTTACTTTTGCATAATGACATCAAAAGCTTCAATTTAAAAAAAAATTGCTGTATCCACCTCTTCAATACAGTTCTTTCCTTTTTCCTGCCTGGTAGACCTGAAAGGGAAAAGGAGTGAAAATTGGCCAAGCTGCAGGGAGAAAAGGTCAAAATGAAAGGACATTCAGGGAAATAAATGTTATTAAAGATGGATATCTTTGCCTACTCCACGGTGTCCCACCATGTGCAGGGAGCATCTTGAATAATGGATCCCAAATTGAGCCATGTTTCTGTGGAAAAAGGTTTCTAAGCAGGGGACAGCTGTCCAGAGAAACAGAGGTAACACTTCACTCCTGGCCCGTTTGAGCTGTAGATGTCTTATTCTGTGCAAATTTTTCAGAAAAAAAGTGTTTGTATGTTGAAAAATTCTTCACTGAGAATAAAAAAGTGTTTGTGTGTTGAAAAATTCTTAACCAAGGATAAATTTTACCCCTAAATATCTGCTTTTAAAAGTAGCCTTTTACAGAATTTCTTTTAGAAGAGATGTCAAAAAACCCCACGAATTTAACTGTCCAGCTTTTAACTCTTTCAATTTTTTAATCTTTTTTTTTTTGGTACAGTGAAAATGAACTTCTAAACATATTGCTTCTTGCCTAGTGCACCTTTTTCTGAATTATTTCCTTGAAGCCTTACTTGCTTGCTGGGTGCTACATATGACTATATATGACTGCGTTCCCTCTCTTTTCTGTCTGTCCTCATGCATGGGGTCCCTCACTCCTGCACCCTGGCAGCGGCATGGGTGGCCTGACCTCTACTGCCATCCCGCTCAGTGCCATCCAGCAGCTTGCTTCACTTGTCATCAGTTATGGTTTCTCCCCAAGCCACTGCAGGGGTAATTACCCTCACTACAAACTGTCCTGAGGTCACCTGGTGAGTTACATGACCTTTGGGTATTCTTGTCAGAAGGAAGAAATCAGTGCAAAAGATTCACGCTGACGGTGTCTCCCAGTCCTGCACTCTTTATTTCACGTTGCCAGCAGGCAGCGGGTGCGCCTGCGAGCGCTCTGCTCTCCATTTTCCTCCCACATGCATGGTTATGCAGTCCCCGTGCACCCTTGGGGCAGGCTCTGCACCCACTTGCAGGTTGGGCAACTCCTGCCCCATTCTCAGCATGGTCAGAGTCCTGCCTGCCCTCAGAAGTGCTTTTCAGACATGCACGGGATTAACTACCACGGTTCTGCTGCCTCCCTGAACCGTGACTCCAGTCTGGTGGAGTAACCTGAAAGTTGCTGTCCAAAGATATCGTGGACTTCCCTTTCACTGTGCATCATCCCTTTAATTCAGTTTGTTCTACCTTTCTGTGCTGCATTCTCATTTTTCTTAAATATGATGCTGTTCTTAAGTATGGATTCAAACTCTTTAATGAAATATGGATGGACTTTTTTTCACTAAATCAGTGAGATAATTAAAGAACTCAAGCACAACAGTGAGATATCTTTTTTTCCCCTTCAGGAATTCATAATGAATGTGCAGTAATAAATTACAGCCTAGTGGTACATGAACAGATGTGCCTATGTGAACTATTACATCTGCAAATAATATACTCCTATTCCACACAGATCTCAAAATCTGCATTAGTACCTCCCTGTTCAGGTCTGAAACTTTCTGTATGCTGTGTCTTTAGACTTTGTCATTTTTCCTATTATTTCCCAAATAACTGTCATCAAGTCCACAGGCTTGTAGTTTAGTTAGTTTTCATTATCTTAATTAAACAGAATAACTACTGCAGCCTACCTACAGGTCTTTGTAATGGACCATTTTCACTGTACTCCAGCTTGCATTTGGGAAGTCTCCAATGCTATAAAACTTCCTAGTTATTTATCCTTGCTTTTCCCTAAAATTAATATTACAGTGCACACAAATTCCATGCAGTTGCCTCCACAGAATAATAGAAAACTGGGAATGATGATTTGACTTGATTTTAACTTCTCTCTGGAGGCTGCACAGAAGACAGGATTTAAGCCTTTAAGTTCAGGAGATACAAAACCCTCTGAATTAGCTGTTTAAGTACAAAAATAGCAAACAAAATTATTTAAGTCAGTCAGTGTGTGTGCATATACTACAGCACTTCTTCCTAAGTGGCCCTCCTGAGCTACTCCTAAAGAAATAAGATTAGAAAATAGTAGAAATCATTTGCTAATGTGAAGTTTGAACCCATTTACCACTTTATGCTGGTGAACCATAGATTTAATATTTTTTCTAGAATCCAGAACAATCTTAAATTAGTTTTCCTAAGCTTTATAGCTATCTTCTCAGGAAATCAAGGCTTTTTTTAAATTATTATTATTATTTTTATATTTTTTATATATTTTAAAAATGGGTCTCGTTTTGTTCCTTTTTCCATTCTGCAGTTGAATCCTAAAGTACATGAGTAATTGAATTAATATTTTAAAAGAAATAAATAAATGAATGCATTCATTGTCAGAATAAATCTTTGTACGTCTTTGCTACTAAAATGATGCTAGTAATTGTTTTAGAATCACAGAATGGTTTGGGTTGGAAGGGATATTAAAGACCATCTAGTTCCAACCCCCCTGCCATGGGCTGGAAGACCTTCCACTAGACCAGGCTGCTGAAAGCCCCATCCAGCCCGGCCTTGAACACTTCCAGGGAGGGGGCATCCACAAACTCGCTGGGCAGCCTGTTCCAGTGCCTCACCACCCTCGTAGTCAAGAACTTCTTCCTTACATCTAATCAAAATCTACCCTCTTTCAGTTTAAAGCTGCTACCCCTTCTCCTATCACTACAGGCCCTTGTAAAAAGTCCCTCTTGGGCTTTCTTGTAGACTCCCTTTAGGTACTGGAAGGCTGCTATATTGTCTCCCCAAAGCATGCGCTTCTACTGGCTAAACAACCCCAACTCAGCTTGTCTTCATAGTAGACACGATCCTGCCCCCCGATGTTTTTTGTGGCCCTCCTCTGGACTCGCTCGAGCAAGTCCATGTCCTTCTTACATTGCAGGCCCCAGAGCAAAATGCAGTACTCCGGGTGGGGTCTCAGGAGGCTGGAGTAGAGGGGGAGAATCACCTCCCTCAACCTGCTGGTTACACTTCTTTTGATGCAGCCCAGGATACGGTTGGCTTTCTGGGCTGCAGGCATACATTGCTGTCTCATATTCAGTTTTTAATCCACTAATACCCCCAAAGTCCTTCTCCTCAGGGCTGCCCTCAACCCACTCATGGCCCAGCCTGTGTTTGTCCTTGGGATTGCCCTGACCAATGTGCAGGACCTTGCACTTGGCCTTGTTGAACTTCATGATGTTCACACTGGCCCGCTTCTCAAGCCTGTCAAGGTCCCTCTGGATGGCATCCCTTCCCTCCACAGCATCGACCGCACCACACAGCTTGGTGTTGTCGGCAAAGTTGCTGAGGGAGCACTCAGTCCCACTGTCCATGTCCCTGACAAAGATGTTAAACAGCGCCGGTCCCAGTACCGACCCCTGAGGAATGCCACTCGTCATGGGTTTCCAGTCGGACATTGAGCTGTTGACTGCAGCTCTTTGAGTGTGACCATCCAGCCAATTCCTTATCCAGCAAGTGTTCCATCTGTCAGATCCATGTGTCTCCAACTTAGAGACAAGGATGATGTTCTAAGTCCAATAATTTTTAAATTCAAATGACATTACATCCAGGACATTTTTAAGTTTGTATTTACAATATTTCTCTTATTGTACAAAGTAGCATGAAAAGTAGTAAAGGACTTAAATTTTGCAGATATTCCTCTGCAAGTGTACTCCAGGTGTTGGCACTGTATAGCACAGTTCCCAGATAGTTGGAAACTATCTGCTTCTATTTCTTACCCTTCCTCCTCTCTTAAAAACTCTCTTAAAAACTTCTCCTCACTTAAAAAGTATCTCATATTCATACTTTAATTCAACAACTGTAGCTTCAAGATAGTCACTAAATAGATGTGCAATAAACGTTAACCTATGCAACACTTTTCTTCTGTACTCTCAAGTTACTCAAATTATTCATATTGATTTTTTAAATTATTCAGCTTGTTCTTATGTGCAGTAATTTGTTGAATCAATTTAGGTTTAATTTCCTATTACAGTCCCATAAATCTTCTATGTGCTGCTTTGCCTTAGTGATATTGACTTTGTGCAAACAATTCAGGGCTTTAGACATTTTTCAATATTCATCACTTTAAACATGATTACAATTTTTCCCTCAGATCCTTATTTCTGAGACCTAAAATTTAGGCAATAACCTATTTAGGGCTCAGAATATTTCTTTTGTTTCAAATATTGATGCAGCTGATTCAGGCACCTCAAACAAGTGAGAGAGAGCATGAAACTCATTGTTCTCAGTATATCGCATGCTACGCTTCTGTTGTTTTTGCATACTCAATTTCCTCTCTCACTGGAAAAGTAGTGAGAAAGCCATTTTTTTGAATCCTTTACATTGTACAGTTGAATACTTTCATTTTGATGGATTACAATAAGAAGGGAGAGAACATTTTAATCCTCAAATACAATCTATTCCCTGATCCCTCAAATTTCAGGCCATTTACTATTCCCCAGAAAGTCCATGTGTTTCTTCTTTGGTTGAATGTCGCTGCCCTGTGCAAAGCTCTGTGAGGACAGAAGTAGCATCCTTTGCAGGCTGATAGAGTCATAAGATCTGCAAGGACCAGATTTGTGGATTCTGCCAGTCGATAGCTGTAGTTCATAAGTGCTGGCTGCACATATGCATAAGAAGAAAGGTGTTTCCATACCTTCTTGTTATAGGTAGAGACAGTTCTGCGAATGCCTGGAGTTTGACGACATCACCATGTGCATGTATGGGAAGAGACATTAAACTACCAGAGCAGACTGTGCTACCTAAATCATCTTCTCTAAGACCATGAGCTAGATGGCAGCCTTTTGTAGGTGGAATCCATCCCATCATTTACAATAGCAAATGCCTTCTCCTTCCTTCACCAAGCCTGAGCCCTGACCCCTGTATGATTCAGTGCATAAAATAAGAAAGCAGGAGCGCAATCAGTCTGGTGAGGATTGATTCTGCTTGGCTACAGCCTGCCAATCATCTGAACCTTTAATTTGGTTTTTTTTTCATAAGTTCTTACTTTTCCTCCACTGCTTCCTTTGAAGAACATGGAATATCGGTGACCTTAAAAAGTAGCTGTGTATGAATTTTCAAGAAAAAGTTTAGGATCTTTTGAAAAGTTGAACACTGCTTCTGACTTCACAGACATGCAAAAATCTAATCAGTGCTTTTTATGGCTCAAGGAAGATAAGACTTTCCCCTAATTGCATCTTGAGTTTGACTGCTAGGTAAAGATGAGCACTGACTGAAGCCGATAAAGAATTCATAAACTTATTAAGAAAAAGATCATTATAAGCTTCTTTTTTTGTTTTTTTTTTTTTTTCTTTTTCTAATTGAGCATTTAAAATCCTCTAAGTGCTGTATAAACAGTAGGTAGGTGATCTTCATATACTGCACTTCCCTGAAAAATATAGCCCCACTTTATGGATATAGAAACTCAGAAGTCCTATCTGCTTGAAGACAGGGATTTTTGATACAGGTTTTTTTAGTTGCATTTCTAACACCAAGAAATATTTAGTTCAAACCACAAGTAGATCAAGCATTACAGATTTACCTAATCTGTTTTGAACTCATGGAGATTTTTGTTCTGCATCACATTCTGTTGAAGTAAGTTCATGTTGTGTGAAGGAGGATTTCCAAACATTCATTCCGTATGTGTGGAAACTGAGCATATATTCTGACATTTAGTTGCCTACCTTTTAACCGTGTGCAATCCCACCTTCTTGTTTTATGACAGATTGCTTCCTTTAAGTGCTTGTGGGGCCAGAACTTCAGCATCCCTGTGAACCTTGGCTCCTTCAGAGAGCAATAGTGTTGTGTGAGGTGTGACTTCTCTTTACAAAGTTGTGTTGACTCTTCCTCAATGTGTGAGACACATCCATGTGCCAATTAATTTTATTCTTTAAAAACTTTACTGTTCATTTGTCCTATATGGGTAATGAAGTTCAGGTCTATGGCTCCCCAACTCTCCGCCGGAATCTTTTAAAAAGTTAGCATCACATTAACTACTTTCCAGTCCTCTGGTACACAGGCAGTTTTAAGTAAGGTATTACACTGCATGGCTGGCAATTCCTAGTGTCCCTATGCAACCTGATGGGTAAATACCATCTGGTCCTAACCATCCGTTATTGTTTTGTTTAGTCCATTTTACCAATGTGTTCTGTAATCTCATCTACCAGCTGTCTGCCTATCACTAGTTTTTCATGTTTCTCAAGTTTGTTTTTGACCTGTCTTATGTTCCTGTACTGAACTTAAAAAAACTAATGATTCTTTCTATTTTGTGCGTTTCAGTGCATCATTACCTCCGCTGTTCATGCATGCAGGCTTTCTTATGGGATTCCTAAAGGGTTTTTTTTCATGAGAAGTGGTAAATGTTTGCTTTCTGCCTCCATTAGGGTGGTTTTTAATTGTCTATGTCACTTACCAAGACTTTTTTGTCTGTCCTCTCTCAACAAATTTCATTTTTATGCAACTTTGAAATAAACATATGATTTTTTGCCTTTGTAGATCCTGCAAAGAATATCAAGTGGCAGTACCCTGTGATCAGTGTGACTTTGCACAGTAACGTAATGAACAAGGTCTTGCACTCAGGACCAGCTGAGGTGTTGCTTCTCCTGTTGAGGTTCACTGTCTAACTGCTCCACAAAGCAGTCATTTATGGTATCTAAGGATTTAGTCTCAGCTTTGTGACCTGACAGGACATCTGTTCAAACTACATGGAGGTAATTGCAGTCTCCCATTACCACTGTGTTTCCTCTCCCTCTCATCCTCTTTGCTGTCATTCAGGATGTCAATCACCTATCAAGCTTATTGTCATGTCCTTATTTCCACTCTGGGCACGTTTGTCAAGACCTATGAGGTGGATGGATGCCATGTTGGTGGTTGCAAGGCTGATAGCCTAGGCACAGCTTAACAGGGGCTTTCAGTAGGTGTTTTCACAGTACTACTTATTGTTGTCAGGAATACAGCTTTGAGAAGAAACCTGATAAAGGAGAGGGTATACAGCATGGAACAGGAGTAACTTTTCTAGTCAGACTGTCAAGTAGGTGCTGTGCTGCTGTCCCTGTGGTACTTCAATTGACCATGTACTCCTGAGACTGTTATTTTAAAAAGCACATCTGGTCACTCTCCTTCTTGCATACTGGTTTTGTTTTAGTAGTTTCGTATGACTACTTCATGCTAAATACATGCATGCAAATTTGTATTACACTGTTCAAGAACTAACCCCATTTTTAAAAGTCCTTAAGGACCTCATGAGGACACAGTTTCAGTAGTGTTAGCACCAGCCTACAGACACATGCACCTCCACGACTGACATACAGTTGGTTAACCAAGCTTCATTTCACAGTGGGATGGTCAAATCAGCCCATTTCAGAAAGGACCTTGTTTAATTTCTAGAGCTGAAGAATTAACACACTCAGTAAATTACTTAATCAGTTTAATATCTTTTGGTATATGACATACAGGTAAGAATGTATCCAACATACCAGGTGATACATCTTTTATAAAATGTTATTAGATCACTGTATATAAAAAAATCAGGCTAACTTGCTTGTTTGTATATACATACATCTATATTGCCCACATATACTATATGGTATTGTTTGAATTAAAATCTAGTCATTGATTTTTTGTTAATGTTTGTAAACTGTACTTCAGATTTTGCCTGCATATACTGACTAAAGTAATGACTGATCATAGAATATAAAAAGCCTGGAAATAAGCCTAGATTAAAAATACTTAATGACTGACACAAAATAAGCATGAAATAATTTCTCTAACTCAATTAGATTTTAATACAATTTTTTTTGCACTGAAATTTAGCTATGCTAAATAGAAATTTGAATGACAACTTGGTCTTCTTCTCTGTACCTGCTGTATTTTGAAGTGTGAACAGCATTCATTAATAAAAATATCTGATTAACAATATCCATCAAATATACAGCTTGCATTGCTAGGTACAGATATGGACATAGATATGGACGTAGATAAGGACATAGATATAGATAGATAGGTATGGATATGGATAGATATAATAAAATCTAGTATTTTTATTTCTTAAAAATTGACTAAGATCACCAACTGCTAGTGATATTAATAATTAGATGCCATAGCCTTAGGTACAATCCACATACACAGATGTGTTCATATTTACACTTCAAATCAGTTCTAAGGATGGTAAATTGGTCAAGGAACTGAACAATATTATTTTTATCAGTATCCCAACTTAGGACCCCATACTTTGTTTCTGGTTGGGAAACACACATGGGTTTTTCTGTGATTCTTTCATGAATTTTTTTAATTATATGGGAGGAAGTGCATGCTTTATAGCTGATTTTTAACTAGAGACATGAAAAATTGATTTCTTTGTAAACAGTCTTGACTTACTTTTGAATGACTGTACATGAATAATTTTTACATATAGAATAGCTTTTACTTCTTTTTAAACATTTATATGGGTATTATGCTCAAGTATTCAGATCTTTTTAATTTTATAAATTAAAAAAAAAATAATTTGAGAGTAGAACAGTTTACTATAAAAAACTGAAGAACTATAAGATAAAATGTAACATAAAAATAAATTTCCATAAAAAATTTGAGACAAAGCTGTCGAACTGTATTACCTCTATGAAAAATCTATTATTTTTAATCCAGGAAATTGCTCCAGAAAACTGAAAAAGTGAAAGCAAATAAAATCAAACAGAAGACTGAGATACAACCCATAATGTTTGTGGACATGTTGTCTTATCCACCGTCTTTACGGGGAGAATATATTTGTTTTATTTGTTTCTGAATACATTAAAAGTGTTACTTTGCAATATAAAGCAATCATCTACTTTTCACTTTTGATTTTTAACATATTTCAGTATTGAAATTTAGAACAGAAATAACGTAGTAATCCTGTGAAATCAATGTACCTTTCTTATGTTTTGTGTCATACTTCATATTGGATACAGCAATTTATTATTTCAGCAATCTTTTGTAAAAAGCAAAATTATATAAACCAATATTTTGTAGTTGAGACTGTAATCCCCATTGCTATATTTCTCAATTGAACATACAGATTTAATGAAATTAAAGCATTTGTTCATCAGCTTATCTACTTAAATACCTATTCTGTATTTAAACATTAATTTAAAGTAATGTTATGGATAACCAGACTTGTGTCAGTATGATTTAAGAACTGCCTGTACTGCTGTCTCAGACGGACTTACATAGAATAATGTGCTTTATAACAGTTTTTTGCGTTGTATTAAGGGTCCACTGCAGATGTAATGGCAACACAATTAAATGTTTAACATATTGATAATGAATATCCACAGCTAAGAGCACTGTATAGCTAAAACATCCTGACTAATCAGATAACCAAGGGACATGATACATTGGAGAATTAAACACATAATGAAAACACCAACTAGTCCTCTGGGTACTAAAAGAAAAAGGCAAATAGAAACAAGTGCTTCTTTGATATATTTTTTGGAGGCAAACTAATGAAATCTACATGGCCATATGTAGGATCAGATGACAGTTTGGTTGGGTGGTGTATTTTTAATGTAACCAGAATTTAAAATTTAGAAATTGTCTTCCTTTGTAGTTTGTAACCTTGGACTCAAGAGAAAAAAATAAATGTGAAAATATCCAAGAGTGTCAGTGACACAGAATTTACATCACGTTCTTAAGCATGTTTAAGAAAATTTTAAAATGTTTTCCTGTCTTCCCTTTGCTCTGCAGAGGATCTCTGTGAGAATATGTATAAATAAATATTATTTAAATATTTTTAAATCCATATGTGAGGTAGAAGTAAATTAGTGTTAAATGGAGAGGTTAGGCAAAATGTAGGAGTGGACATTAAAATGAGAGGAATGACAAGATTAATTGCTTTCATCACTCATAACATGGTATCACAGATGTAGGTTAAAACCACCGTACTTTGCTTCTGCTCAGTTACACATCAACCATTGTAAACCAGTGTGCACGAAGTAAATGTTATGGGCTAACACCATACCTTAACTACAGTAAAGATTTTTAATCAGTCTTTAGCCCAGTAAAGAAATAGCTAGCTAAAGGGAAAGTGCCCGAATGGCACAGAGTTAGCAATAGTGTACAGTACATTTACTCTGAGAAATTAAATGTATACTGCAACACATAGTTACTTAATCACTGCAGGGGAAAAGTAAACCATCTCTAAAAAGTCATCTGATATCAAATACCCACTGGTATTTTCACCTTACTGTGAAATGGAAGGGGAAGTTAGGAAGGGTCTTACACTGCACTGCCTGATACTTGTGCTATAGGCATTTTGAAGGGGTTTTACTTCAGTTTCGCACTGGTCCGAGTACCTGATAGTCATTTCATTACCAAAGCTGCTACACTGGACTGCCTTTCTGTTTTAGCGTCATCTGAAAGAAGCATGTGCCCTCTGGGATTTGTGAACCAGACCATATGGGGACGAGCAGGAGAGTCACTTCAAAAGTGCACACCTGACCCCAAACAAAATGCTCATTGCAGGAACATCTACTGGGACCAGACTGCAGAAGGTATATGCTGGACTAGGGATGTGAAGAGCCCAGCCTCTGTGTTTTCCAAGGCTGTTCTGGGAATTGTGACATCTCCAAATGTCTCCACTTAACCAGAGTCTGTGGTATTTGCAAAACTTCCCTTCTCAGTCATTTCTTGGAAAATGCTTCTCTTTAGTCCCACATCTGAGTAATTACTGGTACCTGAAATGCATCCAGCTCTTACCTCTGAGCAGTATGTGCCTGACATTACTAACTCTTAGAGAGGTTGGTGGCCATCATGCTGAGTGTCTGCACAAACAACCCCTATTAAAAAACCTGCACCTTGGTTTACTCCATTCACATTCCTCTGTAAGTAGTTAGCCACTGCAAGATGAAAAATTTCTTCTAGTACCTCTTTGCTGAATAGAAGTCAGGACAATGTGTTTACTCTGAGGGAAAGCTAAGACCTAGATTACTACCTGGAACGTAGAGTTTAATTCTGATAAATGCAATCATAAGCTGCTTTGATGGGATCTGACCACCTTGCAAGTGGGAAAGTTCAGTAGACTGCTTACAACAGTAAAGAAAAATAACCTTTGAATTTTCCGTAGAGTAGGATGAAATTTTTGTAAATATCTGTAATACCAACAGACAACCTAATCTTCTTCTGAAAAGCTGGATTGAGCTGTCAGCCAAAATGTAAGTCATCTTAATAAACAGCAAAAAGTTAGACTGAAATGAACAACAAAGGCAAAAAGGAAAAGAAGAGCAAGATATGGCGAAATTTCATCATTGCTCAATGTCTTTTCAACTGTTTGCCAAAGTGACATGGACAGAAAAACAGCTGGAGGTGGTAACACATCTGAGTTACTCTGTACTTCTGATCTGTTCCTTACTCTGTTTAAGAGTTCACTTCTGAAAGCAGAAAACATCCTTGACGTATGCCTAGTCCAGGATATAAACTATTTTCTTTGAGATTTTATTACTCCCCATATTTGTAATGGCAAGAGCAGAACCTTCCAAAGAAAGATGCAGGGTGGGGGAACTTAAATCATTTTAATCATCATTTAAATCAGTAAGCAGGAAATCTTGCTTTAATGAACCTTATTATCTAGTTTTTCATGGGTAATTTTTAGTTACTTTCACAAAGGAAGGTTCATTCTCATTAGCTGGTAAAACCATTGTACAGCTTGTTTATGCCTAATACAGAATTTACTGTAAATATGATACTTTTTGCTTTCTGGAAGGATTTGTAATATTTTTCAAAGCAACTACACACTAACATAAATTTTATCTACATTTAAGTGTTCTTGTTTTATTATTAGAAAATCATTCTCCTCTACTTTCTTGTCAAAGAGTATTTAACTTTTCTTTGTTTATGTCTGTATCTGTAGAAATTATAGAAATGTAGAAAATTAGGTGGAGTTAAAAAAAAAATAAAGCAATATTTTAAGTTATTTTATTCATGATTGGAAAGACATCTTTAGATAATCTAAGTAACATAAAATAGATATCTAATGTCCTCATGGCTGGGGGGTTTAAGTGATGTAATGAAAACAAATTAGTACATACAGTTAGTGGACTGAAGGAATTAATATTCCTGTGAAGTTTTTTAAAACTAGCAAGTCCTATCTTTTCACACTTTCATCATGTAGGTGAGGAAAGTGAAAAAAAAAAAAAAAGAAAAAAGTCTATCTGCTTCTTAAATTCACTGTGGCTTTCATAATTGTGGAACTAGTCTTTGGGCTGAACTATATGAATAAATTAAAATGAGAAAAGTATTTCTTAGCATTATCAGAAGAAGCTGTTGATAACCAGAAAACTCTGTGTCTGTGTATATATTATGTGTCTCTCAGGTTAGGTACGGTGGAAAGGATTTCTGCCTGGTGTCTTGTTTGACTTTGTGTCTAATTTCAGAAATAGCTTTCTGTCTTACCCTTTCATGTTAAACCAATCTATGTCAGATCCTGCAAACAGATTTAAGTATATTGGAAACCTGGATTATTCAACAGCATAGAGGTCTGTTTTCCCACTATTGTGAAAATTTAGAAATATTCTTATTGATGTTACAGCAAATGATGGAACAGGAATGTTATATTATAAAGCAGAATCATGTTCTCCATCATGCCTTTTTTGCTCTAATGTATATCTACCTGAAAGCCTGCAAGATGGTGATACTGAAAAATTATTTCCTGTTCCCATATGTTTTACTTTATTAAGAACTGTAGACCACCTGGTTTAACTAGTTAATTTTAGAGACAACCAGGGAATATATAGCTGCGGCTATAGCATATTGAAAGGTGCATTAAAATGAATTATGTATTTTAAAGCCATAATAATTGAAGTAGCAAAGAAAATTATTCAGGGAGTTAACCAGTGGCCCAGATCCCAAGCTGTACTGCAGTATTTGTGCAAGATACAGCTTTGGTAAAGTGTCTCTGCAGCTGATTCCAACCAGTTTATTATTTTAAATGCATAGTGATTTGACTACTTTGACTAGCACTTACTTTGCTACATTATTAATGTAATGTATCCTCATCCAGTCCAAAGATCAGCTGCAAAGTTCAGTAGCTAATCTCCATGGTCAGCTTCGAAACTACTGTAGTAACTCTCTTATCTGTGGGAACAGCTGATATAATACAGCAGTTTTTTGTTGCAAGGTGGGTTCTTCTCTCATCTGCCAGAAACTGAAAGCTGACCTGGTCATCTGCAAATGTCATCTTGAGTCACTGTTTCTCCAAAAAGTAAAAAGATATATTCTATGAATTTAGATTAAGAATGACAAAAAAGTAATCAGAAAAAGTCAATATGGATTTACCAAGGGAAAATTGAGCTTGATCAGCCTGGCTGCTCTCCACAATTAAATGACTGGCTATGTGGATGAGGGGAGCGTGGTGGATGTAAAATAGCTTGAGCTGAGATAGGCAAGACAGACTGTTAGATGGACTGAAAATTGGCTGGACAACCAGAATCACAGGCTTGTGAATCAATAGCTTGACATCTAGCTGCAATACCTAGTTAGCCAGGTGTCTGTACCGAGGTCTGTATTGTTCAATAGCTTCATCAGTGACCTGGGTGACAAGACAGAACACATCAGCAGCAAATCTGTGGACAATACTAAATCAGAGTGAGTGGCTGGCACATCCTACAGTAGTGCTTCAGTCCAGAAGGACCCTGAGAAACTCAATGATTGGACCAGCAAGGGATTGATTCTACCACAAGAAGGGCAAAGATCTATACCTGGGACAGAATAATCCCTTTCATCAACCAAGACTAGGAACCAACTGGATGATCATTAGCCCTGGTGGAAAGGGCCTGGGGTTTACAGTGGAATGAGCATGTGCCAACAGTACACCTCAATCACAAAAGCAGAAAAACGTAGCCACACCCTGGAAGAGCCTGATCCAGCAGGTGAAGTTCTCTTCTTCCGCATGGCTAAGGTGAGGCTGTACATAGAATACAGTGTCCAGTTTGGGGCCCCCAGTTCAAGGTGCATGTTGAGAAACGGGAACGCATTCATTGGGGCTACCAAGATGGCTAGTGGCATACAGCAAGTGACATAGGAGGAGCAATAAGGAGAACCAGGCTTGTTTAGTCTGGCAAAGAGGAGGTTGAGAGGCAATTTAATACCTTTCTACAACTACCTGAACAGGTGTTTCAAAGGTGACAGTACAAAATTATTCTCTGTAGAAGTAGAAGGAAAAACAAGGGGTAGCAGCCACTAGTTCCAACTTCAAAGTTCAGATTGGTCGTGAAGATTAACTTCTTCAGTAGGAGAGCAGTGCAGCACTCGAAGGGGTATTGGTATCCAGAGAGACTGTGGAAAGCCCATCCTCAAAGAACAACTCAGCTGGACAAAGTCACAGCTAGCCCAGATCTCATGTTGCAATAACCCTGCTTCAAGCCGGAGACGTTCCTTCCAACCGACATTTCTGTGAGTCTGTGATTCCCCCAAAGTCTGCTTTTTGCACTAGGTTCATTTGATGATGCAGATGGATAAAATCCTCTTCATTTATCTTTCCTTCTTTTTATGTGCGAGGCTGGTGGGGACTATTACAGCTTTCAGTTTGTTTTCCATGAAATTTTTCAAACCAAAATCTTAGGTGGTTGAGGATGAAACAACTGGAATTACCAGACCTGTATCACAGAATTAAAAATTGCATAATGTCAGGCAAAACAAGGAGGCATCTGAAAAAAACCCCACCCAAAATATTTGTAATCCTTGGCACAGGCTTTTATTTGGAAGAGCTAATGAATACCCAACAATATGCTTGTAAAATATACTCATAAAGATACAGTTGGATAAAGGGTTAGCTAGCTGCACATGCAAAACCTTGGCTGCAGTGGTGGGAAGAAGGCTGTGTAATTTGTAACCAGCTAAAATAATTTGAAATTGATTTGAAGTTCATGGCTTTAATCACTGTATGGAAGAGAAATTCAGTCACACTGGATTGATGGCATTGTAACACTTGAAAGATATGAGTTGCTTTACTCATAGTTCAGATAAAGCCATGACTTACCCTTCTGAAAACAAAATGGTGTCTGAATATACACTGATTATCTATTGAAAAAAGGTTGTCTCCAGACAATTAATGTATTTTTCTAAAATATTTCATACTGTTTAAGAGACTTTAATGTAAACTATTAAAAACCTTATGTATGATATTTGTAAGAACTGTAGAATACCACACAGTGTTAAGGGCCTCACATGACAAAATACTTTAGTTTTGTTCCAGTAAGTTCCATTTTTCAGATCATAGAAAATATGCAAAGAAAATTCTGTTGAGGGAAAACTGCAGCAGATGCTAAGAAAAGGAAAGCTCTCAGTTTCTAATTCTGACCTTATTAATCAACTGTGCACTGGAGCTGCACAGTGCACTGGCATTCACACATAATGAGAAATGGGGAAATCATTCTCGGCAGACACATGGCATGGGGACTGCTGGACTATTTTAAAAGCTCATTAATGAGGATCAGGGACTTTCAAGTCCCTTTGCAGAGTTTCTATTCTACTTTGTTTAATTGTGCCAGTTAGGAGTACGATGTACTTCCTTCCTCAGCTATCGTTTTACAAAGGCATGGGTAAATCTAACTGAAGCAGTTCCCAATTAGGCCCATCTCACTGTCGTGTGCTCTTGAACTGAGCGAGCAAGTGACAAGAATCCTGCTTTAGGCTGAGTAGCATTTGTACCTGTGTGCTAATTATTCAGTAAATCTGGAGGAATATGTGAGCATCAAGAGATACACTTCTTTGAGGATATTTTCAGAAACCAATCTGGACAGATTCACAGATTTTTCTTTCAAGGGATCAGTTGTCTCAGCAAAAAATCTTGTAATGTGTTGCATGCTACTCTTACATGGGAAAATGTTAATTGCTACCATCAGTCATGGAGCTGGTTATAACTTACAGGTAGATTGAATTTAAGCAGGAAAAGCAAAAATGCCTTTTTATGTAGTGATAACCACTGGGTCACATCAGAAACCTGATGAGATGTAGAGCATGTGATTGGGAATGATTGGGGAGAATTGCAGCCAAAGGAATTCAGAAAATAGTGTTCCAGGTGGAGCCGCAGCTGCTGCAAGTTGAAGCTGTGTAAAACTCAGTCTGGCATGATGTCACGACATTATTCTAGACATCACTAAATTATCAATACAAAGATAAGCTCCCACCTAGAAACTACTTAAAACCTCCCTTTTTAGGGATATTGATTGAGATAGATAGGCAACAAAAACAAACATGAAAGAAAGACTGTGGAGACGGACTTTTTCTTGTGTGGCTGTTTGCCTGTACTATGTTCAGGGAAAGGAGACTTTAGGTACATTCGATATAAACAAAAAAATAACATCAAAGAAATATCTGATTTGCTTAATCGATGTACCTTCTAGGACAACATTTAAAGAAAATCAAACAAATTAAACACACTAAAAGACAAACGCACGCTAAAAAAATCTTTAAAAGTCAATAAAGTAGATGTTTAAAATACTAGTTAATGAGTTTCTAATCATGGTAGATCTCAGAGTTGATATTCTTCCCAGATCCACAGCTCACTTTAAAAGAAAGAAACAATTAAACTGCACAAACGTAAGATGTCTGATATTCAACGGCTATGCGTGCTATTACTTTGTTGCCCTACCGGTTATCAGTTTGACATACATGTTATACATAAGGCCATTTTGAATATCTGCCTATCAACACCTAGTACTTAGTTTTCAATTTCCCTAGAGTGTTGCCTACTCACAAAATGATTATTCAAAAGCCAGTATTCTAAAAATAGATACCATGTTAACACTCATCAGACTACAGGAATAACAACAGCAACTAACAACCTATTTCCTAGATACAACAGAAATAAGACCATGTTATTTTCTTATAGACAGAAAAGCCTATCCTAATGATGACTATCTTGCTCCATCTAAGTTTTGACATGTAGCTAGTTTTGGCTAAATGAAAGGATGCAAAAATAATAGATAAACACTTTGGCTTTAAGTGTTATTTAAAATTTTGTGAAGTTTTACAGAAGAACTGGTTTTTTATGTATGCATGCAAACATATATAAATTTGACAGTATAAAGTTGCTCTAAAGTTAGGATCCACATTCATCTAGAATTATTAGTCTGGTCAAGTAACAGGGCCATGTCAAATTCTGACTACATAAATAATTACAATATTATCTTTACAAATATTTGTAGCAATAATGCTCTACATTTTACAATTTAGTTAAAATATAGTAAATCTAAAATTTCAGAAAACCTGAAAGTATGTTCTTAAAAAATCAACACCTATGCCAATAATTCCTCTGTGTCACTACCAGTGCTAGTGCAGTGGGTTGACCAGACCCAGTACTGCTAGGGACATAGGAATAGGCCATCCCAGCCCCTTCCAGAGCATGATCTACATAAACCACTGGTGCTAAAATGCATAGACTGGTTATGATTCCAAATAAGAGTTCCCAACGTGGAGTAGTGATGAGTCATTATTATCTCAGAGATATGCATAACAATGAAGTAATTCTAGTAGAAAAGTTAATCTTTTGCTCAAGATATAAAAAATCATGCTTGTGCATACATACATAGTATATAGGCACGAGCTAAATAGCTTTAAAATACTTTAAAAAAAGAATATCAGAATGGCTGGAAGATTATGTTATGGGAAATAATTAACCCAATACTGGCAGAGATTTTTCAGTAATCTATTGCAACCATAGAAATGTATTAAAAATTAATAAAAAATAGGCCAGGTAATGTAATTTTTTTTTTCAAGTAAATTAACAAAGTCTCTCACAAGCAGATATTAAAAAAAGTCAGGAGATAAAAGACAAGTTACTGCCTTGGGCAAAAACTAGGAAGGAAAAAGGTAAGCAAAAAATATAAAAGGGTACATTTTATCATGACAGAAAGAAAAAAGCAGATCTATACTATATTAATCCTGGGTTTATTTAGTATATAGAAAGCAAGGTAACTATGTTGTGTAGTTATGTCAGAAAAGAAAAAAAAAACACAAGGAATTTCACAGGGACTCATGGTGTGTACTGGAAAAGACAGAGAATTCAGTGATGATAAATGCAGCAGTAATGCACACTGAAGGGGAAAAATGAGCCACTTGTACATATTAAGTCTAAATTAAGTGTTCTAACTGACAGTGACATGGGCATTACTCTGGACAGCACTACAATGAGAAGCTGCAGATGGAGAAATGGAAAGTTACAAAGGAATGTGCGAAGTAGTGATAAGGAAAACTACAGAGAAATTATCTTCTGCTAAAAAGATTGGGGCAGATGCTTTCTTGGAGCACTGCTGGTAAATCAAAAAAATTGAAATCACTTATTGTAAGCAGATTGATAACAGGAAAAAAGAAACTTTTATTGAATCAAGTTCTGCATTTGCACTTCCAATAATTTTCCTGAATAGTTGTTCTTTCTCTTTGACTTATATAAACATTAAAACACAGAACCTTTACACTTGTTTGGTTGCTTCTTTGCTGAAAATTACACCACCTTATAACTATTTAACTAAATAGCTCTACAGCTTCATAGGTATTTGTTCACATTATTTTTTTCTTTTCATTATTCTAGAAAGTGTTCAACAATTCATCTATATTTATTACATTTTCATATTCTTTATAATTTCCTTTTTTTTTTTAATTACATTCAGACATTTTATTCTAAGTTTGGGTCAAACTGTATTTGGATTGAAATAGGATTTCAATTGGAATGTAGCAAGAAGTATTTTAAAATGGTCCAGGAAAAGCCAGTGGAAATGGATACATTTTTAAAAAGAGAAGATTGAAAAAGGAGCAATAACTGGAAGAATGTTAAATACATCTTCAAAAAGGCAAGCAGGAGAATCTGGAAAAGTACAGGATGGTCAAACTCACCTTAGTACATGGGTGTCTTTATGCAACAGTTCCTCCTGAAAACCATTTTAAAGCACGGGAAGGACAGAAAGGTTATTTGGCACAACCAGTGTGGATTTATGAAGGGGAATTTGTTCTTTACCAACCTGGTTGGCTCCTGTGATGGAGTGGCCAGTGCTATGTACAGATGTAATTTATCTTGACTTTCTATACAGTCTCCTGTAGTATTTTTCTAGCCAAACCATAGGCTGGGAGGGCCAAAAGGAACCTCATGCAGATCAACAAAGAAACATGCTAAGTTTTACACGTAGGATGTAATAGCCCAGTGCAACAGTACATGCAGGGGTCTGACTGGCTAGGGAGCAGATCTGCAGAAAAGGAGCAGGAGGTCCTGGTGGCCCAACTGAACGGGAGTCAGCAGTGTGCCCCTGTGGCAAGAGCACAGCCACCCATCCTGTAGTCCCTGTTTTTCTTTCATCACCTGGAAGTAGAAAATCAGAATTCTGGTTTTGTTAAGGAAGTAATTTATTAAGTAATTATTAAGTTAAGTATTTACTCTGAAGTAATTCACTACAGCAAAAGTACTGGCAAAATATTTGCTACACATAAGGATTCAAAAAGATTTGATTTTTATGTGAAACATATTCACATTTGCTCCACTGGAAATACTGAAAATAATATAGGTACACTAAAATATTACACTAGGATATATCAATAAAGCTTGATCTGACTTAAAAAATTAAACGTTTCCCAACTTTCTGATTCCGTATATAGCTGGGCAGCCTTTAATTTTCATATCTGAGGAAGGTCATAGGTGTAGCACATAACTTGATTTATTAAAATAAATTGTCAAGGTTATAGTAGCTTCAGGCCTTAAAATTGTCATATTTTTGCATTTAATTTTAAATGGTTTCTTTAAAAAATATATTCATTTAATTTAAATGAACATAATGGCAGCTATTTGGACTACTTTCAGTGCATTTCATATCAAACAAGATATTAGAAAATTAGAGGGGATTCATCAGAGGGGGAAGGAGGATTAATGCAGATATGCAAAAACTTTGGTTTGAAGAGAAATACAAACTATTTCTCTCCAAGGAGGGGAAGCATGGTAACAAGATACTCAGCAGTCTTCCTTGTTCCTGCCTTCATTTCCTCCTACGAAAAGGAGTGTCTGATGCTCTCCTCCCTTCCTTTGTCCACTGGTCTTGTCCATGCATCCACTCTTAGCCATGATCCTCGCATTTTCCATATTCTGCTGTCATGACAGGGGAACATTCTGAGCCTTTCTCAGCACAGGGATACCATGTATTTTGTAGTTTACCTGTTTCCATTAGACTTTTTATCTTGTACCCAGTCTCACATGCCTTTCAAGACTAGTCATCAGTTACCCTGTCACTCTGAGTTTTGTATATGTCTTTCTCCTGCTGTGTGAAACTTGTGATCCAGACTCATAAGACTTAGGATTTAGAAGCCAATTATAATCAGTTATTTAAACGACCTATCACAGTGACCATCAAGAGGAATATGAGGAAATGATTTTATGGTATCAGTTGCAATATTTCCCAGGCTGAATCAGAAGCAAACGGTATTCAGTCCAGTGCCTTCTTGCTGTGAGACTGACACAAACCACAAACAATCATCTGGTCTTGACCACTAGAACAGGTGTTTTGTTATTGCTTTGTTCTGACAAATACTTCGGTGATCTTAGTTAAAGTGCAAAAGTTATTTGTATTTCCTTTGAAATATTATGTCTGTACCTCTTGTCATATATCCATAGTGTAGGAAAAGCCCAAACTGAAGACCGGATCAAAGTGTTCAGGATTTGCTAGAGCATCTTGCTGTCAGTCAGCTAATATTTTTCTTTAATCAGAAGCTTTAAATCGTATTAACTGTACTTGTGATCTCTGCAACCATTTTTCCATCATCATCCAACTGTGAAGGAAAGGATGAGTGAGACAAGCAGTCAGCAGTCATATTGTCTGTTTCAGGCTGCATTTTAAATTACATATAAATTAAAGAGATCTTGTTAGCAATTATATAATGTATTACTCTGCTTGTTCAGTTCTCTTTCTTCTTAACAGTGTCACGGATGGACTGTGAGTGCATGTTGTTTAACTCAACCACAATGACAGGCTATCTGTTTTCCTGTTAGCCATATGAGTGAGTTAAAAAATGCAGTTTAAACATCTAATACTGTCTCCAAGACTAGCAAGCACTAGCTATTTCAATGCAAAAGAGCCTTCTACTGAGCCTGTGTAAGATAAATTACCTCTTTGACGGTTTCATCCTAATGTTTCATAGTCAGATACTAGTTTAAACGTCAAAGAAAGAGATTTTTTTTAACCTTTCCAATGTTTGTAAGCAACACTTTTATAACTGTGCTGTAGAATTGATACGTGTAGAAAAGTCCAAAGCTTCTGTGTATCCTTCACATCTCACGGCAATAAGTCCTACCCCTAATTGCAGCATGTTCTCACAGCACTGTGCAGCACAGTATTGTTGTATCAGTGCTGTTGACATACCTGCAACCTTATTTTGATGCAAGGTTTACAGCTTGCAATACCACACTGCATGAATACTCACCTTTGAATTATTTTCATGAGGCATACTGTTTTGTTCTCTTTGCTTCTTCATACTTTGTAACTTCACATTTCCCATCACAGAATGGAGAAGATATGCAGAGAAAGAGAGTAATGCCAAGGAACAGAGGAAAATGCAGAATATTAAAAAGGTCACAACAGTATGGCACACTATTTTAATTCATAAAATGTGAGACAGTCTAAATGCTTCCTGACACCTCATTCTAATGACAAATACTGCAATAAGAAACATAAATGGCACAAATTATGCCATTCACTTGACAAAGATTATGAAAGCAGGAAGAGGTACAAAATTAATCAGTTCTTTTTGTATAAGTGTATTCGTGTAATGGTTTTTAGACATACTATTTGGAATGACTACATAACAGATCTAACTTAGCCATTAACTATAACAAAAGAAAATGGGGAGAGATTTTCCTTAAATTGATTATTCCAATTTTTAAATAAAAATAATTAAGGAACTGGATTACTGTTAAATCATTTTCTGTTCATTTCAGTATAACTTTTTTCTGCTGTAGTGTGTTGTATTAACTTCCTTCTTTCCAGGAAAAGCTCCACTGGAGGAAGGATCACATTTAACTGGAGAGGACAAAATTGATCAGAATTTATTAATAGGTTTCTTACAGTGCCTGCTGGTATGCTGCCAGGCTTTTCTTTGGTATCCTAAATATGCTAGAGAGCATATTTTTATTTGTACCCAGTTATGTTTTATCCAGTTTTGAAGACTGCATAGAGCAAGATTTTTTGTTAATAACGATGCTATTTTCAATGTAATCTTTGTCAGAATAGGAACTTTGCTAGCACAGCATATAGCAAGCAGGGAGTATGTGCTCTTTCAAGCAGCCCCACTACAGTAGCTGCTGGCACTGAACTGATGAAAAGCTCCTTCGAAGTGCAGCTGAGGCTTACCGTAGGCTTAGCATAGTTACCTCTTTGACCTTGTTAGCTCCCGGCTGCATGAATATTGCAACTGTTTTAAGATGTTTTATCATGACCCTTGCTCATAAGCCAAAACTCTGGTAGCTGTGAATAGCCTGTCCATGTATATTCCATAGTCCCAGCGCTCAGGTGCTCCAGGCACTCATGCCTGTACTGTTTGGCCAGCTATATTCCCTGAAGAACATGCTGAGCTCTGGGTGTCCTTGGGCCTCCCTTCACACAACATACAAGCAGGTTACCTGTGCCTGAAAATACAGTATGCAACAGTTTTGAGAGGTGTGTGCCTGCTCAGTGAACATTTAAAAGCCATAAGGCTACTACTTCTCTAGAACTGCCAACACTCAAGTGATAGAAGGAACTTGTAGAGCTCTGCAGTGGAGCACCTGCCTCTGTACCATTTCTAGCCAGTGATAATGGATGCCCTCCACTTCAGGCTACCGAACTTACGTATGTCAGTTCTAGACTCGAAGACATCTATCTACTCAAAAAAAGTTCACTTAGCATTTGACTCCTAGAGCTAAGAAAGATTTGGTAGGTTGAGTAATACTCTGCAACACTGAGGGGACTGATACAGGTGACAGTTTGCTGTCATCCTACCTGTGTCTTCACCTTCTTCCCTGTGCACTATGCAAAGTAGATGAGACCAAAATAAAAAGGAGCCATGAAAGACTCAAACATCTTATCTGTTGTTGAGTATAACCAGGATAAAAGGAAGAGGAGACATAAAGCCCTTTCATTTCACTGCTGATTGAAGTTTTACGGGCTTGGGTCTGGAATGCACCTGGGTCCCAGGCTTGTGGTCTTTTCCCCAGCCATATATTCCTTTTTTATATGTTTCTCAGGCTGAGGAACAAGGTTCACTCTCCTTGATTCTTGTATCAGTAAGCAGTTTTTGAAAAACAGTTTACACTGTAAGGACATGTATAAGGCTTTCCACCTTGACTGCTAGAGTTTTCACTCATTTTGTGTTAAAAGCCATAGCACAAGCATAGCAAGGCTGTGGCTATTAATGCATTGATGTCTCTCACACCAGGGCTATCACACACAATAAATAGTGGAGTTATGTTGCTGGGTATTCCACATCCTTCTTTATACCAAAAAGTGAGAAAGGAAGAGCTGCTACTGTCTCTCACAGGGATTCCCTGGGATGCAGGTACGCATCCTGTCCTACTACCATCCTTAGTGGAGCAAGGGCCACTTAGGAGCCATGAAGAATCACAGAGTAACAGAATAATTCAGGCTGGTAGGGAGTTCAGGAGACCTCCAGTCTAACCCCTGCTCACAGCAGGGTCAGCTGTGAGGTCAGACCAGGTTGCTCAGGGCTTCACCCAGCTGGGTCTTGAAAACCTTGGATCTTTGAAAATGAGCATAGAGACTGCACAACCTCTCTGGACAACCTGTGCCACTGCTCGACTATCCTCATGGGGAAAAAGTTTTTTCCTTTTACCCAGTCTGAACCTCTGTTGTTGCCATTTGTGTCCATTGTCTCTTATGCTCCTGCCATACACTGTTGTGAAGATCCTGGCTCCATCTTCTCAACAATCTCTTCATAAGTATTAGTTGTTATTTGGTCCCCACCCCCCAAACCTTCTTTTCTTGACGCTGAACAAGCCCAATTTCACTGCAGTTGATCAATGTCTTTCTTGCACTTGGGGCCCGATATGTGGATGCAGTACCTGCTCGTCTCAAGAGTGCTGAATAGAGGGGAATATTGATTTTTCTCCATCTACAGACTGTCCTCCCGTCAATACAGCCCAATATGCTGATGGCCTGTATTGCTGCATGGGCTTCCTCCTTCCCAGGTGTAGGACTTTTCATTGAATTCTTGAATTTCATGAGATTCCTGTTGGCCATTTCCTTCAGTCTGTATAGGTCTCCATTCAATGGCAGCTTTGCAGGCCTGTCTGTCTCCTCAACTCTCCAAATTGTAGGGTATGAAACTCATACAGCTTGGGAAGGTGGCCATTTTTACTACTGCAAATAACAGTGCTTTAAAGGGAAGCTCGTAACTCATGTGCTTTTCCACTTGATGAGGACTCATAAACTCGTTCAGAACACAGCATCCCCCCTACAGAATCGCATAAATTCTCCCTGCTCCTCTACACACATGACATGGAACCCAGTAAGTCATATTTTTATTAATCTGCACGCATTGCAATTTGGTCAATAAAATAAACCTTCTGCTCATTCGTCAGTAAGGATTTAATATCAAGCATTTTGCACTACCATAACCTTATAAAACTACAAGCTAGAATGTGAGCATGGGGAATAGGCATACATTGTTTAATGGTTATTTATATGAAGCATCTCACATAAATCAATTAAAGCATTCATGTAATTAAAGAGATTACAATCTAGTTCTGGAATGCTGTTATATGTGCAAAATGTTGCACACAAATTTTAAGGATATGTTACAAGTACTAAGGAGGTAATGAGATCTAAACTGTAATCATCCATTCCATTATACTTTGAGATTATTTTGATACAGAATGCTTGGGTTTGTCTATTTTGTGAATTCATGTAATTCCAATTTGACAAATTCAGTCTTTTGCAATGGATAGGCTGGATTTCAGTATGGATTTCAAGTATCTTGCAAAGCAAGCCATGATAGTTTCAGGAAAGTGAACACGTAAATATGCACATACATTCAAAAACCCTACTTCACTATGCTTGGGAAAAACCAAACTGTTTTGAAAAGAAAATCCACACACCAAAAAGCAAAGACATATAAGATCTGTAAAGCACCAGTACCAATATTCTAGATACAAAAACTAAATAAAACAAACAAATGGTAAACACCTTTCTTCAAAAATGGGTGCTACACAAAACGATGTATAAATCTTTCAGCTGCATCTCTTCCTCCTGTTCCTCCTGAACCTCCATTGTCCTGGCATCAGATTTTGCTGTAGCTCCTTCATCACTCTATCTCCAGAGCAGAGGCCAGGTCAGCTCCTTCAACTCTTAAAGTCCTGTTTTTTAACAGCTATAGCTCCCACCTTGATCACTGATGGTGTTTCTCCTTCTCTTCTAACACTCATTTCTCCTGTGTTTTAAGGATTCTTTTTTCATTACTTACCCTCACAAGCCTTAAAAACTTTTCTTGCTATGCTGCTGCCCATTTCTGCCTTTTTTTCCCCCCCCCCCCTCTGTTATGACAGCAGTGGTGCAAACATGCAGTTTCATCACTGCCTGGGCCCCTTAACACCTGACCAGCACTGACAAGAATAATTCTCTGTGTTAAGTGTGATGCGTTACAACAACCAGCTCGGCCCCAGCGAACTCTGACCCTTTTGTCAGCAGAGTCACTGGGCTGGTGACTAACAACTGTGCATGCAGCTGGAGAGAGAGCTTTATGTTCACCTCTTACTGTCTTCTCTTAGAGAAGAAGAGGACCACAGAAGTTACTGGAAGGACAAGCGAGCTGACCTCGTGTCTCTGTGGAGCTAAGGAGAAGCAGTAAGGGTAATGTCAGCATTTGCTGTCTGAGAGTCTTCAGCCAGAGCTCCTCCAGTATTACCAGCCAGTACAGCACAGACTGGACCCGTCAGCAAAGAGAGAATATAGGAAAATCAGATATATTGAGAATCTAGATGAAAAATAGCAATACTGTCTCTGTTTTCCTAATCTACAAGAATTTCTTAGATTTCCTTATGCAGATTATAGCTGTGCTTGTGTTCCTCTTCTGCTCGCCCTTTCTTCTTCCTCTGTCCTAAATGCTTGAATACAGTTGCTTTGAAAACAACCACCCTTTGTTATCATAGGGTTACATTGGTATTTCAATAGTTTTTGTCTTAATCCACCCAAGATATTAATCCTTAAATTTAAAGAGAATGTAATATTGAAGACAGATCCTTCTTCTTCAGTGTGTAGTGGCGTACGACAGGGAACTTCCCACTCTCTACCACAACAAAGGCAACATCCTCCTTCTTATTTACAAAATCTACTGTTAGATTTCCCCCATCCTGGCCCTGCCAGATGAGAGCCATCTAACTCTACTTCCCTCGTATTGGTCTCCTCTTGGTTCTCCCATGACTATGCAGAACTACTATTTCCTTTGTGATTTCTCACATATTGGCAGTTTTGCCCTTTGCCGCTTTCCCTTATTTAATCTCTCCCTCACCTCTCTGTTCATATTCAAGTAATACAGACCACACTCACCTTCTCCAGTTTTGTTACTTCCTCCTGACACTAATATTACTCTATTGAGTCAATTACAAAATACTTACCTGTCTCTTTTATATTTTAACTTTAATTTCTTTCTAATCTATCATATCACTTTGTTGTCACTTTCTGGATGCACCAAAGACAGTTCTGCAAGGTTTTATCTTGCTATTACGCTTGTCCTTCAGAAACATTTTATGAAATTTTGTATGAATGTCGTTATACAAAAATAAATTGAATTGATACATTTTTTCATTCACGCCTGAGTGAATGTGTCTTGTGGAAAAGAAACGTATCTGAATTTCAAAGTCTTCACAGGATTAGGATTTTCAGGTTTCTTTAATGACATATTTAAAGCATTGCCTGCAGTGGAGGAACTAAAAAATGTGGCTAAAGTAATTACCTATGTGTATAAAGTAACCTAGTACACTGAAATAAGAGAAAATAAATAAGAGATAATCCAAATTAGTGAGAATTATTATTAGAGTGAATTAATGGGGAAAAAAATTATGACAGTGAGTCATAGAAATCTTATTTTGTATCAATTGCTCCAGCAACCACTTAGCTCCATAGTAGTATAAAACATTACACAACAGCATTAAAAAAAAATGGGTATGCTCATGGCTGTCTTGCACTTATATTAAAAGAATGGAAAGGTATGTACTGCATAACAATGCATGCACAGTAAAGTAAAAGACAGATAATCATAGGCAAATTTGGGTGTCTAATGAAAAACAGATGTTCAGTGGGATAACAGGAAAGATACAACTTCATACTTGTAGTATAAACATACCAAGACTGCCACAAACAGGAAGTCAGATGAGGATGTGGAAATGGCATAATTATAAACAATAATAACAATCCTTGAAAATTATTATTAAAGTGAGAAAGATCTGTTTCAAAATGGGAAATTCTGCTATATTCCATTTTTAAAATACTGTGTTGCGATGAACAAAAATACCACCTCAAGAAGATACTATGGTTCACACCCTTCTCTCCGGAGCTGAGAGAACAAATGAAATGGCAACACACCTCTCCAGAGGCAGAACGGTGGTGGGCTGTGCTCTCTCACGGTTGGTGTCTCACATCAGGTGCTGTAGAGCGTGTGCTTCACAGGATATGTCAGTTGAAGAGCTTCAAGTCTCCTCAGTAAAATCACCCTGCCTTCTACAGCAAATTTTACATGAAGATTTCCTTCACGTGTGGGAGATTCTTCTCTTGACTGCTTTAAGGGTCTCTGTGTATCATATGTTGCAGCTCCATAAACTTTTTATGCAGCTGGAAGGAAAAGGAACACGTGTGGTCATTTGAAATAATCTATAAAAAGCAAATATAGTAGCTGTAGGTTTGGTGATAGTGGAATTCATGACTCACCTTTTCTTTTGTTATTGTCTTTTTCTTTGGAAAGGGACTTTATAAATTAATACTTCACTACGCAATCCCCTCAGCACCCTGCCTCTCTCACCAGAGAGATGTGGTTCTTCCTCCACACTAAAGCCAAGTGGCTCAAAAAGATTGATTAAATGTTTTGTTAAGAATCAGAATGTGATTGTGTTGCACTGTTCTCAGAACATTTCCCACTGATGGCTAGACCATATGATTTTATTTCTTCCTTTCTGTCTCCCCACCACCAATGACAGAAAGCGTAGCTGGCTAAGAGTTTCTAGTTCTTTACTAAGTACTGTAGCAAAGGACAAGAACTTCTGAAGCAGAAACGCTTCTTCCCTACCAGCAGAAGAACCAAAAAAGTCACGGGACTGGCTTATAAGAAGTGGAGTCTTCGTTTTGTCATTTGCAAAGTTACAACACACACTTTTTCTTTTAATGAAGTTTTGCCCTTTGCATCAAAGAAAGAATGACAAGACCATACATGTAATATTCTTTCAGTGTAGAGACTATCATTATTGAACAAGGAGGAAATACAAATACAGCTTCAAATTAAAAAATATTCCCAAGACTGCTTAGACTTGCAGGGAAGCAGGTGCCATCATTATCTCCAAACTTTTATTATGCCAACTTGTTAATGGCTAACATCTCATCATAAGATATTTATCATCACCAGTTAGTAAGTTATGGAGATATCTGCATAATATACTCCATATACATATACATACAAGGCCAGGTTGGATGAGGCTTTGAACAACCTGGTCTAGTGGAAGGGGTCCCTGCCCACGGCAGGAGGGGTTGGAACTAGCTGGTCTTTAAGGTCCCTTCCAACCCAAACCATTCCATGATTCTATACCAAGCAGTGGATTATAGGTAGCTGCTATAGGAAGGGGGTTGTATATATGCCTAACTAGAGCTTACAACTTACTATTTTTTTAGAATGATTCATACTGTGGTTTTGGAGTCCAGGCTTTAAACAACATACCTGTTAGGAAACTATAATAAGCTGCCTTTGAGATACAATATAATAGCTTTTTCATTTTTAAACAGCTTCAGAAAAGATTTCCTGAGTACTAAATGCTTCATTTAGTAGGGCAGAATTTACTCTTTGACTGAAATGACCAGTTGCTCAAATGTACTTTTCAACTGATGCATAACTGTGAAAGAAAACAAGCAAAACAACTGTTAATGATCAAAAAGAAACATGTTTATGTAAGATATCATTATATAACTACCTGTTTCACTGTAATAGCAAGCCAAATACCATAGACCACCTGCATGCATAAAATATTTCCACCTACATGGCATGAGGCTTTGATAGTCTTTAGTGGACTCCTTTTTGGTTTGAAATGTAAATATGATCTAACTGCTGTGCTTTCACTTTAATTTCAGTGGGGCTTTTTTCCTGAGCAATTTGAGTTCACTGTCATTTCTTCTAAGTAAACAAGTTGAAAGAAATTTGCTCTTTTAGGTTCACAAATATCCCAAACATAGGAGTTCAAGCTTTTGCATGCTCCAGTTGTTTTATAGATGAATAATTATAAGACTTGAGCCTATTCTTAGCATATTTCTTATAAAAGTCCACTAGAAGAATACACCAGAAGGTGGTATACTGCTTGGCAATGAATTCCACACAGAAATGTAACGGAGATGTCCCTCTTTGTGTAGAAAATATGTTCTTCACAAACCTAGCTTTAGGCTTTGTGGGAGACAATTGAAATTTCCATTACAGTGAGAGCAAGACAGAGATACCTGGTGAGAGGCAATAACTCTTTCAGGTCGCAGGGTCCAAACATGAAGTATTTTATGCATGTCTGGTTTCTCTTCACTGGTTAATAAAAGACTCAGCTGGTACACTAGCTACTATTTAGAATGCAGGAATGCATAACTTTCGAGATGTGGAAGTGCTCAGGCTTGCATAGGAACAGTTTCACCATTTTCTTCAGTCTTCCTCTCTGCTATGGAATTGACTGTCAAGTATTGTTCCTTTTGTGCCTGATGGAGTTTCTATGTTACCTGAAGTGCTTCATGTAGTGCATGTTCTTTACATTTCCTGAATATATTCAGTACTTTTCTTGACATAAACAATGGAAATTGTTATAGCCATTGAGCTGACAGTTATTTTCTAACAGCTTAATCAGATTTTTGTACACCAGTACAGTGTTGCAGTAGCCTGGATGTGAAATCTGCAAGGGGCCATACTTGTAAGAATCAGTCCTAGCCTGATTAAGAAATGAAAGAAAAATCATAGAAACATTTTTCCTGATCTAAGAGCTTGTCAAAATCTGTTTCACAAAGGCTGTCTCTTATCTATGTTTCCTTTGATATTATTTGAGTTCCAGTAGGACACATGAAAGGTGTATAAAAAGAAAAAGGATTTAACCATATTCTTGAAAGTGCTGTCATCCGTTATGTCCATCACAGGGAGATGACAGCTTTCATGCTATCTCCATAGGACTGCAGGGTCTTTAGGCGTATCAGTATGAACATACTGGGCAGACATAACCTTAATCCTAAAGCCAGTGCTTCTGTCTCCAGCAGCACTCATTCTTTCTCATTTTGGCAGAACTACAAGGTTAATTTTAAAGAGCCACTCTACCGTACCCTGTGATCATGAGACATTTCCACAAAAAAGATGAGTAGAAAGTGGAGAGTTCAGCAACCTCTTAAGTGTGTTTCTATGGGAAAATATTTTTATTTCTCAAATAATCCTAAAGAATCAATTTTCAGCAGGTAGACATTTGGATACATATGTCAAAACTGGACAAGAATTACAGCCCTGAACACACAAATCAATACTTACCTAGTAGGTATTTGAACACAAATGCTTACTTACCATGTGACATCTTCAGTTACCTATTTTGCAACAACTATTGTTCATGTGTTTTTGTACATTACATCTTTTGTTGACAGACTTCAAGACTGACCAGCACTTTCAAACATAATTCTACCTAACAGTTAAGAATGGTTTACTTGTGTTATGTGCGCAACAATATGAACAACAATCACCCCTGGCCATCTTATCAAAAGCCAAAAGCATGGTTTTAATTTGTGTTTACAATTTCTGCAACATTAGTATAATTTCAGCCAATTTATAAAAGCAGATCAGAGAGTAAAATCTTTATATATTTTTAATAATAATGTTTTATAATCTTAAAAGTTATATACTTGCATTCCTATTTTTATGCATAGTATGCTGAGATCAGTGGTTCTTTTCACAATGAGTAGTACCTTAACGCACAAGCAGCTCTAGTGACTTTAGTGAGGTTTCCCACCCAATGTAGTTCAGTGCAGCAGAGCAAAAATGTCACAGGCTTGTACTATGCCTACAGTCATGAATTCATGATGGGGGCTTCTGAAAGTAATTGTAAACAAATAAAAGTAATCACTCATAGTAGCTAACATCAGGAAAATATTTTCAAAAGTATAATTATGTATCTACAAGCATGGAGTAAGGAAATAAGGGTACATTTCAGAAGAGTTTCAGCAGTTAGTGGCACATACCCAACTGGACTCCAGTGTCTTAGATCCAGTCTGCTGAATGAGACTGAAGAGGAATTACCAGTAGAAAGCTTTCTCTAGTATAGCTCTCACTAAGCTTGTCAAAAGGACACAGCCTATATGAGATGTGACCATACATGGAATTTTGAAGAAGAGTATGGAGGTGTGGCAGTGCAACGAGGGATGGAGGTCTATTATTACCTTTTCTTGCAGTGATTTAAGTTAAAACTGTCTTCAGCGAGTCTAATTTTCCCCATACTGAGGTGGAATGGAATAATTAACTGCAGCTGTCTCCCTGAAGAGCTATGTGCTGTCTGGGCTGAGGTGAGTTCAAATGGATTATGAGACCATAAAAAGAGAGCAGTCATAATGAATCAGACCAAGTATCTTGTCCATTTAACCCAGTCTCCTGTCTCAGGCCTATATCCTAGACTCAGATGTCTAGGGGTAAAACAAGAACAGGGCAGCCGTGTAGTGATAACTCCCAAGAAGTCCTTGCATCCAGTGCTTTGCAGGTCAGGAAGGCAGGACCTGCCAGGACATGAGGTGTTCTTCTCATGCAGAATCAAGCACTTGACATGTAGGAAATAAAGGCAAATTTGTCCAAATTTAACATAATTAAACAGCACTCTTGAACTGACTTTTAATAATTGTTATAAAATAACATAAAAACTAACACATGACATCTTTCCACCTAGCAAGAAAAGCTTTTTTTTTCCTGCAGATTTTCTCTTACATAAGATGTATATCTTCAAGTAACCATCAGAAACAGTGCTGAAAGATTCTGAGCTTTAAAATTGCCAGTAAGAGTCTCTAGATTGCAAGTTTAGGGTAAATCATAGCTTTAGATACACGAGGTCATATTCACCTACAGCATTATGTTCTTGAAATCCCATGGATTAATTTAGCACAGACTTAGTGTGATTTTTAGAAAAGTTCACCCAGAGAGCAATTGCTTCATGTTGGATGACATATTTAAGTCCTTTATTGTTTCTGACAAATCACTTTGCTGCCAAAGCATCTGAAAAGTTCACAGCTCTTCTGTCTCCAAGGTGCAGTATATTTATCATTCAATCCTTCACTGTTCTTCAACATATAAAAGTTTTTCAGGGTCATGTTCTAAAATATGATTATAAAATTATTCAGGTCCTAAAATCTTAAAAGATTATTTCTGAAGTTATTTTTCAGTGTCTTTTCTGTAAACTAGAAGTAAACAATTTGATTAGGCAAATATCTGAATAAAGGGTCAGAACTCTTATGCCACATTACTATTGACAGAGCAGCCAAAACACTTGAGTGTGAATGGGCACTGCAGACCCATATACACATTTGTGCATCTCTATTACTCTCCGTATGCACACATATACTTGTGCATTCATATACATATATAAACACGCATAGCTATGCATCCATATGCATACATACGTTAGCATCGGAAATATGTCAGGATTCTTGTAAAAACTTTTGCTTAAACTGTCATTAACTGAACCATTAAAAAAAAAAAAAAGAAATTACCAAAAGCCCTGGCTGATTATCACCCAAGATTCATGCAGTCATATTTCCTTCAGTTTTCATGAGCTCTCAGGAAATATGTTTTATAGAATACATAAGTATAAACATACATGCATAGCTGGATGTTTCATATCTTTTTTAAAATAGTTTGTGGTATTTCCGTAAAGCAAATTACTTTTCTATCAGCAGATCAGAAGCTAATAAGGAAAAATGAATCCATATTGTAACAATTTTTTTAACTTCAGATATACTTGTTAGTCCTGTCTTCTTTCCAATCAGATTTGAAAATTGTTACAAGCAAGCTTAATTACCTTTGCAATAAAAGCGATTACTTTTCTTCAGAGACTGAACCATAGCAGTTCAAAATAGCATTGTGAATCCATAACATATAACAATCACTGAGACTCATGCTGCAAATGGTAGTAGGGCTATGCAAAGCATAGCTTAAGTAAATTACTTACTTAATAACTAATGGAGAACTGCCTAATACAAAATACTCTTCATCCTTACTTTGACATATTTCTAATATCATAGTTTACAAATATAATAGCAGAAAAGGATAAAAAGCATACTGATGCATTTTTATTATGCTTGAGAAAATATTTTTATACAAACAGAAAACACCTAAATGATTAAATAACTTCTTCAGAAAATAAGAAAATCATACAATTCCATGGCTGATTATATCCAGTATTCATGCATTGTTGGGTACTGTACATTCCAGAGGCTGTAAGAAAAAAGCTGTGGTTACAGTATCCGAATATGTGAGGATTTTCTAATGACTCAAGTAATCCTTGTAGACACAGTCATGTATGTGTGTGTATACACACACATGCACATATGCACACGCAGAGCATCACCTTCCTCCTCCCCTCTGTGTTCCCTGCCACCTGCCCACACCAGCAAGGAACTCATTCCATGGACATTGATGCTAACAAATTAGTGTAGGGAGTAGTTATTACCAAATTGCCAGGAATTCATTACTCATAACTGCAAGGTTTTCCATCTACCAGAAAGAAAATTGGTTATGTCACACACAGAGACGATCACTGGTAGGGAGTTAGCCTTGAGGAACTGTAGGATGTTACAAATGTGTTGTTCCTCATTGCACCAATGTTGTCAATCTGCAGCACATAAAATATGATGTCACCTTTATACCCAGAATCCCTCTCCTGTTTATCTGTTCAGACCACACAACGGCTCACAAGCCTTGTAGGTCCCACTGTTTGAGAATATGGCACTTCTCTACAGGGTGCTTCAGAAGCTCCAGTATTTGTGTAATAGGACTACTAGCAGCTTTGGCTATGAGCCTAAACAATGATGCATATTGATCACTCAGTCACAATGTTACTGTCTTCCTCTGTATGCCCAAAGCTTTTAAAACTATCCAGGTTCTTCACTGACAGAGAGCACATGTACCCAGAAAAGAAAAAATAAAAATTAACTGCTTGGTATAGTTTCCACCCTATGGCACAAAAGAGGGGGGAGAGCAGAGAGGGAAAGAGGAAGGGGAAGGAAAAGGAGTAAATATTTTCATGAAAATGACAGGTGCCGTCCTGAACTTCTATGCTATTTCCTCTCTTCCCTTCTGTAAACAGGAGAATCAAAAGCTTTCCACAGATGAGGTGTATCCTGGGGAGACAGAATGGAAGGTGTAGGACAGGAAGGCTCAGGGCAGCTGGAGAAGAGGGATTGAGAGATCAGAAGTGGAGGCGGGAAAAGAGCAATGCCACATGCAGGGCTCCTGGAATGGGGCTGGGCAGCAGTGACACAGTAATGCATCATTCACTCAAAATAATACAAATAAATAATAAATAAAGAATGCATTATAAATGTATAATAGATAGTAGAATGGCAAATGCCTACCAGTACAGCCTCTGACTAAGTGTAAAAACAGTGTTGGTTGTTGTTTTTCATGGACTTTGAGTGTTTTGTCAGATAAAGTTAGACCTTGAATCAGATTCTTATGGCAGGTTTTTTAAAAAAAGCTCATAAGAAGTTTCAATAGTCTGCTCATGTTTGCTCAGCCAGCTACTAGATTTACTAGATTTGCATGTGCAAATATTGGAGTTTTGTGCACATTCATGGAAAAGTAGTTATACAGACTGACATTAAAATACAATACAGAATGGGAACTCTTAGCCAACAGGCTTTCAGTGTGCCATTAAGCGTACTGCTATTTGGCTTGTGATTAACAGAAGAAAATAAAAAGAAACTTAGCTTTTAGCAGAAACCGTTACCCTCAAATAAGAAATAAGAGAAGTGAAGAGCATGACACAAGACCTCTGCTTTCCTTTTAATTACTATAGAACTAAAACATTGTGGAATAACTGCTTCCAGGAACAGACCAATAGAATAGGATTTTCCACTAAGAAGCGGAAAGAAAAAACTGTGGCCATGACTTTCTGTAGTTTATAACTGGAGCAATCACTCATGTAATGAGCTACTCTTACAGAAAACAGTGTACATACCTAGCTTGTTGGTTATTAAATGCAAGAGCCCTGAAGAGTTACAGAATGTATCTAGCTACAATGGGGAAGCCATATTTAAATCTATTTTTCCTTTTTGAATCTTTAGTTCTTGTCTAACAGTAAAACTATATCAGGATGTTTATTACTGTGGTAGGTTTTGCTTTTTGTTTTTGTTTTAAAGTATGTTTACATGAAGTGCAGGCTTTGTAATATTGTGTTTTTAAAAATAATTAGGTTACTAGCTTTTGCATTATACAGGACTCTTAAAAACATATAAGCTATGTACAAACAATATTCTGTTGACCAACCACATATGAGACCTCCATATTTTATAATGGATGTGTGACTGATAAACATAAAAATCTGTTTGCAGTGGTTTACCTCTGGTTTACATGGCCAAATGGCTTTATGATTCTCATGTTGACCAATTTTTAGGAATGTGTCTCCAAACACAGTAAGTTGACAGGCTCTTGCTGTCCATGACAATATTAATGTCCCTAAATTTTTTTTAAGCTTTTTCATCTGTCAGTCTAGATAGTGTCAGCCCAGTGATTGACTACCATTAGATACAGCAATAATTCTACAAACAAACAGTGCAGGTGTCCATCTGTGTCTTACAGGCACAGTACTCATAATTCAGCAAGTGTACTTCAATGAATTTTAAATTCCCTGTGGACCAGAATGAGAAAAGGATTGCTGGGAGAGGTTACCTCCCATATTATACTAATTGATACTGTTGGAAAAAAAGCAGGCTATCAGACATGCAATCTATTTTTCAAGTCTAAAAGAGAAACAACAGGTTTCTCTTCAGGCTGGGAACAATTTTGACTTTATGACTTTAAATGAAATCTTTCAACTAGTTATACAACCAGAAGAAAAAAAAAAAGAAAAATAAGAAGAAGTGGGGGAAAAAAGGAGGTTGCTTGCATAAAAGAGCAAAGAAGCTTATTAGTAAGAGGGGAAAAGGTGTGATGGTCATTCCTACTCGAAGACAAGGGAAGAGAGAGGTCTTTGGTAGCAAGGCCTAGCTGGCGATGGCTTTTGGGAGAAGTTCTAATGCATCAGAAAACCAGGGGCTCTACTGAGTTGGTAATTTTCAGTCCAATCAAATCAGAATATTTTATTTGCTAGGCTATACTGACTCACTGGGTTCAGCATGCTGTTATATTTCAGTGGCCCAGGACAAAAGTGTATTCCAGTACTATTTTCTCTCCAATTTGTGGGGAATAAATTACTATTTTAACTTTCCCTCATGAAGCAGATGATCTTCCACAGTCACATCCAGTGAGCTGTTTTCCTTGGGTAACAGGTAACCAGAGCTTTTCCCACACCTACCTCTTTCTTTTGTCTATACCCATGGTTTCAGTTCAGATGGAAATTTTTTCAACAAACCACCCCACTGTTTTCCTCTCAGGACCATCACCAAAATCTGATCTACTCCTTATTCAGCAAAGAAGTGAGTAAGAGGACTGAAGACTTTACTTTGCTAAGTGTCTCACAGTAAATGTAGATCAGCTTGCTTATCTGCGCTCTCCTCAGTCATGTATATTATCACCATAATCATCACCATTTGTTCGTGTATTTTGAATTCACTGCCACTGACAGCTGTCCACACAGAAAATGCCCAGATTCAGTGGCAATTTCTCTTTTTTAATTTGGTTTACACCATACTCAGTCAAAGTTGTAAAGTTTTCTAATTAGCACTCATGTTCTTCAGAGTGGGTGATATGTGTTACTCTTGCTTTTTATTTTCCCCACAGCTCATATTGTTACTTGAACAACCATTTAAGGCAAGTTTTAATGACTTTTTTTCAGGAGGGTAGGCAAGAGAGTGAATAAATAAAACTTGAATAAGTACAAAAAGTTGGAATGAACTCCTTAACAACACTGCATATGAGTCCTACTTCTGCAAAGCTTCCTTCCTGGCAAAGAACTTAAACACATTTAAATCCTACTGGATTCAGTGACAGCTGAGTACATGTTTGAGTATGTTGTTGGTAGCTGGCCACCATATTCTATACCTCAAATAATTTAGCTTTTAGACAGATCTACTGGGTGAGAGAGCGGATGGGAGGGGCATATTAAAATATAAGATATTGGCACCCATAATATTTTTTTTCCAGATACAAAGAAGAAAAATTCAAGAAATATACTTTTGAAAGTGAATGCAAAACTTCAAAAGTTTATAGGAAACTTTGAAAGTTGGTTTCTTATACTACCATTATGAGATAGCAGTGGTAGGAGAAAATAATTATTAATCTTTTAAAATGGTATAACACCATATGTCCTTTCCCAACTATTCAGTATCCATATGGCAGCCTTTCTTAAGTGTAAGTGTATTTGTCCATACACAAAAGCAATCTCCTTAGATATTCTGGGCTATCAAAACATGACAGAAAAATGAATGTGCCCTTTTCTGTGCTCTCTTCCCTTTAAATCTGCCTCCTCAAAATAGCAGATACTTCCAACTGTATATTCATGGGCTGGCTTCGCAAGTTAATTACCAGTGTTCTGGATCATTGTAAATGAAACCTAAAGGCCAGTCCAATCTACTGAGCTGCAAGGGGAGTCATTTATTGTATAATGTATGACATATCTAAATATACTGTGTAATTATAGAAAGTTTTCTGATGCAATTTGGTTTCAGCTGGCTCTGTATTTGATGAAAAATTTATACAATATAATGATCAAGTACATTAAATACATGAAGTAATTCGCAAAACTTCCAAAAAAGAAGGAATATTTCGAATTAAAATAATAATGCCTATGACAATCATATTACACTCAGGAACATGAAAGGAATACTAGATTAAAAATGGATTATCACATATGTAGATGTATTTCATTGAATAGATAAAAGCAAAGAAAAGCAGTGAAAGTTTTGATATACATTCTTGCTCTGATGACTATCTACCCATAACTCAAATGAACCTGTAGCTCTCTCCTGTGGACAACCTGGTCCAGACTGTTCCTTGTACAGTCCACATTCTGCAGTCCAATGTAATCCTTATTTGATTTCTTTTCAGTTATGTTCACAGGTAGAGGCAGAAGCTGATCCCCTGACTTTGAACAGTTTGATGTTCATTTGGAACATGAGAAAAAGCTAGTGGTGCCACGATAAGGCCAAGACAAGATTTTAAAACACTGGTAGACAGCTTTTCCGACTCACTGGGAAGTCTGCAGAGCTAGCACAGAGACTATGCAACATGACACTTAGTCTTAACTGTGCTTTCACCTCAAGTTGGCAAGCAATGCAAAATTAAGCAGAACAAGTGGTGTCCAAAAAGAACACATAGGCAATTATGCAAAGGCAAATCTCACTCAGCAGTGGTAATACTGCTGTCCTCCTGAGACTGCTGCTTCACCACTGAATACATAAAGGATTCAAAATAAACATCCATTCTCCAGGAACTTGCAGGCTGAAGACAGCACAAAATGCATTGTACAAATCCACAATTGAGGCAATGACTAAGGCATCTACTTAACGGTATCTCCCCAAAAATGTCTGCTGTAATGGCCCTCACAAATACTCCCAGAAAGAGATATTCCAAAATACGGAGCCGTGTTAAGCCAGTGATTACTGGCTTCTGCCACCTAATCACAATATGCAGCTGCACAGAATAATGGTGAAATTAATTCAAAGTTTACCCATGCAATAACAATGTTTCCTGGAATATGTATGCATATTGCTTCAGATCAAATATGTGAACAACTGGTCAGTCTCCAAATAGGCAAGTTTTACAGCAGCAGTAACAATTGTTTATACAAAGACAGCCTTAACCTCTGATAAAATATAACATCTTCTTTCAAAGGAAAGGGCTACACTGATATATTTGGTTGAACAAGGTAGAGAGGCTATGGCAGCAGTGACTAAAGCAATAAAGATCAATAAAAGTGACAGTACAATTCAGAAATGAATGTGATTTTCTGGTAGAACAAAATGGTTTGCAATAGCTCAGTAGACCTAGCCATCTTCTCCCTACACCTAGCAGGCGTTTCATCTATCCTAGGAGCAATTAATTTTATCACAA